>JABTTQ020002677.1:600000-909817 GCA_016081115.2 Rehmannia glutinosa
TCAACTATTTTGACTAAAACTTAACTTGATGCGTGATATGTTTTCAATGGAAGACTTAACACCCTTGAATTTGGTTTAAGCTTGTTTTAAATACTTGGTTTTAGCACTTTGTTGATTATCAATTGGATAGCAAATTTATCAGCAAATATTGAAATAATATGCAGAAATTAAAGTGCTGAAATGTAAATGACACAATAAATTTTATAGAGGTTCGAAGATGGGGTAATTCTTCTACTCCTCTCTTCTCCAACTCCTGGAGGAATCCACTAAGTATTGATCAATGTACAAAGTGGTTATCAGTCCAGATGCAAGTCTTGATTGATCCTTTGGGACTCAGTCTGGAGATGCCTTGATCACACAACTGGCTTCTCGTACGACCCAACTTCTTCACAGGACAGCTGCCTTGCTACTACAGCCTACTTGCTCAAGCTTCTTGGATTTGATCACGAAGCCCTCCAAAAACTTGAGACTGGTTCGACCTTGAACCTTTCTACAATCCTTTGTGGAATGTAGACCCCTTGATTCTTCAAATGTTTCCTATTCAACTGATTGAAGTCGTCTTTCCTTCACAGGTGAGTGTTGGATTGATTTCCTTCGTAATGTAGGCTTGAGGATTGAACTTGAATGACTTGAGTAGGTTATATAGTTTGATAAGAGCTTGAAAGTTCCAGGTAACAAGGTTCACACCATTTCTCAAATAGATTCCTCAGCCTTTTATAGTGTTCTTTTGAAAATTTGCCCGTTGAAGAGATAGGTTAATTTTCAAAAGACATTTGTGGTCGTTGGCTTATCTTGTTGCAATTCTTGGAATTGACATTTCCTCGTATGAATGAGTCTTCAGCTTTTCAGAATTCTGACACAGGTGCAGAGCTTCCTATTGGTTTATTCCTATTGCACGCTTCTGGGACTGAGCACTTTAAGAAAGACAGTATGGAAGTATTACTTGTTTAAGTAATTTTCTTGACTTCTGTGCAATGGATCTCTTTCAATTATCTCGACTTGATTTGCATTTCCTTGACTTCCCAGGTGACTTCGAGTCGACTTTCAATCATTGGATGTCTCATCTCGTCATTTCAACTTGAGACTTGGCTATCATGAGTTGACTTGATCGACACTTCACTCACCGTGCATCTCACCGCACCTTGATCGAGTTCTGTCTTTCTTCTTTGCCACACTGTTTCGCTGCCTCACAGCGGTGTCTTCCTTTAGTCTCCAGTTGACTTCTTGCATGTTCAGGCATAGCCGACTTAACTCATTTCGACCACCCATATCTATTACAATGCAATTTACAACAAAAATGGGGTGCCAACTTTCTATTCTAAGTTTTACATGGCATTCATCAAAATCTAAAAATTAATTTCCCAACAATTTCCCCATTTTTGATGATGCCAAAACTTAAAACATTCATACAATAATTAAACAGCAAAGATACGTACAGACAATGTAGAATCACAGAATGTATGCGTAGAATCAATCTTTTATTGATCATAACATTCTTGTTCTTTACACAGCTGTTTACAGAGTGTATCAAAGCTTATACAGAGCTTAAGGTAACCATGCTATTCTATGTCTACGCAAGTATAGAAATTATACAATTTTATTCAATGTACAGAGGACTTACATAAAGATGCATTTACATAGTAAAATACATGAAGGGGTGGACAGCAACACTTCATCTCCTTCGCTGCCTCCTTCTTTCCTCATCAGCTCTGTCTTCTTCTGATCTATTTCTCTTCTTCTCTTCTTCAGCTGCTTTCTTTTTCTCATATGCTTTTCTGGCAGCTTCATCTCTTCTTTTTCTTTCTTGTCTTTCTTCCCACAGCTGAGTTTGTCTTCTATTTTCTTCTTCGATTCTCTTCACATACTCAGCATTGTTCTTGGCCACTTCCAGGTTGGCTACTTCGTCGAATCCAGCCCAATAGATCCCTCCTTTCTTGCCTGGATCTATATATTCAATGTTTTTGGGCAGAGGTCTAGGTCTGAAACCTCTTCCTCCTCCACTGCTTCTTCCTCTGCCTCTGGGCGTGTATTGTACTGGGGCCTTCTTTTTCCCAGCTGAGTGACAGAGTGATGCCAGTAGTATGTTGCCTATCAGCTTCTACTATTTTTCGTTTTTCAGCCATGGGTACTACGGAGTGTTGGAGTGGCAGAGTCAATGGGAGTTTGCAGATGATATCAGCTGTGACAAGACCTTGTTGGGGGGTTTTAGCAATCATCAGGGTCATATCTTTCAAACCTTCCCCCTCAACAGATTTTCCCTTCTTCTCTCTTCTTAGTTCTTCAGCTGTCTTCTCCTTCATAGCTGCGTCCTTCTTCTCAGCTTCAGAACCTTTCAACGCCTTTAGGTATTCCTCTTCCCCCTTTTTTGCATCATCAAAGGAGAGAGGAACCCCTGGAAACAAGCTGGCAATCATGAAGTCCAAGCGACTGATAGCGGAGTTATGCTTGGAATCTGCTGCGGAGTATGCTGCACGGAATTCAGAGCGAGTGGCGTTGGATTCAGCTTCCACCAGCTTCATTTCAGCCATGAGGAGGCTGGATTTCTTCTCCATGTTCTCCTCTACGCACAGAAGCTCTTTTTTATGAAATTCACGCAGCAGCTGCATCTCTGTGTTGTGAGATTCATGCATTCGATCGATGTTTTCTTGCATTCTTTGCTTCATATCAGCATTCTCAGCCCGCAAGACTAGCAATTTATTGAACAAAGTTCTGAAGTATCGAACTTGTTCTACACGCATTGTCTGTTGTTGTTTCCACCATTCTCGGATCCTTACAATTATTCCTCGCAGATCGGCAGTAAGATTTGTGTCTCGGTTATCCAGTCTCATGTCCAGTGAGGCCTGGTGCCTCTCCATCTTCTCTATCTCTGCAAATATGGCCTTGAAAACTTCTCGAACCTCAGCTATCACTCCTGTCTCAGCTGGCGGCCAAGCAGCGTCAAAGTCAAAATCTGTTGGGACGATGGTGTCTGTTGGAATAACGGGATCAGGTTTATGGAAACGTTCTAGATCTCGAGCTAATTCTTCAAGAAGGTCAAGCAGCTCCAGAGAAAAGGGAAACGATTCTTCAAACGGATCATCACGGACAACAGAAATATGTTCAATGGTAACTCGTGCTTGTGATGTGCCCGGTTGCATTGATTCTCTGCGGCACTTGGGTAGCTGCGTAGTTAGTGTGATCGTGTGTCACCGTGGTCGTTGGGGTTTTGACCCAGCTGGCTGAGCCTCAGCTATCTCAATAGCTTCGTCGGTCTCAGCTGGTTTTTCCATATGAGTTGACTGGTCCTCTGCCGTATCAGTAGCGTCATCGGACGATGATGAGATTTGCATGTGTGGCTCATCATCAGAATTAAAGGTTTGGCGAGTAGCCTTAAGGTCGGTCTTACTCATGCTTGGGAGAACATCCTCAACTGAGTCTTTTGGATCGGCAATAGGGGATGACTCAGCTTCGTCTTCACCTTCACATCACAGAAAGGTTGCATCAGGATTGTCTTGGGAATCGTGAAGAGCACTTATCTCCTTTTCAGATGGATCAGTGATAGTAGGAGGGATGTTCTGTGCTTTTGTCTCTTTACCTCGGGAAGTCTCAACCTCCCGTTAGCCTTTATTCCCCCTGCAATCTCAACTGCAGCGAGGCCTTGGACAGTCCCTTCGACAATGTCAGCTGTCTTGGGGTCTTCTGAGGTGGCATCCAGTGGAGTCTCAACTCCATTGATTGCACTATCATTGCCAGTGTTAACTCCCGGGCGGTTCCTTCCTCAGTGCCTCGACCGCATCGCAGCGTCATTGGCTCGCAGAGCAGTTGGCGATTTAGCTGAGACAGTCTTAATCGCCTGGGGGCCAAGGTGACAACTTGTTGTGTATCCATTTGTTGTTCCTTCTCCACTTTGCCTCCAAGATTCGTTGTGGAGTCAATCGCAAAGCATCCTCCGACCTTGCTGCGGGGAGGGAGTTTCCACTCGGTGGCACACTAGCCGAGTGACTTGGAATGGGGTCACTCGTCTCCAAACTCCCTACATTCCTTTGAGTATTTAGCCATTGGGGCGGTGGTAAGACACCTTCATTAGGGGTTGGCTCGTTGGGGTCCCCACAATCCCGGTTCATCGCCAGTTCCTTAACACCTTCTTCTCGAGTGAGTGGGGAAGTGGTGGCAGCAACAAGCGTGGCAATATCTTTCGCACCACACCCATCGGATCAATCTCCGGTGTGATGTGGAAGACTCCCTGGTCCTTCCAATAACCGTTGCTCATGTAGGACCTTAGATTCCCGCATGGCTTTCTGCGTCTCCAATTCTTCAGAGCAAAGCGGCAGGTCGGATCCTCATCACTCCCGGAGAGAATGTCAAGATGAGGATGTGTATGATCGATGGTTCGTAAAGGGACAAATCGGCCTTTTCACGAGCTTGACTTCCTCGCGATCTCGCTTCTCCTTGTCTTTGAAGATCGCAAGATATTCGTGCGTTTTCTTCATCGTGCTTGGACCACAGTGGTCAATCCAAGAAAGTTTAACGATTCGTCTTCTTCTTCAATAAATTCGGTCTTTGGAATCGTTTCCTGGATCGACTTAGCTTCCACTTCCTCCATTCTCGCAAACGATTTTGTATGTCCGGATATGGTGGGGATAGGATCATCACATCATCATCATCTATATCATCTTCTCCTCTTTGTCCCTCGTTCTCGGGGATTGAAGGTAGCAAACTTTGGTGATTCACACCTCAGCGTCATTTGCGGAGGGGATACAAACTGTCAACAGGAGAGTTTGCTTTCTCGGCTACTTCTTGTGTCTCAAATTTTCGACTACAGTTGTGTCTTCAATTTGCCTCTTTGATTGGCTCCAGCGGAGACATTTTGTTTCTTCAATAATTTCGGGAGACTCTACTTCTCCGTCGTCTCCGCGATCTGTTCGGCTAAGTGGCGGGAGACTCATTTGTTTTCTCAAGCTCGATCGCTTGAAGATTCTTCTCCTTTTGGTCCTTACGAGAGGAATTTCTGGTTTGGATGCGATTTCCTCCGAGTCTGGGCGGCGGGGGCGGTGCTATTGTCTTTTTCGAGGAGAGCTGGCTTTCTAGGCTTGTTAGTCCTCCTTTTCCTGACAACCGGAGAAGGTATTTGAGGTTCCTTCTCCGCTGCGGTGCGGGCGGTGACTCGGGCTGCGGGCGGGTGCATCTTTTGTTTTCTTTTTCTTTGTTGCGGGGGCATCGTCTTCTTTGTAGCCGCAGGGCATCCTTCTTTCGGGGAGGAGGAGACAGTTGTTTCTTCAGGCCGGTGATTCCCCTCACTCGATCGGCCCTCTTGGCGTATGCCCGCTTCACGGTGCTCGGAAAGGTTAGACCAGGAACATTTTCTTGTTGACATGGAACGCTTTCCATGTTGAAGAGGACTCCTTTAACTTCCATCATCCGCCAATCACCGGTCCGTACCCACGGGGATCCCGCAAGCGTACCATCTGTTTGAAGAATTTATTACCAATATTCTGGCAGAGTCTGATACAAACTCAACCCAGTTCACCTTCTTTTCTTCAATGATCGCAGCCATTACGATCGAGCTTAGTTTTGGATACCGGTGGTTAAAGATTCCAAATTTGATGTCTATGCATTTGGCAACAATGTCCAGCCGGTTTGTGGTAGTCCTCCTTCAACTTCTTGTCGGTTGTGTAGACAACCTTCGCAAGATCAAAGCTTGGCTACTTCCTTCCAAGCGGCCAGGTTAACATCGGCTTCATAAATCTCGGCACTCCTTCCGCCGACAACAAACAATGTTACGCCAAATCTTCGCGTTATGGTGAAATCTTTCCCGTGAACAGAGGACTTGATGCCCTCATCGTGAACTTCAGCGTTCACATAGAACTGTGCGACCTCTTCCACGTAGGTCATTTGAAACTCCATCGACAAAAAGGGTTTGGTCCGATTTTTCCAACTTCCTTTATTTTCTTCACAAGGGTTTTGCTCGACCCTTGTTTGATCATGCCCGCGAAGTCCACAGTAGATCCCGTGTGGATTTGCTTTCCCAACTTGACGAAGTCGTAAGTAGATGTCATTTCTCGAAGATTCACCGAATGAAACTTTGAAGATACGTTTTGGAGATTTGTAGGGTTTTGAGAGTAAAAATGCTTTCTTTGCTTGAGAGAGATGAACAGTTTTGGTAAAGTGAGAGAAAATCGGACGAAGTGGTATATGTATGGGTTATGAAAGGCGTGCGGGTGGTTTTGAAATTTGATCAAGATCAACGGCTCGATTTTGCACGCCGATTAACATTTAATTTCGCATTTAATGCGTGCAAACATTTATATCCAATCATAAGCTTGGTATGCGACTTTTTTTTGATTGTACACGTCATAATTATGCCGACGTTATTCTTAAAAACATTCCCGCTTAGGAAAACGCATTGCGTTTTTGTCACTTTGCTCATAAGTGACTCAAACATTATTCCTTAGCCGATTTAACTCTTCTCTCTTTGCACATAAGCACTCATTTGTCCTAAATCGATCACGGTGATTCTCCGATACGGTTGATTCACTTAGCTGATTCAAGAGTTCAGCTCTTTTTCATCTTTTCATGTTCCATCTCTTTTCTTTGAGTCTTCTGAGTGTCAACTCAGCTCAATTAACCCTAATTCATGCTTGAGTTCTTCAAATCTTGATTCACATAATGGTTTTGTGAATATATCAGCTAACTACTTATCAGTTGAGATATATTCCAAGGTGATGTCCTTCTTTTCAACATGATCTCTTATGAAGTGATATCTGACATCAATGTGCTTTGTTCTTGAGTGCAACACAGGATTTTGGGTGATTGCAATTGCACTTGTGATATCACACATAATTGGAATTTCCTTTTCTTCAACTTCATAGTCTCTCATTTCTTTGTCTCATCCATAAGACTTGGGCACAACTTGTTGCCCCGCATTTATGTATTCTGCCGGTTTGTGGAGGTGGCTATTGAATTTTGCTTCTTGCTAAACCAGAAATTAATCTATTTCCAAGCATTTGACATGTACGAGGTACTTTTCTGTCAACTCGCATCCAAAGATAGTCAGTCCGAGTAACCAATTAGCTTGAATCCACCTTCCTTAGGATACCATAAGCCAACTTCTTGGCTTCCATTCAAATATCTCAAGATTCTTTTCGTCTGCATCATGTGGCTTTCTTTTGAAATGATTGAAATCTTGCACATACACCTACAACAAAGGTGATGTCCGGCCGCTTCTTTGTGAGATAGAGCAATGATCTAATAAGTGCTCAGATCTTGTTTGATCCATGCTTTCCATCTCAGTATCCATATCCATTTTGATCGATGTATTCATTGGTATTTTCACGAGAAGACTTCTCTTCCATACCAAAATTTCTTCATTAAATCTCTCGGTGTATTTTGTCCGACTTATGAATGTTCCATCCTTCAATTTTGTTTTACTTGGAGTCCAAGGAAGAATGTCGCCTCTCCCATCATGCTCATTTCAAATTTACTTTGCCTAATATTTGAGAATTTATCACACATGACTCTTTGTTTGTGGATCCAAAGATGATGTCATCCACATATATTTGAACAAGCAAGTATACTCTTCCCATCTTGAATTCTCAAGAGTGTTCTATCCACTTTGCCTTTTGTAAATCATTCTCGTCGGGAATTGTGATAATGTATCATACCATGCTCTTGGTGCCTGTTTCAATCCATATAAAGCTTTCTTGAGTTTGTATACTTTATCTCCAAGAGTCTTCTGCTTAAATCCTGGAGGTTGTTCAACATACACTTCTTCCTCCATTAACCCATTAAGGAATGCACTTTTTACATCCATTTGATATACAGTGAAGTTCTTGTGAGCAGCATAGGCAAGAAACATCCTTATGGAATCCAATCTTGCCACAGGAGCAAAAGTTTCATCAAAATCTATTCCTTCTTCTTGGCAATACCCTTTGGCTACCAATCTTACTTTGTTTCTTACCCCAGAACCTTCCTCATTTATCTTGTTTCTGAACACCCATTTAGTGCCAATAACATTTTGATGGGTAGGTCTTTGAACCAATACCCACACTTTGTTCCTTTCAAACTGATTCGGCTCTTCTTGCATGGCTTGAATCTAATGTGTGTCATCCAAAGCTTGTGACACATCTTTTGGCTCTATTTGTGAGATGAAACAAGTGAACATAGCTTCTTGTTGGGTTTTAGACTCCAATGATTAGTTCTGGTGGATGGTCTCTCAGCCACCTTACACCAGGTTGGAGTAAGTTAGCTGGATTCAGTCGTCTTGCAGATGTGTTATTTTGATCAGCTCTCTCATCATCACTTAGCCGCATATTTCCCATTTGTCTTTGAGATTCAGCTATCTCATCTTCATCCGGGTTTATAATTCCGACTTGACTTCAACATAGGGACTCTTCGCATGGTTTTGATTCAAACTTATCGGTGACTCTTCAATGTCTTCTCCATTTACGTTGGGTTCATTAAACACCACATGAATGGATTCTTCTCGTAACCATTGTCCTCTTGTTGAGCACTGTGAGGCTTTGCTTTTAAATCGAGTATCCCAAAAGATACCTTCATCACCTTTAGCATCAAAGGCCTTTAAATTGTGTTTGTCATTGTTATAATGAAGCATTTGCATCCAAATATTTTAAAATATGCAACATTTGGCTTTCTCCCTGTCCAAATCTCATAGGAGTCTTTGTCATTTGTCTGCATTTTATCATGCATCTATTTTGAGTATAGCATGTTGTGTTTATTGCTTGACCCAAAATCTTTTAACTTCGCTTCTTGGTGACATGGTCATTCCGCTTCTTTATGAGTCCTGTTCCTTCTTTTCGCAACTCCATTCTGTTTGTGGAGTCCTTGTCATGAGATAGTTCATGAGCAATACCATTTTCAATACAATATTGAGTTATTGTTCCATTGACAAACGGTTCCTCTGTCGGATCTAATTTTGATAATGGTTTGACTCTTCTCATTTTTAATTCTCTTCATCAATTTGTGGTAGTTTTGACGGTTTCTTTCTTCTTACACATGAAAATTGTCCATGTGTATCATGAGTAATCATCTACTACCACCAAGTGTGTATTTCTTCCGCTTATCTTCATTTGGTTCAATGGACCAAATAGATCCATATGTAGCGGTGCAATATTCTTGTTGAAGATGGACATGTCTTTTCTTTGAATGATGATTTGATCTGCTTTCCCATCTGGCATGCATCACATACACTTTCCTTCTTGTATACTGAGTCTGGAAGTCCTTCCACAAGATTGCTCCTTACAAGCTTGTTAATTGTTTTGAAGTTCAGGTGACTCAGCTTCTTGTGTGTACCCAACTTGATTCAGTTGTGCTCTTTGCTAGCAGACAAGTGCTTGGTGTTGCAGTTGACCAATCTACCACATACATGTTCTTTTGTCTGCATCCTTGCAACACTACTTCATTAGATTCAGTGTTCTTGATTTGGCACACTCCCATATTGAATCCAACATTATAGCCCTTGTCACAGAGTTGACTTATGCTTAGTAAGTTGAAATTGAGGCCTTCAACATATGCAACATCAGTAATTTCTAATCCATTTTTCTTGATAGATCCAATGCCTGTTATTTCTCCTGGAGCTTCATTCCCTCCAAATATGACTTTTGCACCTCTAACTTCCTTAAATTTTGACAGATTTTTCTTGTTTCCTGTCATGTGTCTGGAACAGCCACTATCCATGTACCAGGTTCCTTGGCACTCAGTTGTTCCTTGAACCTGCAATCAAGGAAATTAGGTTTTAGGTACCCATATTTGTTTGGGTCCTGAGGGGTTAGTATTGTAAGATGATCCAACCAACCTATAGCCAAATGATTTGACTCTAAGAGGTTGCCATCTATCAGTGTCATATTCATAATTAACTTTTGGCAAATTGCTTGGGGGTTTTAGGTTCATACAACTGTCTCTTTTGTCTGTATGCCTGTGTATGTGTTTTAGCAATTGCTTTGTTTGGGTAGTTGTGATATCTTTGAGGATAGTGCTTGGGTGCATATGTGTGCTGATGATAGCTCTTTTGCCTTTGGAATGGCCCTTGCTGAGTTCTAGGCCTTTGCCATTTAGGCTTATATTCCATAGGTCTTTGCTGATAGTTCACATTATTCCAATCAGCTTGGCTTGGGTAATTTCTACCATTCCCATCATATGTGTTCTTTTCATAGAACCTCTGGGGCTTTTGGTAGCTCTGTTTCTTCTTTATAGAGTACTTCCTATTTGGAGTTTGCTGAGGATCTCGGCTGGATTTCTTCTCAGCTGTCCTTTCAGCATACTCAGCTGGCTGTTTTCCTTGTCCTTTATAACCAAGGCCAGTTTGCTTGTGGTTGTGCTTTGGAATGAATGTGCGTGCACCATTTGGAGTTTTGGATTTTTGAGATGCTTCATTACTTGAAGATACTTTTTCCAAAATCACTCTTGGAACTTGACTTGGAATAGAGAAATTAAATCCTAACCCTGTCTTATCTCCACATTCTCTTCAGGGCCAGCTGATTTCCCCTCACTCGTATCAGCCCTTTTGGCGTATGCTCGCTTCTGTGCTCCGGAAAGGTTAGACCGGAACATTTTCTTGTTGACATGGAATGCCTTTCCATGTCGAAGAGGGACTCCTTTAACTTCCATCATCCGACCAATCACCAGTCCGTACCCTAGGGATCCTCCAAATGTACCATCCTCTTTGAAGGATTTATTCCCAATATTCTGGCAGAGTCTGATGTATACAAACTCTCATTCACCTTCTTTTCTTCAATGATCGCAGCCCATTACGATCGGCAAGATAGTTTTGGACGGTGGTTAAAGCTTCCAAATTTGATGTCTATGCATTTGGCAACAATGTCCAGCAGTTTGTGGTAGTCCTCCTTTATGACTTCTTGTCAATTTGTGTAGACAACCTTCGCGAAGATCAGGCTTGGCTACTTCCTTCCAAGCGGACCAGGTTAACATCGACTTCATAAATCTCCGGCACTCCTTCCACGGCAAGAACAAACAATGTTTTGCCAAATCCTTGGCGCTTATGGTGAAATATTTCCCGTGAGAAGATGACTTGATGCCCTCATCGTGAACTTCAAAGATTCACATAGAATGCGACCTCCTCCACGTAGGTCATTTGAAACTCCATCGACAAAAAGGGTTTGATCCTTATTTTTCCAACTTCTCTCGCTATTTTCTTCACAAGGGTTTTGTCGACTCTTGTTTGATCATGCCCTCGAAGTCCACATGAGATCCCTCAGGTGTGGATTTGCTTTCCCAACTTGACGAAGTCGTAAGTAGATGCCATTTCTCGAAGATTCACCGAATGAAACTTTGAAGATACGTTTTGGAGATTTGTAGGGTTTTGAGAGTAAAAATGCTTTCTTTACTTGAGAGAGATGAACAGTTTTGGTAAAGTGAGAGAAAATCGGACGAAGTGGTATATGTATGGGTTATGAAAGGACGTGCGGGTGGTTTTTTGAAATTTGATCAAGATCAACGTCTCAGATTTTGCACGCCGATTAACATTTAATTTCTCGCATTTAATGCGGCAGCATTTATATCCAATCATAAGCTTGGTATGTATCTTTTGACTGTACACGTCATAATTATGCTGTCGTTATTCTTAAAAACATTCCCGCTTAGGAAAAACGACTGCGTTTTTGTCACTTTGCTCATAAGTGACTCGGCTTATTCCTTAGCTGATTTAACTCTTCTCTCTTTGCAAATAAGCACTCAGTTGTCAGCTAACTCGGGCTGATTCTCCAATATGGCTGATTCACTTAGCTGATTCAAGAGTTTAGCTTTTTTTCATCTTTTCATGTTCCGTCTCTTTTCTTTGAGTCTTCTGAGTGTCAACTCAACTCAATTAACCCTAATTCATGCTTGAGTTCTTCAAATCTTGATTCACATAATGGTTTTGTGAATATATCAGCTAACTGCTTATCAGTTGAGATATATTCCAAGGTGATGTCCTTCTTTTCAACATGATCTCTTATGAAGTGATATCTGACATCAATGTGCTTTGTTCTTGAGTGCAACACAGGATTTTGGGTGATTGCAATTGCACTTGTGTTATCACACATAATTGGAATTTCCTTTTCTTCAACTTCATAGTCTCTCATTTCTTTGTCTCATCCATAAGACTTGGGCACAACAGTGCGCCCATGACTATGTATTTGCCTTGTTCACCGTGGAGGTGGTTATTGAATTTTGCTTCTTTCTAAACCAGAAATTAATCTATTTCCAAGCATTTGACATGTACCTGAGGTACTTTTCCTATCAACTCTGCATCCAGCATAGTCAGAGTCTGAGTAACCAATTAGCTTGAATCCACATTCCTTAGGATACCATAAGCCAACTTCTTAGCTTCCTTTCAAATATCTCAAAATCCTCTTAGTTGCAGTCATGTGGCTTTCTTTTGGAGCATATTGAAATCTTGCACATACACCTGCGGCAAAGGTGATGTCTAGCCTACTTGCTGTGAGATAGAGCAATGATCGAATAAGTGCTCAGATCTTGTTTGATTGATCCAGTGCTTGCCATCTCAGATTCATATCCATTTTGACATATGTATTCATTGGTATTTTCACAGAAGACTTCTCTTACATACCAAATTTCTTCATTAAATCTCTGGTGTATTTTGTCTGACCTATGAATGTTCCATCCTTCAGTTGTCTTACTTGGAGTCCAAGGAAGAATGTCAGCACTCCCATCATGCTCATTTCAAATTTGCTTTGCATAAGATTTGAGAATTTATCACACAGCTCTTTGTTTGTGGATCCAAAGATGATGTCATCCACATATATTTGAACAAGCAGTATACTCTTCCCATCTTGAATTCTGAAGAGTGTTCTATCCACTTTCCCTTTTGTAAATCCGTTCTCAGTCAGGAATTGTGATAATGTATCATACCATGCTCTTGGTGCCTGTTTCAATCCATATAAAGATTTCTTTAGTTTGTATACTTTATCTCCAAGAGTGTTCTGCTCAAATCCTGGAGGTTGTTCAACATACACTTCTTCCTCCAATAACCCATTAAGGAATGCACTTTTTACATCCATTTGATATACAGTGAAGTTCTTGTGAGCAGCATAGGCAAGAAACATCCTTATGGCTTCCAAACTGATTCAGCTCTTCTTGCATGGCTTGAATCCAATGTGTGTCATCCAAAGCTTGTGACACATCTTTTGGCTCTATTTGTGAGATGAAGCAAGTGAACATAGCTTCTTGTTGGGTTCGATCTAGTTTTCACACCTTCTCTTACATCTCCAATGATTAGTTCGGTGGATGGTCTCACCACCTTACATCGAGTTGGAGTAAGTTAGTTGATTGGTCATCTTGCGGATGTGTTATTTTGATCAGCTCTCTCATCATCACTTAGTTGCATATTTCCCGGTGACTTTGAGATTCACTATCTCATCTTCATCGGGTTTATAATTCCGGCTTGACTTCAACATAAGGACTCTTCGCATGGTTGGTGATTCGGCGTATCATCCGACTCTTCAATGTCTTCTCCATTTATGTTGGGTTCATCAAACACCACATGAATGGATTCTTTCAGAACCATTGTCCTCTTGTTGAGCACTCTGTAGGCTTTGCTTTCACAAATTTGAGTATCCCAAAAAGATACCTTCATCGACTTTAGCATCAAAGGCCTTTAAATTGTCTTTGCCATTGTTATGAATGAAGCATTTGCATCCAAATATTTTAAAATATGCAACATTTGGCTTTCTCCCTGTCCAAATCTCATAGGAGTCTTTGTCACCTGCATTTTATCATGCATCTATTTTGAGTATAGCATCTTTGTGTTTATTGCTTGACCCCAAAATCTTTTAGCGACCTACTTGACTAACATGGTCCTTGCCGCTTCTTTGAGAGTTCTTTTCTTCTTTCGCAACTCCATTCTGTTTGTGGTGGAGTCCTTGCTTTGAGATAGTTCATGAGCAATACTATTTTCAATACAACATCGAGTTATTATTCCATTGACAAACTCGGTTCCTCTGTCGATCTAATTCGATAATGGTTTGACTCTTCTCATTTTGGATTCTCTTCATCAGCTGTGGTAGTTTCTACAGGGTTTCTTTCTTCTTACACATAAAAATTGTCCATGTGTATCATGAGTAATCATCTACTACCACCAAGGTGTATTTTTCCTCTTATCTTTGGTTGGTTCAAATGGACCAAATAGATCCATATGTAGCAGGTGCAATATTCTTGTTGAAGATGGACATGTCTTTTCTTTGAATGATGATTTGATCCGCTTCCCATCCGCATGCATCACATACACTTTCCTTCTTCTATACTCGAGTCCGGAAGTCCTTCCACAAGATTGCTCCTTGCAAGCTTGTTAATTGTTTTGAAGTTCAGGTGACTCACTTCTTGTGCCATGACCAACTTGATTAATTTGTGCTCTTTGCTAGCAGACAAGTGCTTGGTGTTGCAGTTGACCAATCTACCACATACATGTTCTTTTGTCTGCATCCTTGCAACACTACTTCATTAGATTCAGTGTTCTTGATTTGGCACACTCCCATATTGAATCCAACATTATAGCCCTTGTCACAGAGTTGACTTATGCCTAGTAAGTTGAAATTGAGGCCTTCAACATATGCAACATCAGTAATTTCTAATCCATTTTTCTTGATGGATCCAATGCCTCTTATTTCTCATAGAGCTTCATTCCCTCCAAATATGACTTTTGCACCTCTAACTTCCTTAAATTTTGACAGATTTTTCTTGTTTCCTGTCATGTGTCCGAAATGACCACTATCCATGTACCAGGTTCCTTGGCACTCAGCTGCTCCTTGAACCTGCAATCAAGGAAATTAGGTTTTAGGTACCCATATTTGTCTGGGTCCTGAGGGGTTAGTATTGTAAGATGATCCAACCAACTTATAGCCAAATGATTTGACTCTAAGAGGTTGCCATCTATCAGTGTCATAATCATAATTAACTTTGGCAAATTGCTTGGCGGGTTTAGGTTCATACAACTGTCTCTTTTGTCTGTATGCCTGTGTATGTGTTTTAGCAATTGCTTTGTTTGGGTAGTTGTGATATCTTTGAGGATAGTGCTTGGGTGCATATGTGTGCTAATGATAGCTCTTTTGCCTTTGGAATGGCCCTTTCTTGAGTTCTGTGCCTTGCCATTTAGCTTATATTCCATAGGTCTTTCCGATAGTTCACATTATTCCAATCTACTTGGCTTGGGTAATTTCTACCATTCCCATCATATGTGTTCTTTTCATAGAACCTCTAGGGTTTTTGGTAGCTCTGTTTCTTCTTTACATAGTACTTCCTATTTAGAGTTTGCTGAGGAACTCGGCTGGATTTCTTCTCGGCTGTCCTTTCA
Source organism: Rehmannia glutinosa (assembly GCA_016081115.2). Taxonomy (NCBI): domain Eukaryota; kingdom Viridiplantae; phylum Streptophyta; class Magnoliopsida; order Lamiales; family Orobanchaceae; genus Rehmannia; species Rehmannia glutinosa. Next base: position 615,302 of record JABTTQ020002677.1, read on the forward strand.
GCATACTTAGCTGGTTGTTTTCCTTTTCCTTTATAACCAAGGCCAGTTTGCTTGTGGTTGTGCTTTGGAATGAATGTGTGTTCACCATTTGGAGTTTTAGATTTTTGAGATGCTTCATTACTTGAAGATCCTTTTTTCCAAAATCACTCTTGGAACTTGATTTGGCATAGAGGAATTAAATCCTAAGCCTGTCTTATCTCCACATTCTCTTTGGCTCATAATAAGATCATCCAAAGATTTTGATGCCTTAGTGAATGAGGCAATCACATTTTTGAGGTCATTTTCCCTCTTTTCTGTAGCAGCTATCTCTGTTATTAGCTTAGCATTTTCAGCCTTTAAACTTTTATTCTCATCGGCTATGTGACTTAGAGTACTCGGCTCCTTAGTGTTTTGTGAGTTTTGGCTTTGAGTAAGGGGCCGATTTCCTCATTTAGTAGTGTGTGTGAGGATTTAATGTGTTCAAAGTCTTTCATCATTTTGCCTAATGAATCATAAAGATCAGTGGGTGATGAAGTATGTGTGTCACAATCCTTTGTCACTAGAACCGAGTGTGATGAGTTAGAGTGTACCTCATCTTCTTGGTCGAGGTTGGTCTTGTTCTTTGGCCATTAGACGGATCAAGGCTTCTTCTTCGAGTCACTTAAGTAGTCGGCTTCACTACTCTCCGAGTCTTTTTGTGTCTTTTGACTTGTCTGTCTCGTGATCTCTGCAGCTAACATTGCCTTTTTCTTCTCTTGTCTTCTTTCTCTCAAGACTTTTCTTTCCTCTTCATTCTGTATTTGTTGACTACAGGATATGGGCAATCAATAGCATAGTGACCAGGTTGCTGCAGGTTCAAAGATAAATTTTCAACCTTTTGATCAGTTCTTTCCATCCTGGATTGTCGGCTCTTTGATACTCAATCCTTTGATGCTCGTTCTTTTGGATGGCCTATCTTCCCTTGACTTGGAGGGAGCCGAGTGTCTTCGGAGGATTCACCTTTGCCTCTTTTGTAATTCTTGTTGAAGAATTTGTTAAACCTTTTAACCATCGGGGCAATCTCCTCTTGGTCAATGACTTCCTTGACCTCGGCTCTTTTACCATCTTAACTATTAGAGCGGTTGTTTTGGGCACATTTGTCTCTTCTAGGTCTTTTCTTCTCACTCAAATTCGTAGGCTTTGAGATCCGAGAATAGCTCATGGTTGGATGTTTTGATAGGTCCATGGAGTGTCTCGGGGCCATGACTTTCATTTCCCACTCGGTGGGAGACTTCTTAGAATCTTCATACACATTTCTTACGTGTATATTCTTTTCCAAGTGCGGATAGTGATCATTGGTAATTTCGTGAGAACCGAGCATCCGGTTGATCCAGGTTTCTCCTGCAAGCATCTTAAAAATTTCAAATTTACAAAGAACAAATAGTTTATTTTCCTTGATTTGCTCAAGGCCTTCACAAATCAGGGTTAGCTTATCCCAAATTTCTTTTGCAGTCTTGCACGATTTGACTTTGTTGAACATGGCTTTGTCCAGAGTTTTGTAAAGAATGTCCTTGGCCACGTTGTCCAAGTTGTATCTATTTTTGTCATCATTTGTCCATTGGCTCTTGGTTTTTCAACCATAGCTGTGCGGGAGCAACATCCTCTTCTCCTTCACCGCAAAGATCCCTCCTTGCGTTGTGTTCACTTTCAAGATTTGCGGTGGCCCATCTTCTATTACAATCCACATTTCATCGTGTCTTTGATAGATGAGCTCGCATACTAATTTTCCAATCATCAAATTCCTCAATTGTGAACATAGGGATGCGTGTCAAATTTGCTTCCATGATAATAACTTTGTTGAATAAAAGAGTTTTGAAAAATCAAGTGCTAAAGCAAGCTTTGAGAGATTGGAGATCTAGTTCAGTAACCAGTGCGGAAGGCTCAATGAACCAACCGCTCTGATACCACTTGTAGGTCCCAATGGGTGTGAGTGTAAGGTTTAGAAGGGGGGGTTGAATAAACCTTACCAACTTTTTGATTTAGTCCTTTTAAAATGTTCAGAGTTAATACTTCACAGTTGAGTCCTTGATGGACAGCTAAGTTAGTTAATCAGCAGAGTTAGCCACTCAACAGACTCGACTGAGTTGTTGATAGAATAACTCAACTGTTTTGACTAAAACTTAACTTGACTGTGATATGTTTTCGGCGGAAGACTTAACACCCTTAAATTTGGTTTAAGTTTGTTTTAAATACTTGGTTTTAGCACTTTGTTGATTATCAATTGGATAGCAAATTTATCAGCAAATATTGAAATAATATGAGAAATTAAAGTCTTTGAAATATAAATGACACAATAAATTTTATAGAGCTTGAAGATGGGGTAATTCTTCTACTCCTCTCTTCTCCAACTCCTGGAGGAATCCACTAAGTATTGATCAATGTACAAAGTGGTTATCGGTCCGGATGCAAGTCTTGATCACACGGTGACTTGATCCTTTGGGACTCGATCGGAGATGCCTTGATCACACGGTGGCTTCTCGTATGACTCGGCTTCTTCACAAGGCAATTTGCCTTTGCTACTCTGACCTACTTGCTCAAGCTTCTTGGATTTGATCACGAAGCCCTCCAAAAACTTGAGACTGGTTCAACCTTGAACCTTTCTACAATCCTTTGTGGAATGTAGACCCCTTGATTCTTCAAATGTTTCCTCTTCAACTGATTGAAGTCGTCTTTCCTTCACAGGTGAGTGTTGGATTGATTTCCTTCGTAATGTAGGCTTGAGGATTGAACTTGAATGACTTGAGTAGGTTATATAGTTTGAATAAGAGCTTGAAAGTTCCAGGTAACAAGGTTCACACCTTTTCTCAAATAGATTCCTCAGCCTTTTATAGTGTTCTTTTGAAAATTTGCCCGTTGCGGAGATAGGTTAATTTTCAAAAGACACTTGTGGTCGTTGGCTTGTCTTGTTGCAGTTCTTGGAATTGACATTTCCTCGTATGAATGAGTCTTGACTTTTGAGTTCGACACAGTGCGAGCTTCCTATTGGTTTATTCTATTGCACGCTTCCAGGGATGAGCACTTTAAGAAAGACAAATATGGAAGTATTACTTTTTTAAGTAATTTTCTTGACTTACGTGCAACGGATCTCTTTTAGTTATCTCAACTTGATCGCATTTCCTTGACTTCCCAGGTGACTTAGTCGACTTTCAATCATGGATGACTCATCGTCATTTCAACTTGAGACTTGGCTATCTTGAGTTGATTTGTCGACACTTCACTCATTGCACCTTCGGTCGAGTCTTTCTTCTCTTTGCCACACTCACCGCCTCACGGTGAGTCTTCCTTTAGTCTCCAAAGTTGACTTCTTGCATGTTCGGGCATAGCCGACTTAACTCATTTCGACCGACCCATATCTATTACAATGCAATTTACAACAAAAATGGGGTGCCAACTTTCTATTCTAAGTTTTACATGGCATTCATCAAAATCTAAAAATTAATTTCCCAACAATTTCCCCTTTTTTGATGATGCCAAAACTTAAAACATTCATACAATAATTAAGCGGCAAAGAAAGATACGTCACAGATAATGTAGAATCACGGAATGTATGCGTAGAATCAATCTTTTATTGATCATAACATTCTTGTTCTTTACAATTTGTTTGAGTGTATCAAAGCTTAAACAGAGCTTAAGGTAACCATGCTATTCTATATCTATGCAAGTATAAAAATTATACAATTTTATTCGATGTACGGAGGACTTACATAAAGATGCATTTACATAGTAAAATACATGAAGGGGTGGAAAGACAACACTTCATCTCCTTTCACGCCTCTTTCTTTCCTCATCACTCTGTCTTCTTCGATCTATTTCTCTTCTTTCTTCTTAATTTGCTTTCTTTTTTCTCATATGCTTTTCTCGGTGACTTCATCTCTTCTTTTTCTTTCTTGTCTTTCTTCCCACAGTGAGTTTGTCTTCTATTTTCTTCTTCGATTCTCTTCACATACTCAACATTGTTTTTGGCCACTTGCAGGGTTGGCTACTTCGTCGAATCCATTGATAGATCCCTCCTTTCTTGCCTGGATCTATATATTCAATGTTTTTGGGCGGAGGTCTACAGGTCTAAAACCTCTTCCTCCTCCATCGCTTCTTCGTCGCCTCAGGCGTGTATTATCTTGGACCTTCTTTTTTTCCCAAGCAGAGTATTGCGGTGGTCCTTTGTCTGTCGGCCTTCTTCACATAGCTTGAGGCCTTTTTCCCAATACAAATCCCAGGCTTGAGCCATGGACATATTTGCGAAGTAACCCTCGGATGCGAGCATCTTGAATTTATCAACGGATCTTGGCTCGGTTCCGACGTACGAAATGGAATAGGTGTCTCTGTCATCATTTGGAATGCCTCCATGTTGTTTGAGTATATCCATAACTCGGGCATCCATCTTTCCTTCCACCTCCTCATCCCTCGCTTCTACTATTTTTCGTTTTTCACCATGGGTGCTGCGGAGTGTTGGAGTGGCAGAGTCATGGGAGTTTTTGATGATATCGGTGACAAGACCTTGTTGGGGGTTTTAGCAATCATCGGGGTCATATCTTTCAAACCTTCCCCTCAATGATTTTCCCTTCTTCTCTCTTCTTAGTTCTTCAATTGTCTTCTCCTTCTTGCGTCCTTCTTCTCGCCTTGAGAACCTTTCAACGCTTTAGGTATTCTCTCCCCCTTTTTGGCATCATCAAAGGAGAGAGGAACCCCTGGAAACAAGCTAGCAATCATGAAGTCCAAGCGACTGATAGCGGAGTTATGCTTGGAATCTGCTGCGGAGTATGCTGCACGGAATTCAGAGCAAGTGGCGTTGGATTCAGCTGCCACCAGCTTCATTTCAGCCATGAGGAGGCTGAATTTCTTCTCCATGTTCTCCTCTACGCACAGAAGCTCTTTCTTATGAAATTCACGCAGCAGTTGCATCTCTGTGTTGTGAGATTCATGCATTCGATCGATGTTTTCTTGCATTCTTTGCTTCATATCAGTATTCTCAGCCCGCCAGACTAGCAATTTATTGAACAAAGTTATGAAGTTTCGAACTTGTTCTACACGCATTGTCTGTTGTTGTTGCCACCATTCCCGGATCCTGACAATTATTCCTCGCAGATCGGCAGTCAGATTTGTGTCTCGGTTATCCAGTCTCATGTCCAGTGAGGCCTGGTGCCTCTCCATCTTCTCTATCTCTGCAAATATGGCCTTGAAAACTTCTCGAACCTCAGCTGTCACTCCTGTCTTAGCTGGCGGCAAAGCAGCGTCAAAGTCAAAGTCTGCTGGGACGATGGTGTCTGTTGGAATAACGAGATCAGGTTTATGGAAACGTTCTTGATCTCGAGCTGATTCTTCAAGAAGGTCAGGCAGCTCAAGAGAAAAGGGAAACGATTCTTCAAACGGATCATCACGGACAATGGGAATATGTTCAATGGTAACTCGTGCCCGGTTGCGTCGATTCTGCTGCAGCTTGGGTAGCTGCTTGTGATTGGTAATGTGTGGTGTGTGGCTTTGTTGGGGTTTTGACCCAGCTGGCTGAGCCTCAGCTGTCTCAACAGCTTCGTCGGTCTCAGCTGGTTTTTCCATGTGAGTTGACTGGTCCTCTACCGTATCAGTAGCGTCATCGGATGATGATGAGATTTGTATGAGTTGTTAGTCCAAGTGGCTACGATAATCTAGAGGGGGGTGAATAGATTATGCCGATTTTTCGCAAATCACCCTCTTTTTCGAATCAACAAGTACCACCCCAGTATCTCCGGGATGGATTTCAAAAAAAAAAGATTTTATTAATTACCACAATTAATACAATACCTTGAGGATCACCACAATCCTCTTACAACACCTTCAAGGAGATTACCACAATCTTCCTTCACCACCTTTGAAGAGTACCACACTCTTCAAACACCTATCACCTAGATCACCCAATTGTATTCTTACCACAAGAATACTCACAAGGATGTCTTGTGTTGAATGATGGACAAAATTCAAGATTACAACTCTATGAAACCAATACAAAGATTGAGTGCAAGTGTAATCAAGAATCAAAAAGCCTAGACCTCAAAGATGTGCAAGTGAAAGTATTTAGGCTATTACAACAAGAATGTAAAAATGAAAGCTTGAACAATTTGCAGATTTATTATTGTGTGTTTTGCTTGTATGTATTGTGTCTTGTGTCTTCAATTCATCCTCTATTTATAGGAAAGTCTTCACCAACATAGGCTCCCAACATAGGCTCCTCTATCTTCACTTTTATCTACAAAAAGAAGATCACAAGATGTAGAAATATTGTACAAAAATCAAAAGTAAATCTTGCTGTCAAGAATTTCGAACAGTATAACTTTGTTGTCACAAAATAGCATAGGGCGACCGGTTGCCCTGTTGAAGATTTTGACCGTTTGAAAAAAATAGTGCAATAGAGTGCAGTCGTCGTCGGGGGTCGGCCCAGGTCGTGGGGAAGTGCGGCCAGTCGTCTTCTCACCTCATTTGGTCCCCTCCTTCTTTTTTCGAAGAGAATTTGTTTTTGTTTTGATTCGTTTCATTTTTTCAACTCTTGGTGCAAGTCGACCTCTTGTGCGGTGGCCGACCTCCAATTTGAAATGTTGTCCGATTTTTATCAAAAATAAACTACAAGAAATACTCCAAAAAATTAGTAAAAACATTTTAAATCACTTGGGAGTATTTGGACAACATTTATAAACATTGTTTTGGTGTAAAAACCAATTTAAACAAAACCATCAAAAGTGTTGTCCATTTTTATCGAATAATAAATACTAAGAAATACTCCAAAAATTAGTAAAAATATTTTAAATCATTTAAGAGTATTTGGACAACATTTATAAACATAGTTTTGGTATAAAAACTCATTTAAACATAATCATCAAAATCTTGATAAAAACATTTATCTAACAAACTCCCCCTTTTTGATGATTACAAACCAAAACAATTTTAGGAAGTTGATTTTAAAACAAAACAAGTTTTCCGGTCTAAAACATCAATCCATTATAAGCAAGATTTATCATAAGTACAAACACACAAGGATAGGAGCAAAGATTTTACAAAAACAATTTATATAAGCTTCCCCTATCAACATGCATAACAAAAATAAGTAGAAGGGAAAAAATTGCTCATTTGATTTGTAAAAGCTCATTTGATTGATAAAAAATGATCTCTATAAACTTATAAGACTTGTCAAATCAAGAGAATCATGTAGGTGATGAATTTTTCATTGAAACATTTTGTCGAACACTTGGCGTGTGTCGAATAAAACAAGAGAAATATAACACCTTTGTGATTCATTTAAGCCAAAAAATTTCATCACCAATTTCAATACCACAATATACACTCATCATCAATCATCATAAACAACATATTAATACAAGAATTTCAACAATATATCAAGATACAAGCACATTCTCAAGAGTTCAACCCAATTGAGATTAAAAGGAGAAATTATTACCATCTAATCGGTAAAGATGAACAATGATGATGATAATCGAGCCTCATGAAGTTCAAAATATAAAAAGTATGCAATAAAACAAATTTGAAGTGAAATTTGTGTGAAAAGTGCATAGGGGATGAAAAATAGACAAAATGAGCCAAAATGGCTGAAAGTGAAAAACAGAAACGATTTAAACCATAAAATGGTGAGGGGCGACCGGTTGGGGGGTGGGCGACCGGTCGACGTCATGGGTGACCGGTCGGCGTTCCCCCAACCAGCCCAGTGTTCTTTCTGTTTTTCCAAAATCCGAGTTTTTAACCAAAAATCCGATTTTTCACCCCTAAGTTTTAAAAACGTGCAAAATGCAATCATAGGCCTCATTCAATATGCATTATGCCTAACCGAGCTCGTATTGACGCAAAAGTCTCGGAAGATAGCGGTTTTGTAAAAATGTCCACTAATTGATCTTGAGATGGTACAAAAGATATATCAATTTTTCGTTTTGAAACACAATCCCTTAGAAAATGATGTCGAATTTCAATATGTTTAGTACGATTATGATGAACCGGGTTTTGAGCAATATTTATAGCGGATATATTATCACAAAAGATAGGAACACTTTCAAAAGAACATTTATAATCCGCTAAAGTTTGTTTCATCCAAAGAAGTTGTGTACAACAAAATGTCGCGGTCGGCTTCGGCCGTTGAAAGTTAAACACAATTTTGTTTCTTTGAAAACCAAGAAACTAGGCAATCACCTAGAAATTGACATGATCCGGAAGTACTTTTCCGATCATCAATATTTCCCGCATAATCCGAATCACTATAACCTTTAAGAAAAAAAATTTCATTCTTTGGATAGAATAAACCATATTGAATAGTGCCTTTCAAATATCGAAAAATCCTTTTAACAACACTCATATGAGATTCTTTGGGATTGCTTTGAAAACGAGCACATAGGCATACGGCATGAAGAATATCCGGTCTACTTGCGGTTAAGTAAAGTAAACTACCAATCATACCTCGATACTTGGATTCATCAACCGACTTGCCTTTTTCATCTTTGTCAATCTTGGCGTTTGTTGCCATTGGGGTAGAAACGGTTCTTCTTTCTTCAATTCCGAACTTTTTCAAAAGTTCTTTTGTATACTTGGATTGTGAAATGTATATTCCTTCTTGGCATTGCTTAATTTGAAGTCCAAGGAAGAAGTTGAGCTCCCCCATCATGCTCATTTCAAATTCACCTTGCATTAACTTAGAAAATTTCTTGTACAAGGATTCATTAGTAGCACCAAAAATAATATCATCAACATAAATTTGCACTAATAATCAATCTTGCCCTTTTTCAAAAACAAAGAGAGTAGTATCAACTTTACCTCTTGTAAAACCATTTTGCAAAAGAAAAGAGCTAAGTCTATCATACCATGCACGGGGTGCTTGTTTCAAACCATACAAGGCCTTTTTAAGTCTATAAACATCATTAGGCCTAGAAAAAATTTCAAACCCCGGAGGTTGTTTTACATAGACTTCTTCTTGAATAATACCATTTAAAAATACGGATTTTACATCCATTTGGTAAAGCTTGAAATTTTTAAAACAAGAATAGGCAAGTAAAATACGAATAGCTTCTAAACGTGCTTACGGGTGCAAATGTTTCATCATAATCAATACCTTCTTCTTGACAATAACCTTGAGCTACTAACCTTGCTTTGTTTGAACAATATTGCCTTGGTCATCGAGCTTGTTCGAAATACCCATTTTGTACCAATAATGGTTTGAGATGGAGGACAAGGTACTAATTCCCATACATCATTTCTTTCAAATTGATTCAACTCCTCTTGCATTTCTAAAAACCAATCCTCATCTTCAATGGCTTCCTTAGCATTTTTAGGCTCTTTTTGAGATATAAGAGCTTTCTCGGCAAATTTTCCTCGAGTCATTACTTTATCAAGGGGATCACCAATAATAAGATCTTTTGGGTGATCTCCTTAAATTTCAATGCTACGGGAAGATTCAAGTATCACCTTTATCTTCTTGAGGAACATTTCGCTTGAAGGTTGATCATTTTGAGTATCATCTCGAACAATGGGTTCAACAATATCTTCTTCATCACTTTCATCATTGGGTATCCTTTCAACACCCGAAGCTTCATTGAATTTGACATGGATGGATTCTTGAACAACCCCACTAGTCTTATTGTAAACCTGATATGCTTTGCTCTTGGTTGAATACCCCATAAATATTCCTTCATCGGCCTTAGGATCAAGTTTGTCTAATTGATCCTTAGTATTCAAAATAAAACATTTACATCCAAATATTTTGAAATAACTAATATTTGGAGTTCTTCCTTTCCAAAGCTCATATGGAGTTTTATTCATTTTAGGACGAATATAAACTCGATTAATGACATAGCAAGCGGTACTTACGGCCGCCCAAAAATATTTTGGAAGTGAAAATTCATTGAGCATGGACCGACTCATTTCTTGAAGTGTCCGATTCTTCCTTTCGGCTACTCCATTTTGTTGAGGTGTCCTTGGAGCCGAAAAATTATGACTATATCCCTTGGTTTCACAAAAGACTCTAAATTTGCCGTCAAATTCTCCACCTCGATCACTTCGAATAGACTTAATAGTATCTTCCTTTTCATTTTCAATAAGTCTACACAACTTAACAAACTCATTAACGGCATCTCTTTTATTTGTAAGAAATAGAGCCCAAGTATATCTAGAAAAATCATCAACTATAACAAAAGTGTAATGTTTTCCACTTAAACTTGTCGTACCAATATCCCCATACAAATCAAGATGAAGCATTTGTAGGGGTTTGGTAGTGGAAATTTCATTTTTGGGCTTAAAACTACTCTTAACTAATTTGTTCTTTTGACAAGTGTCACATAAGCCAAGATTATCAAAATTCAATTTGGGTAGTCCTTTTACATGTTGGTTTTTGTAAATAGTTTGCAAATTTTTGTATCCAACATGTCCAAGTCGCCTATTCCATAAACTAGTTAAATCATTATTGGCGACAAGACAAGAAACATTTTGACTAACCAAATCACTTGTACAAATTTTGTAAAGATTGCCTTTTCTAATTGCTTCACAAATAATTTTATCATTTTTGGAAATAAGGCATTTTTCTTTATTAAAAACAACATTATAATTTGAATCACAAAGTTGGCTAACACTTATCAAATTGAACTTAAGCCCTTCTACTAAAAGAGCATTACTAAGAGAGAAAGAAGAGTTACCAATTTCTCCATTTCCAAGAATTCTTCCTTTGCCATTGCCGAACATGACCATACCCTCTTCTTCTTGGAGCTTGATGTTGGTAAAAGTTCTCTCTTTCGGTCATATGGCGTGAACATCCATTGTCCACGAGCCATTTTGAATCTTCCATTGTTGTTATAGCCCCTATAACCTACAAAGGAATTATTTTTAGGTACCCTATAATTTTGGGGTCCATGGGGGTTAGCCTTGAGACCTTTAGGTCTCCAATAATAGCTAAAATTATTCTTCAATTTACAATTGCTAGCATAGTGTCCATTCTTACCACAATAAAAACAATTAATAATACGAGGACTACTAGCACGTACAAAGGTTGGACCTTGGTCTTTTTTCTTAAAAGCATTTTGAAAAGGTTTGTAACCAAGTCCTAACTTAGAATGCTCACCTCTTTGTGCATCTAAAATTTTTGTGACTTTATCCGTACTTAAATTGAATCGATGCACATCCTTTTTCAAATTTTCAATATCATTTGTGAGCGTTTGTTTTTCGGTTTCAAGAGTACGGACCATAGTAAGAGTAATAGCATGAGCCTTATCAAGAGAATCATAGGAAGTAAATAATTTATCTTTTTCTAGTTTAAGCTCTTTATGCTCCTTTTTCAAATTCTTGTATTTAACAATCAAATTTTGAAACTCATTTTGCAATTCATCAAAATCACATTGTAATTCATCAACTAGGGAAGAAGATGAAGTATTAGAGCATACCTCGGTATTTTCATCGTCTATGGCCATAAGACCATGTTCGGATTCTCCTTCCTCATCGGTTGTTTCAAGTAATTAATCCCAAGTTTTGACGTCCGCATTTAACGCCTTTTTTTTCGGAAAAGGCTTTTTCTTCTTTTGTTCCTCTTCCGCTCATTTTAGGCAATCGGCTATGTAGTGCCCGGATTTTCTGCATTTAAAACAAGAATTGTCTCTTGGCCTTCTTGCTTTATTTTTGTTTACAAATTTTGCAAATTTTCTAACAAGAGTCAGTCGTTTCTTCATCATCCTCATCACTAGCATAATAAACATTATTAGAAGAAGATGTTAAGCCTTTAATAATATTTTGCGACCGGTTTAGAGGTGGATGGTTGAGAATTTTTCCTCTCCTTGAGATATACTTCATAAATAAGGAGGTTCCCAATGAGCTCATCAAACTTGAGTGTCTCAAGATTTTGAGCTTAAAGTGATTGCCGTCACCTTTTCGGGACCATGAGTCAGGAAGGGCATTTAAGACTTTGGTCACCTTATCTTCTTCGGAGATGACCTTTCCAAGAGCCACAAGAGGATTGACAATGTTGTCAAGCCTTTCCACCATTTTTGATATGCTTTCACCATCATGCATATTGAAATTTTCAAAGTCTTTCACAAGCATTGTTTTTCTTGCTTGCTTCACTTTCTTTGTGCCCTCATAGATGGTTTCTAATTTTTCCCAAACTTCATGTGTCGACTGTATGCCTCTTATGCGATTATACTTGGTGGCGGTAAGAGAGCAATGTAAAATGTTTAAGGCCTTACCGTTTAAAGAGAAAGCCTTCTTGTCATTTTCATCGTATTCCTTAAACGGCTTGGGAGTCGTGGTACCATCCTCCAATTTTGTTGTTGGTTGAGCAACTCCTTCAATGACCACATTCCAAATATCAAATCCACACCCTTGTAGAAAGCACTCCATGCGGTCTTTCCAAAATGCGTAGTTGTTGGCGTCGAATAGTGGTGGCTTGTTGGTGGAGGCGCTGGTGGTGAGATAAGCTTCATTCGTAGCCATGGATCTTTCCTCTTTGCTCGAAATGAGCTAGCCAAAGAGTTTGGCTTTGATACCACTTGTTAGTCCAAGTGGCTACGATAATCTAGAGGGGGGTGAATAGATTATGCCGATTTTTAGCAAATCACCCTCTTTTTCGAATCAACAAGTAAATGACAAGAATGTAAATGCGGAAATTAAACAATACTCGTTGATTTAAAGAGGTTCAACCCACCTAGGGCCTAATCCTCTACCACCCCAAGATCTCCGGGATGGATTTCAAAAAAAAATGATTTTATTAATTACCACAATTAATACAACACCTTGAGGATCACCACAATCCTCTTACAACACCTTCAAGGAGATTACCACAATCTTCCTTCACCACCTTTGAAGAGTACCACACTCTTCAAACACCTATCACCTAGATCACCCAAGTGTATTCTTACCACAAGAATACTCACAAGGATGTCTTGTGTTGAATGATGGACAAAATTCAAGATTACAACTCTATGAAACCAATACAAAGATTGAGTGCAAGTGTAATCAAGAATCAAAAAGCTTAGACCTCAAAGATGTGCAAGTGAAAGTACTTAGGCTATTACAACAAGAATGTAAAAATGAAAGCTTGAACAATTTGCAGATTTCTTGTTGTGTGTTTTGCTTGTATGTATTGTGTCTTGTGTCTTCAATTCATCCTCTATTTATAGGGAGGTCTTCACCAACATAGGCTCCCAACATAGGCTCCTCTATCTTCACTTTTGTCTACAAAAAGAAGATCACAAGATGTAGAAATATTGTACAAAAATCAAAAGTAAATCTTGTTGTCAAGAATTCCAAACAAAGATAACTTTCTTTGTCACAAAATAGCATAGGGCGACCGGTTGCCCTGTTGAAGATTTCGACCGTTTGGAAAAATAGTGCGATCTAGGTACAGGTCGTCAGGGGGGTCGACCGATCGACGGGGGGTGCGACCGGTCGCCCTAGGGTGCGACCGGTCGCCCTCACCTCTTGACCGGTCCCCTCCTTCTTTTTTTTCCTGAGAATTTGTTTATGTTTCGATTCTGTTTCATTTTTCAACTCTTGGTACGGTCGACCTCTTGTGCGACCGGTCGACCTCCAATTTGAAATGTTGTCCGATTTTTATCAAAAATAAACTACAAGAAATACTCCAAAAAATTAGTAAAAACATTTTAAATCACTTGGGAGTATTTGGACAACATTTATAAACATTGTTTTGGTGTAAAAACCAATTTAAACAAAACCATCAAAAGTGTTGTCCATTTTTATCGAATAATAAGTACTAAGAAATACTCCAAAAATTAGTAAAAACATTTTAAATCATTTAGGAGTATTTGGACAACATTTATAAACATAGTTTTGGTATAAAAACTCATTTAAACATAATCATCAAAATCTTGATAAAAACATTTATCTAACATGTGTGGCTCATCATCAAAATTAAAGGTTTGGCGAGTAGCCTTAAGGTCGGTCTTACTCGTGCTTGGGAGAACATCCTCAGCTGAGTCTTTTGGATCGGCAATAGGGGATGACTCAGCTTCGTCTTCACCTTCAGATCCCAGAAAGGTTACATCAGGATTGTCTTGGGAATCGTGAAGAGCATTTATCTCCTTTTCAGATGGATCAATGATAGTAGGAGGGATGTTCTGTGCTTCCGTCTCTTTACCCCAGGAAGTCTCAACCTCCGGGTTGGCCTTCATTACCCCGCAATCTCAACTGCGGCGAGGCCTTGACAGTCCCTTCGACAATGTCACCGGTGTCTTGGGGCCTTTCGAGGTGGCATCCACTAGAGTCTCAACTCCATGGATTGCACTTTCATTGCCCCAGTGTTAACTCCCAGGCGTTCCTTCATGTGCCTTGACCGCATCAAGTAGCATCATTGGCTCGCGGAAGCGATTGGCACTTCGGCTCATACCTTCTTAAGCGTCCGAGCCTCGTCGTGACAACTTGTGTATCCATTTGTTGTTCCTTCTTCACTTCGCCTCCAAGATACGTTGTGGAGTCAGCGCAAAGCATCCTCCGACCTTTTGCGGTGGAGGAGTTTCCCCCGGTGGCACACCCGGTGAGTGACTTGGAATGGGGTCACTCGTCTCCGGACTCCCTTTGTTCCCTTTGAGTATTCAGTAGTTGGGGCGGGTAGTAAGACACCTTCATTAGGGGTTGGCTCGTGGGGTCCCCACAATCCAGTTTCAACCCCAGATTCCTTTAACACCTTCTTTTCTCGAGTGAGTGGGGAAGTGGTGGCGGCAACAAGCGTGTGCAATATCTTGCACCACACCCATCGGATCAATCTCTGTTGTGATGTGGAAGACTCCCCGGTCCTTCCGAGAATCGTTGCTCATGTAGGACCTTAGATTCCCGCATGGCTTGCCGCATCTCCAATTCTTCAGAGCGGAGAAGGGTCCGAGATCCTCATCACTCCCGAGAGAGAATGTCAAGATGAGGATGTGTATGATCGATGGTTCGATAAAGGGACAAATCGGCCTTTTCACGAGCTTGACTTCCTGCGCGATCTCCGCTTCTCCTTTTCTTTGAAGATCGCAAGATATCATGCGTTTTTCTTCATCCGAGTGCTTGACCCACGAGTGGTCAATCCAGAAAGTTCAGTTCGTCTTCTTCTTCAATAAATTCCGGTCTTTGGAGTGTTCCCTGGATCGACTCAGCTTCCACTTCCTCCATTCTCGCAGATGATTTTGGATGTCTGGATATGGTGGGGATAGGATCATCACATCATCATCATCTTTATCATCTTCTCCCTGTTGTCCCTCGTTCTCAGGGATTGAAGGTAGCAAACTTTGGTGCTTCACACCCTCGTCTGTTGTAGGAGGATACAACCCTGTCAACACGAGTTTGCTTTCTCGGCCTACTTCTTGTGTCTCAAATTGCTCGACTACTGATTTGTGTCTTCAATTTGCCTATCTTTGATTGGCTCAGACTTGGTTGTTTCTTCAATAATTTCAGGAGACTCTACTTCTCCAGTTGTCTCTGCGATCTGTTCCAGCTGAGTGGAAGACTCAGCTGTTTTCTCAAGCTCTGATCGCTTGAAGATTCTTCTCCTTTTGGTCCTTACCAGAGAAATTTTTGGTTCAGATGCAGTTTCCTCCGAGTCCTGGGCGGCGGGGGCCGGTGCTGTTGTCTTTTTCTGAGGAGTTGGCTTTCTAGGCTTGTCAGTCCTCCTTTTATTGACTTAGGAGAAGGTATTTGAGGTTCCTTCTCGGCCGCAGTGGGCGGTGACTCGGCTGCAGGGGCAGGTGCATCTTTTGTTTTCTTTTTCTTTCTTTGCAGGGGCAGCGTGATCTTTTTGTAGCTGCAGGGCAATTTTTCTTCCTTTCCAGGGGAGGAGAAGACAACTGTTTCTTCAGGGCGGTGATTTCCCTCACTCGTGATCGACCCTCTTGGTGTATACTCGCCACGTGCTCAGGAAGGTTAGATGGGAACATTTTCTTGTTGACATGGAACGCCTTTCCATGTCGAAAGGGACTCATTTAACTTCCATCATCCGACCAATCACCGGTCGTACCCGGGGATCCTCCAAACGTACCATCTTCTTTGAAGGATTTATTCCCAATATTAAAGCAGAGTCTGCGTATACAAACTCGGCCTTGATTCACCTTCTTTTTCTTCAATGATCGCACCATTACGATCGGCTTAGTTTTGACGGTGGTTAAAGCTTCCAAAATTGATGTCTATGCATTTGGCAACAATGTCCAGTAGTTTGTGGTAGTCCTCCTTCAATAGCTTCTTGTCAGCTGTGTAGACAACCTTCGCAGCACAGTCAGGCTTGGCTACTTCCTTCCAAGCAGCAGCCAGGTTAACATCAGCTTCATAAATCTCTGGCACTCCTTCCGCCGGCAACAAACAATGTTCTGCCAAATCCTTGGCATTTATGGTGAAATCTTTCCCGTGAAAAGAGGTCTTGATGCCCTCATCGTGAACTTCAGCGTTCATATAGAACTGTGCGACCTCCTCCACGTAGGTCATTTGAAACTCCATCGACAAAAAGGGTTTCAGTCCTGATTTTTCCAACTTCTCTGCTATTTTCTTCACAAGGGTTTTGTCTGACCCTTGTTTGATCATGCCCTCGAAGTCCACAGTAGATCCCGTGTGGATTTGCTTTCCCAACTTGACGAAGTCGTAAGTAGATGCCATTTCTCGAAGATTCACCGAATGAAACTTTGAAGATACGTTTTGGAGATTTGTAGGGTTTTGAGAGTAAAAATGCTTTCTTTGCTTGAGAGAGATGAACAGTTTTGGTAAAGTGAGAGAAAATCGGACGAAGTGGTATATGTATGGGTTATGAAAGGACGTGCGGGTGGTTTTTTGAAATTTGATCAAGATCAACGGCTCAGATTTTGTACGCCGATTAACATTTAATTTCTCGCATTTCATGCGGCAGCATTTTTATCCAATCATAAGCTTGGTATGCAGCTTTTGACTGTACACGTCATAATTATGCTGACGTCATTCTTAAAAACATTCCCGCTTAGGAAAAACGACTGCGTTTTTGTCACTTTGCTCATAAGTGACTCGGCTTATTCCTTAGCTGATCTAACTCTTCTCTCTTTGCACATAAGCACTCAGCTGTCAGCTAACTCGATGCAGTTGATTCTCCGATTCGGCTGATTCACTTAGCTGATTCAAGAGTTCAGCTCTTTTTCATCTTTTCATGTTCCATCTCTTTTCTTTGAGTCTTCTTAGTGTCAACTCAGCTCAATTAACCCTAATTCATGCTTGAGTTCTTCAAATCTTGATTCTCATAATGGTTTTGTGAATATATCAGCTAACTGCTTATCAGTTGAGATATATTCCAAGGTGATGTCATTCTTTTCAACGTGATCTCTTATGAAGTGATATCTGACATCAATGTGCTTTGTTCTTGAGTGCAACACAGGATTTTGGGTGATTGCAATTGCACTTGTGTTATCACACATAATTGGAATTTCCTTTTCTTCAACTTCATAGTCTCTCATTCTTTGTCTCATCCATAAGACTTGGGCACTGCCTTGCCCGCAACTATGTATTCTCGTTTGTGGAGGTGGCCATTGAATTTTGCTTCTTGCTAAACCAGGAAATTAATCTATTTCCAAGCATTTGACATGTACCTGGGTACTTTTCCTGTCAACTCTGCGTCCAGCATAGTCAGAGTCTGAGTAACCAATTAGCTTGAATCCACCTTCCTTAGGATACCATAAGCCAACTTCTTGTCTTCCTTTCAAATATCTCAAGATTCTTTTGGTTGCGATCATGTGGCTTTCTTTTGGAGCAGATTGAAATCTTGCACATACACCTACAAAGCAAAGGTGATGTCCGGCCCGCTTCTTTGAGAGATAGAGCAATGATCCAATAAGTGCTCAGATCTTGTTTGATCCACGAGGCTTGCCATCCGTATCCATATCCATTTTGATCGATGTATTCATTGGTATTTTCACGAAGACTTCTCTTCCATACCAAATTTCTTCATTAAATCTCGGTGTATTTTGTCGACTTATGAATGTTCCATCCTTTATTTGTTTTACTTGGAGTCCAAGGAAGAATGTCGACTCTCCCATCATGCTCATTTCAAATTTGCTTTGCATAAGATTTGAGAATTTATCACACTGACTCTTTGTTTGTGGATCCAAAGATGATGTCATCCACATATATTTGAACAAGCAAAGATACTCTTCCCATCTTGAATTTCAAGAAGAGTGTTCTATCCACTTTGCCTTTTGTAAATCCGTTCTCGATCGGGAATTGTGATAATGTATCATACCATGCTCTTGGTGCCTGTTTCAATCCATATAAAGCTTTCTTGAGTTTGTATACTTTATCTCCAAGAGTCTTACGCTCAAATCCTGGAGGTTGTTCAACATACACTTCTTTCTCCAATAACCCATTAAGGAATGCACTTTTTACATCCATTTGATATACAGTGAAGTTCTTGTGAGCAGCATAGGCAAGAAACATCCTTATGGCTTACAATCTTGCCACAGGAGCAAAAGTTTCATCAAAATCTATTCCTTCTTCTTGGCAATACCCTTTGGATACAAATCTTGCTTTGTTTCTTACCACGAACCTTCCTCATTCATCTTGTTTCGAACACCCATTTAGTGCCAATAACATTTTGATGGGTAGGTCTTTGAACCAATACCCACACTTTGTTCCTTTCAAACCGATTGACTCTTCTTGCATGGCTTGAATCCAATGTGTGTCATCCAAAGCTTGTGACACATCTTTTGGCTCTATTTGTGAGATGAAACAAGTGAACATAGCTTCTTGTTGGGTTCGGATCTAGTTTTCACACCTTCTCTTACATCTCCAATGATTAGTTCGGTGGATGGTCTCTCACCCACCTTACATCAAAGTTGGAGTAAGTTAGCCGGATTCGATCGTCTTGCAGATGTGTTATTTTGATCAGCTCTCTCATCATCACATATTTGCATATTTCCCACTTTGTCTTTGAGATTGACTATCTCATCTTCATCACGGGTTTATAATTCCACTTCACTTCAACATAGGGACTCTTCTCGCATGGTTGGTTGATTCAAACTTATCACCGACTCTTCAATGTCTTCTCCATTTACGTTGGGTTCATCAAACACCACATGAATGGATTCTTCCGTAACCATTGTCCTCTTGTTGAGCACTCTGAGGCTTTGCTTTTGGTGAGTATCCCAAAAAGATACCTTCATCGACTTTAGCATCAAATGCCTTTAAATTGTCTTTGCCATTGTTATGAATGAAGCATTTGAATCCAAATATTTTAAAATATGCAACATTTGGCTTTCTCCTGTCCAAATCTCATAGGAGTCTTTGTCATTTGTCTATTTATCATGCATCTATTTTGAGTATAGCATGATGTGTTTATTCTTGACCCCAAAATCTTTTAGGCATCCCCTTGACTAACATGATCCTTCCGCTTCTTTGAGAGTTCTGTTCTCTTCTTTCGCAACTCCATTCTTTGTGGAGTCCTTGTCATGAGATAGTTCATGAGCAATACCATTTTCAATACAATCGAGTTATTATTCCATTGACAAACTCGGTTCCTCCGTCGATCTAATTTTCATAATGGTTTGACTCTTCTTATTTTGGATTCTCTTCATCAGCTGTGGTAGTTTCTGTAGGGTTTCTTTTCTTCTTACACATGAAAATTGTCCATGTGTATCATGAGTAATCATCTACTACCACCAAGGTGTATTTTTTTCCGCTTATCTTTGTCAAGGTTCAATGGACCAAATAGATCCATATGTAGCAGGTGCAATATCCATATGATTTGATCTGCTTTCCCATCTGGCATGCATCACATACACTTTCCAAATGATTGGAGTATTTCTTAGAGTTTTTAATTTGATAAAAATTGGACAACACTTTTGATGGTTTTGTTTAAATTGGTTTTTACACCAAAACTATGTGTATAAATGTTGTCTAAATACTCCCAAATGATTTAAAATGTTTTTACTAATTTTTTGGAGTATTTCTTGAAGTTTATTTTTGAAAAAAAAATGGGACAACATTTCAAAGGGGAGGTCGATTGGTTGCCCAAAGTGGTCATTTGCACTGAAGTTAAGAAAACTCGAAAGAACATGCGGGCTTGAAAAAAAGAGGGAGGGGACCGGTCCGGGAGGGGCCGACGGTCGCTTGGCCACTGGGCGGCACGGCCGACCCCCTCCGACCGTCGCACGCCCCGCAACCCCTACCTGGATCGCACTATTTTTTTAAACGGTCGAAATCTTCAACAGGCAACCGGTCGCGCCTATGTTATTTTTTGTGACAAAATTCCAACCGTTGCAATGTGTGACAAGATTTGCTTTTCAATTTTGTACAATATTTCTACATCTTGTGATCTTCTTTTTGTAGACAAAAGTGAAGATAGAGGAGCCTATGTTGGGAGCCTATGTTGGTGAAGACTTCCTATAAATAGAGGATGAATTGAAGACACAAGATACAACAACAACACAAGCAAATACACAACAAGAAATCTGCAAATTTCAAGCTTTCATATTCAACACTCTTGTTGTATTTATAGCTAAGTATTTCACTTTCACATTTTGAGGTCTAGGCTTTATTTCTTGATTACACTTGCACTCAAATTGTAATATTCATTATTGAGTTGTAATCTTGATTTTTGTCATCATTCAACAAAAGACATCCTTGTGAGTATTCTTGTGGAAAGAATACACTTGGGTGATCTAGGTGATAGGTGTTTCAAGAGTGTGGTGCTCTTGAGGTGTTGAAGAATTTGGTATTCTTCAAGATTGAAGATTGTGGTGATCTTCAAAGGTGCGTTGAAGGAAGATTGTGGTAATCTTCAAAGGGAGATTGTGGTAATCTCCAAAGGTGGTGTTGAAGAAGAGTGTGGTGCTCTTGAGGTGTTGTAAGTTGAATTTGTATTAATTGTGGTAATTAATAAAATTCTTTTCTTTTTGAAATCCATCCGGATATCTTTGGGGTGGTAGAGGATTAGGCCCTAGGTGGGTTGAACCTCTTTAAATCGACGCGTGTTGTTTACTTCCCGCACCTTTATTATTGTCTTGGCGTATTTGTTTCGAAAAATAGGGCATAATCGAAAAGATAGAGATAATCTATTCACCCTCCCTCTAGATTATCGTAGCTGCTTGGACTTATCGAGGTATGATTGGTAGTTTACTTTATTTAACCGCAAGTAGACCGGACATTCTTCATGCCATATGCCTTTGTGCTCGTTTTCAAAGTAATCCCAAAGAATCTCATATGTGTGCCGTTAAAAGGATTTTTCGATATTTGAAAGGCACTATTTAATATAGTTTATTCTATCCAAAGAATGAAAATTTTTTTCTTAAAGGTTATAGTGATTCGGATTATGCGGGAAATATTGATGATCGGAAAAGTACTTCCGGATCATGTCAATTTTTAGGCGATTGTCTAGTATCTTGGTTTTCAAAGAAACAAAATTGTGTTTCACTTTCAACGGCCGAAGCCGAATATATTTCTGCGGCATTTTGTTGTACACAACTTCTTTGGATGAAACAAACCTTAGCGGATTATAAATGTTCTTTTGAAAGTGTTCCTATCTTTTGTGATAATATATCCGCTATAAACATTGCTCAAAACCCGGTTCATCATAATCGTACTAAACATATTGAGATTCGACATCATTTTCTAAGGGATTGTGTTTCAAAACGAAAAATTGAGATATCTTTTGTACCATCTCAAGATCAATTAGCGGACATTTTTACAAAACCGCTATCTTCCGAGAATTTTGCGTCAATACGAGCTCGGTTAGGCATAATGCATATTGAATGAGGCTTACGTTTGCATTTTGCACGTTTTTAAAACTTAGGGGCGAAAAATCGGATTTTTGGTTGAAAATTCGGATTTAAAAAAAAAAAAAAAACTGATAGGCAGTGGGCTGAAATGGTTGAGGGCAACCGGTCGCCCTCAACCTCGACCGGTCGCCCTAAGCCTAAAATTGGATTAAAACCGTTATGTCTTCAGCATTCTTCATTTTAACTTATTTTGGCCATTTTTCGTCCCCTTTGCCAAAATCACACAAATTTCACTTCAAATTTGTTTTATTGCATATGTTTTATATTTTGGACTTCATTAAGCTCGATTATCATCATCATTGCTCATCTTTACCGAATAAATGTTAAGAATTCTACTCCATTTGCTCAATTGGGTTGAACCCTTGAGATTTTGACTTATTTGCAAAATTCTTGATGCTAGTTTCATATGAATGTGATGAGCTTAATATTTATGATGTATTGAATGTTGTTTGAACTGAATTGGTGATGAAAATTTTTGGCTTAAATGAATTTCAAAGGCATTATATACTTCTAGTTTTATTCAACGCGCGCCAAGTGTTCGACAAAATGTTTCAATAAAAGATTCATCACCAACATGATTTTCTTGATTTGAAAAGTCTTATAAGTTTATAGAGATCATGTTTTATCAATCAAATGAGCTTTTGCAAGTCTATTGATCAATTTTTCCCTTTCATTTGGAATTTAAGCTTCTATTTTCAAAACGCTCGATAAATCGATAAATTTGCGCACTTTGACATGAATATATGATGTTTTTATCGTTCTAACATTCTTTTTGATGATTCCAAAGGGGGAGAAACAGGAAAAACGCTCATACGCTCAAAGAAGCGAAAATAAGCTTGCAAGAAAAGCTATAAGCTAGGGCTCTTAAAAGCCATAAGCTGTGAATATTGCTTAGTCCATTTGATGTATTGTGGACTTTTATGCTTGACTAATGATGTTTTGTGACAGGGGAGCTTATAAGCTCATGGAATTCAAAGTGGTTTCAGGTTGCCCAAAGTGGTGGCGCACTGCAAGTTAAGAAAACTCGAAAATGAACATGCGGGCTTGAAAAAGAGGAGGGGATCGGTCAGGAAGGGCCGACCGGTCGCACCGACAGGCACGGCCGGTCGACCCCTCTCCGACCGGCCGCACCCCGCAACCCCTACCGGATCGCACTATTTTTTTAAACGGTCGAAATCTTCAACAGGCAACCTGGGCCGCCCTATGTTATTTTTTTGACAAAAAATTCCAACCGTTGTAACTGTGATGCAAGATTTGCTTTTCAATTTTATACAATATTTCTACATCTTGTGATCTTCTTTTTGTAGACAAAAGTGAAGATAGAGGAGCCTATGTTGGGAGCCTATGTTGGTGAAGACTTCCCTATAAATAGAGGATGAATTGAAGACACAAGATACAACAACAACACAAGCAAATACACAACAAGAAATCTGCAAATTTCCAAGCTTTCATATTCAACACTCTTGTTGTATTTATAGCCTAAGTATTTCACTTTCACATTTTGAGGTCTAGGCTTTATTTCTTGATTACACTTGCACTCAAATTGTAATATTCATTATTGAGTTGTAATCTTGATTTTTGTCATCATTCAACACAAGACATCCTTGTGAGTATTCTTGTGGAAAGAATACACTTGGGTGATCTAGGTGATAGGTGTTTCAAGAGTGTGGTGCTCTTGAGGTGTTGAAGAATTTGGTATTCTTCAAGATTGAAGATTGTGGTGATCTTCAAAGGTGCCGTTGAAGGAAGATTGTGGTAATCTTCAAAGGGAGATTGTGGTAATCTCCAAAGGTGGTGTTGAAGAAGAGTGTGGTGCTCTTCAAGGTGTTGTAAGTTGAATTTGTATTAATTGTGGTAATTAATAAAATTATTTTTCTTTTTGAAATCCATCCCGGATATACTGGGGTGGTAGAGGATTAGGCCCTAGGTGGGTTGAACCTCTTTAAATCGACGCGTGTTGTTTACTTCCCGCACCTTATTATTGTCTTGGTGTATTTGTTTCGAAAAAGAGGGCATAATCGAAAAGATGGAGATAATCTATTCACCCCCCCTCTAGATTATCGTAGCCGCTTGGACTTACACTATCTCTGCTATTAGCTTAGCATTTTCAGCCTTTAAACTTTTATTCTCATCAGCTATGTGACTTAGAGTACTCAGCTCCTTAGTCAGCTGTGAGTTTTGGCTTTTGAGTAGGTTGTTTTCCTCATTTAGTAGTATGTGTGAGGATTTAATGTGTTCAAAGTCTTTCATCATTTTGCCTAATGAATCATAAAGATCAGTGGGTGATGAAATATGTGTGTCACAATCACTGTTACTAGAATCTAAGTGTGATAGTTGGAGTGTACCTCATCTTCTTGGTCGGAGTTGGTCTTGTTGTTTGGCCATTTAGACGGATCAAGGCTTCTTCTTCGAGTCACTTGAGTAGTCAGCTTCACTACTCTCCGAGTCCTTTGTGTCTTTTGACTTGACTGTCTCAAAGAATCTCTCGGCAGCCTAACATTGCCTTTTTCTTCTCTTGTCTTCTTTCTCTCAAGACTTTTCTTTCCTCTTCATTCTTGTATTTGTTGACTACAGGATATGGGCAATCAATAGCATAGTGACCAGGTTACTGCGCAGTTCAGATAAATTTTCAACCTTTTGATCGAGCTTCTTTCCATTCTTGGATTGTCACTCTTTGATACTCAATCCTTTGATGCTCTGTTCTTTTGGATGGCCTATCTTCCTTGACTTGGATGAGTGAATGTCTTTTGGAGGATTCACCTTTGCCTCTTTTGTAATTCTTGTTGAAGAATTTGTTAAACCTTTAATCATCAGGGCAATCTTCTCTTGGTCAATGACTTCCTTGACCTCAGCTCTCTTTTACAATCCTTAACTATTAGAGCGACTATTTTGGGCACAAATTGTCTCCTCTAGGTCTTTTCTTTCGGCTCAAATTCGTAGGCTTTGAGATCCGAGAATAGCTCATGGTTGGATGTTTTTGATAGGTCCATGGAGTGTCTCGGGGCCATGACTTTCATTTCCCACTCAATCGGGAGACTTAGAATCTTCATACACATTTCCTTCTATGTATATTCTTTTCCAAGTGCGAGATAGCTCATTGGTAATTTACGTGAACCGAGCATCCAGTTGATCCAAGGTTTCTCCTGCAAGCATCTTAAAATTTTCAAATTTAACAAAGAACAGATAGTTTATTTTTCTTGATTTGCTCAGAGCCTTCACAAATCAGGGTTAAGTTATCCCAGATTTCTTTTGCAGCCTTGCACGATTTGACTTTGTTGAACATGGCTTTTCCAGAGTTTTGTAAAGAATGTCCTTGGCCACGTTGTCCAAGTTGTATCTTTTTCTGTCATCATTTGTCCATTCAGCTCTTGGTTTTTCAACCATAGCTAGTCTGGGAGCAACATCCTCTTCTCCTTGTTTGCAAAGATCCCTCCTTGCAGTTGTGTTCACTTTCAAGATTTGCAGTGGCACATCTTCTATTACAATCCACATTTCATCGTGTGCTGATAGATGAGCCTGCATACTAATTTTCCAATCATCAAATTCCTCAATTGTGAACATAGGGATGTGTGTCAAATTTGCTTGTAACCAGTAACCAGTGCGAAAGGCTCAATGAACCAACCGCTCTGATACCACTTGTAGGTCCCAAGGGGTGTGAGTGTAAGGTTTAGAAGGGGGGGTTGAATAAACCTTACCAACTTTTCGATTTAGTCCTTTTAAAACGTTCAGAGTTAATACTTCACAGTTGAGTCCTTGATGGACAGCTAAGTTTGTTAATCAAGAGAGTTAGCCACTCAGCACTGACCGAGCCGTGTTGATAGAATAACTCAACCTGTTTTGACTAAAACTTAACTTGATTGTGATATGTTTTCAGCGGAAGACTTAACACCCTTGAATTTGGTTTAAGTTTGTTTTAAACACTTGGTTTTAGCACTTTGTTGATTATCAATTGGATAGCAAATTTATCAGCAAATATTGAAATAATATGCGTAAATTAAAGTGTTGAAATGTAAATGACACAATAAATTTTATAGAGGTTCGAAGATGGGGTAATTCTTCTACTCCTCTCTCTTCTCCAACTCCTGGGAGGAATCCACTAAGTATTGATCAATGTACAAAGTGGTTATCACCCAGATGCAAGTCTTGATCACACGGTGACTTGATCCTTTGGGACTCGACCGGAGATGCCTTGATCACACGGTGGCTTCTCGTACGACTCGGCTTCTTCACAGGCGGCACGCACTTGCTACTGAGCCACTTGCTCAAGCTTCTTGGATTTGATCACGAAGCCCTCCAAAACTTGAGACTCGATTCGACCTTGAACCTTTCTACAATCCTTTGTGGAATGTAGACCCCTTGATTCTTCAAATGTTTCCTCTTCAACTGATTGAAGTCGTCTTTCCTTCACAGGTGAGTGTTGGATTGATTTCCTTCGTAATGTAGGCTTGAGGATTGAACTTGAATGACTTTAGTAGGTTATATAGTTTGAATAAGAGCTTGAAAGTTCCAGGTAACAAGGTTCACACCTTTTCTCAAATAGATTCCTCAGCCTTTTATATTGTTCTTTTGAAAATTTGCCCGTTGAAGAGATAGGTTAATTTTCAAAAGACACTTGTGGTCGTTGGCTTGTCTTGTTGCGATTCTTGGAATTGACATTTCCTCGTATGAATGAGTCTTTGATTTTCGAGTTCGAACACAGTGCGAGCTTCCTTTAGTTTATTCCTATTGCACGCTTCTCGGGATCGAGCACTTTAAGAAAGACAAGATGGAAGTATTACTTGTTTAAGTAATTTTCTTGACTTCGGCAAACGGATCTCTTTTGATTATCTCGACTTATTTGCATTTCCTTGACTTCCCTAGGTGACTTCGAGTGACTTTCAATCATGGATGACTCATCCTGTCATTTCAACTTGAGACTTGGCTATCTTGAGTTGACTTTTGACCGACACTTCACTCACCGCACCTTCTGGCCGAGTTTCGTCTTTCTTCTTTGCCACACTCATCCGCCTCACAATGAGTCTTCCTTTTAGTCTCCGGGTTGACTTCTTGCATGTTCAGCATAGTGACTTAACTCATTTCGACCGGTACCCATATCTATTACAATGCAATTTACAACAAAAATGGGGTGCCAACTTTCTATTCTAAGTTTTACATGACATTCATCAAAATCTAAAAATTAATTTCCCAACAAAATCTAAAATGCGAACAAATTAATTGAACGGATTAGAGTAATATATGATCGAGAACTTGGTAGCAAGATGATATATTAATTGAGGTTAATAGTTTTATTATAATAATAATAGTAGTAGTAATAATAATAATAATAATAATAATAATAATAAGAATAAGAATAATAAATATGAGAATGTGGGTTTAAAATAGTAATTTGTAAAGTAGATAGGTCTTTAGATGTAAATACCAAAGAAATAAATATGCATGCATTAATATATATATATATATATATATATATATACACGTAATTAATAAATATGTATATGATGTGTTAGTGTCTTTGCTATTCATATAATGTAGTATATACAATTATATGATACACAATATAATGTATTAATATTATATTATATAAGCGTTTGATGAGTGCATCTGTTCTAAAGCCTCTTAACACATATGTATAATATCATATATACACTCAAATTACGGTTATATAACTTAACTATGAAGAATAGTTAACTGTAGATGATATGTTGATTATGGATAGTAGTCATGATTTAATCATGAATACTAAGAACATGTTAAAGAAGAACTTTGACATGAAAGATATGAGAGTATCTATTGTTATATTAGGGATTAAAATCTCTAGAACTTCAGATGGAATTGTCTTGTCACAATCCCATTATGTCAAAAGCATACTTAGAAAGTTTAATGCTTTTGATAGTCCTCCGGCTAAGACACCTGTAGATCTAAGTCTACACTTGGCTAAGAATAGAGGCGAACCAGTTTCTCATCTGGAATATGCAAGGGTAATTGGTAGTCTAATGTACTTAACGAATTGTACACGTCCAGATAATGCATATTCAGTGAGTAAGCTAAGTAGGTTCACAAGTAACCCGAGTACTGTTCACTTAGTTTTATACCATTGATTTGGGCTTCCGATACTAGAGTTTTGTGTTGTTTTTGAGTATTTTTAGTCGTTTTTGTTATATCTCATAGGTTAGGCATTAATTTCCATTGTTTCGAGTCATTTGAGGGGTCAAGCCATGTTGGGAGCCAATTATATTGAGTTTATAGTCATATTAATGAATCGTGTATCAAAAGAAGTACGAATGAGCAAACAACGAGAGATTGATTTGAAGAAAAGTCCAAATGCGTCTAGAATTTCTAAAGACTAGCAGTGGTTTCGTATTTTGGTCATAACTCTCTACAAAATTGATATTGAGCTGATTCAAGTGGCTATAGAAAGCTAAGAGATAGGGTTACAACTTTGATGAAGGACGGAAAACCAAATTCGGACATTTGGTGGGTGAAGAAACCAGGCGGGCTCTGCGGTTTCTCTGAAGAATAGCGGCCAAACATAAAGGGACGAATTGCGATGGACGGATGGGCGCTAGCGGCCTAACGCCCAACGCGCTGCGCCTCGGCGACTATGTTGCACTTAATTGTTGGCGCCGCAGCGCCCGGGGCAGATTTTCCTATGCTAAGCCTATTTTTTTCTTGGATCTTTGTGGGATTATAAATAGAAACTTGAGGGCGTGAATTGGGGCATCTTGGACCATTTTGAAGACAACAAAACAACAAGAAGACAAGGGAGAAGAATAGAAACACCTTGGGACAAGCTTGGATAAGAAGATTGAAGGCTCTTATCATCTAGAAATAGAGAAGATCCCTCAACTCTTGTTCTTATTTTGTTACTTTCTCCCTATCTTGTAAGATGTATTGTTATGTTCTTATGGATTCATTTTCTTCAATCATGAGTTAAACTCTATAATTCTAGAGGGATGGTGTAATCTATGTTTGAACTTATGTTTTGAGATTGTGGTTTGTCAATCTAGATCTATCAATTTATTTGTGCTATTTGGATCTATTGCTTCTAAATTACTTGATCAATAATTTAGATTGTTTGGTGTATTTGATTTGACACTTGAGAGAGGTAATTGAATACATGACCTTGGAATAGCATAACCTAGGATTTCATAGAATTGAGAGATTTGTGAATCCTTTGAAGTCATTTATCAAGATTCATAGCTTTTATTGAGATTTTAATTGGTGATTTTTATAGAGATATTGATTTCCCAATTGAATCTAAAATCATTTGGCACTTGAGAGAGAAAATGATTATTGTAGAAATCTTAACTTATAAATTGGTAATTGATGATTGATAAACCATATTAATAACATAAGGGATAACTAGATTCATCACACCTCTAGAATTCATTTAATCATTTGGATAAACTCCTTGATATTTCCATATTCTTAATCTATTTTTGGTATTTTTAGTATAATCAACCCCATCAAATATTAAATTTCTAAATAAAGTTAGACTACTATATTATAGTACTTAGCGATAATTCGATAATTATTCCCTGTGGATTCGACAACCTTACTTCTCTATATAAAACTTGACACCGTAGACTTGCGGTTAGAAAAATATCTAACAAGTTTTTGGCGCGTTTCTTCGGGAATAATTCATCTTATTTGCGCTAATATTAGTACTTAGTAGTTTTACTTTAATTTAGATTGGTTCTTGTTACAATAGGGTCATTGTCATTTTTGTGTTTTCTTGTTGATGCGAAAAAATAAAAGTGCTAATTTAATCTTATTTGATCCAGAAATTGAAAGAACACTTCGAAAGATTAGAGCCGCACGAAGAATCGAATTTGCAAAAATGGCAGAAAACGGTGATGATGAAAACCGCATACCCGTTATTGCACCACCGGAGAGGGCCATTCGTGACTATTTTAGACCAACCACCAACCAAAATTATTCAGGCATTGTTCGCCAACCAATCAACGCGAACAATTTTGAATTAAAGCCGGCCTTGATCAACATGGTACAACAAAACCAGTTTGGGGGAAGTGTTGTGGATGATCCTAACGCTCATTTGGCGATTTTTCTCGAGATATGTGACACAATAAAAATGAATGGGGTTCCTGATGAAGCTATTCGGTTGAGGTTATTTCCGTTTTCACTTCGTGATAAAGCTAGACAATGGCTTCAAACCTTCCCACCCGGAAGTATCACTAGTTGGGATGATCTCACTGAAAAATTCATGGCAAAATTCTTTCCACCTAGCAAGACACTTCAACTGAAAAGTGAGATTGCTCAATTTCATCAACTCGACTTTGAGCCACTCTACGAAGCTTGGGAGCGATTCAAAGAATTATTGAGGAGATGTCCACAACACGGGTACGCAGATTGGCAAAAAGTTCAGTATTTCTACAATGGTATGAATGGGCATTCGAGAACTATTATAGATGCTGCAGCGGGAGGTACATTGATGGCTAAAACTCCAAGTGAAGCCATGCTTTTACTAGAAGAAATGGCTGCCAATAGTTATCAATGGCCTTCTGAGAGATCCACGCCAAGAAAAGTCGCTGGTGTTCTTGAACTTGATACTATGTCCGCATTGGCCTCTCAAATTTCCGCCTTGTCAAAGCAAATTGCCACTCTAAATTCGGGTGGAAAACAACAAACAGAGATTGTCATGGAATTAAGTCAAGAGATGATGAAGCCCGACATGGAGCAAGCCAATTATGTGAACAATCGGGGTTTCAATGATAGAGGAAATCAATTGCCAACACATTATCATCCGGGACTTCGAAATCATGAAAATTTCTCGTTTAGCAATACGAGAAATGTGTTGCAACCACCTCCGGGATTTCAAAACCAAGCAAGTACGAGTACACACGTGGGAAAACAAAAGCCGTCTTTGGAAGAATTACTTAGTTCATTCCTTGTAGAAACACGAGCAAGGATGAACAAGATCGATTCTAACATGGACAAGCTCACTCGAGAGTTACAACAATAGAAGGTCACATCAACTCCTTGGTGACACAAGTAGGCGCTTAGCAACAATCGTGAATTCATTGCGGTGAGAGGAAATTTCGAGTGATACAGAGGTTAATCAAGGGAGCATTGCAATGCAATTTATGTAAGATCGGAGGTAGAAATTCACTTGCACCAACAATCGCCCATTTATGTGAAACCAAAGTGGAATCCAAGAAAATGAAGTTGGAGGAATTTGAGACCTGTCTATTTTGACAGAGGAATGTAGTGCAATAGTCCGCAGTAAACTACCTCGAGAAAATGAAGGATCCGGGAGTTTCACTATTCCTTGTACTATTGGAGGAGTTTTCTTTGAGAAACCACTTTGTGATCTTGGGGTCTAGTGTGAATCTTATATCTCTTTCTTATGTGATGAAGTTTGGGCTCGGGGAGGTGAAGCCGTCCAATATCACTTTGCAGTTTGCTGATCGATCCATCGCCTATCCGTGGGGAATCATTAAAGATGTATTGGTAAGAATTAATAAATTTGTTTTTCCTGTGGATTTTGTAGTGTTGGATGCGAATGAGGACAATAAAATACCTATCATCTTTGGGCGACCATTTTTAGCTACAGCACGGGCTTTGATCGATGTAGAAACGGGGGAGCTAACTCTGCGGGTAAATCAGGAGAAAGTTGTATTCACCATTCATCCAACCAACATTCTAAAATTTGAATTAAATGATGGTAAGCAGATGGTTGGGAATATAGCTGAAGACATTGGAGGTTGGGGAGTTTCTAAGGGCAATGTGGATAACATGCCTATTGAAGCTCCAACTTGAGGAGAACCGACAAAGTCCTGGTCAAGATCAGAACTTAGCGCTTCTTGGGAGGCAACCCAAGCCCCTTTTATTGCTTTCTTAGTTTTAATTTAGTTTAGTAGTTATTTTTGTTTTTTTATGAGTTTTTGCATTATTAGTAGTAAGTTGCATCACATTTCACCCCTCTTATTTGTGCAAATCCCACATATCTCACCCCATCGTCACAACGGAGCACTTTAACACCACACACACCATCTTCATCTCATTCACTCATTATTTGGTAAGTTTTAACTTCCAAAACCCACCTCATGGTTTTCCCCATCTTGTGATTTTTGGTGTGATTAGATTGTAGAAGTCTTTAGGATAATTGTGTTGATGTATGGATTGTGGATTGGTTGATCATGCTAGACTTAGGTTTGGTGTTGAATTTTGGGATTGAATTGAGTTATCCATTGCATTTACTATCTTTGCCCAAATTCATGCATATGAGGTGTTTGATGAAATGCCCCAATGACAATTTCACATTGTTTAGTGCTATTTTGCATCTCCATGCTTATCTTTTTGACAGGGCACTATATTTTCTACTTGGGTGCATTATGTATGTGCTGTGATTTTCGATTTCTCACCCATAACCGAGTTTCTTGGTTCTACGAGTTTTGTTTTCTTGTCTACCTTGCTAGGTTGCAAAGATGCGAAGCCAAAAAGGGGTCGGGCCAAGGCGAAGGGAAAGAACAAGACCACACCTCGGAGCATACAACGCCCACGGGCTTGTGCGCTAGGATGCATTTTGAGCTTATACGAGACACCTCATACACGTAGTAGTATCACATGACTTAAGGAGCCTTCGCTCCTCGGCTACCAGGAAAGTCCTTTTTCCCACCTCTCCATTGGGGACAATGTCGTTTTAAGTTTGGGGGGTGCAGTCTGTTTTTATTCATCGAGTCGGGTCTTGAGTAAAAACAAAACGAAAAAGAGTCTAGAGTTGAGTCGGGGCATTTGTTAAACTGTGAAACTGCATGACTAAGTGAATTTGTTGAATATGAGTTGAACGGTCAAAAGAGCATGTGTTTGAACTGTGATTTAATCTTCTTTCCATTAATTCCATCTATGTGCTTAACTCACTGATTTATTTGGGGATGATTTATGCAATTGAGTGGTTCCTTTATGATCCCACCGGATGCTAGAACTTGTCTGATCACTAGTCGAGGCGAAATCCTAGGCGAAGTAACCATGAGGAAGTGATTTAGGCCATCTTTGAACAAGCTAGAGCCTAAAATGCCTACTCTGTATTATATTTTTCCTAGTGTCCCCTTTGAGCCTTATAAACCTATTTCTTTGGCAACCAATCGAATACCCAGAGCCTAAATGTGAAAATCCTAATTACCCATCACTCATACATACACACATAATATAGAAAAAATGTTGAAGATTGAGGAAGGGATGATTAGAAGGGTATGTGTTTAATTGAATGAAGTTGTCCGAGAAAAGAAAAGATGAAACCCCATGTACGCAAAAGAATAAGTTTGGGGTTCCTAAAAAAAAGAGAAAAAAAAAAAAAAAAGAAAAAAAAATCAACGGGATTGAAAGTTCATAAACATTGGGGATGCCAAAAAAGTGAAGGGTAGTGCCTATTGATAATTCAAGTGTTAATTGTGTGTTTGGGTGATTTGAGCCGCTTATTCCTATATTTTCCTACCTTACCCTAAGCCCACATTACAAGCTTTAAAAGTCCTATTGATCCTTGTGTTACATTAGCCTACATTAGTGGAGATTAGTGTGAAAGACAAGCCTATGGAGTCGGTAAAACATCTCATCTCTTATTCCAAAAAATGGATCATCTTGAAAACACTTGATTGCGTGAATCTATCTGGATAATGAAAACGGGGTTGGCATGAACATTCCACCGTCATGATCACATTGTGAAAATACGCGCTTGATTGATAGTGAAACAAAATTTGACGAATGAGTTTGGTTGTGAAGTTTTGCAGTTGTTTGTATTGTTCTGTCTTGTATTTTTCATTTTAGAGTTGTAATTGCTTGAGGACAAGCAATATTCTAAGTTTGGGGGTATTTGTTCACTTAGTTTTATACCATTGATTTGGGCTTCCGATACTAGAGTTTTGTGTTGTTTTGAGTATTTTGAGTCGTTTTTGTTATATCTCATAGGTTAGGCATTAATTTCCATTGTTACGAGTCATTTGAGGGGTCAAGCCATGTTGAGAGCCAATTATATTGAGTTTATAGTCATATTAATGAATCATGTATCAAAAGAAGTACGAATGAGCAAACAACGAGAGATTGATTTGAAGAAAAGTCCAAATGCGTCTGGAATTTCTAGCACTGGCAGGGTTTCATATTTTGGTCATAACTCTCTCTACAAAATTGATATTGAGCTGATTCAAGTGGCTTTAGAAAGATAAGAGATAGGGCTACAACTTTGATGAAGGACGGAAAACCAAATTCGGACATTTGGTGGGCGAAAACACCAGTCGGGCTTCGCCCGAAACAGGGCGGACGAATTGCGATGGACGGATGGGGGCTGCAAAGACGAAGGCGACTATGTTGCACTTAATTGCTGGCGGTACTAGCAGCGCCCGGGCGGATTTTCCTATGCTAAGCCTATTTTTTTCTTGGATATTTGTGGGGTTATAAATAGAGACATGAGGGCATGAATTGGGGCATCTTGGACCATTTTGAAGACAACAAAACAACAAGAAGACAAGGGAGAAGAATAGAAACACCTTGGGACAAGCTTGGATAAGAAGATTGAAGGCTCTTACCATCTAGAAATAGAGAAGATCCCTCAACTCTTGTTCTTATTTTGTTACTTTCTCCCTATCTTGTAAGATGTATTGTTATGTTCTTATGGATTCATTTTCTTCAATCATGAGCTAAACTCTATAATTCTAGAGGGATTGTGTAATCTATGTTTGAACTTATGTTTTGAGATTGTGGTTTGTCAATCTAGATCTATCAATTTATTTGTGCTATTTGGATCTATTGCTTCTAAATTACTTGATCAATAATTTAGATTGTTTGGTGTATTTGATTTGACACTTGAGAGAGGTAATTGAATACATGACCTTGGAATAGCATAACCTAGGATTTCATAGAATTGAGAGATTTGTGAATCCTTTGAAGTCATTTATCAAGATTCATAGCTTTTATTGAGATTTTAATTGGTGATTTTTATAGAGATATTGATTTCCCAATTGAATCTAAAATCATTTGGCACTTGAGAGAGAAAATGATTATTGTAGAAATCTTGACTTATAAATTGGTAATTGATGATTGATAAACCATATTAATAACATAAGGGATAACTAGATTCATCACACCTCTATAATTCATTTAATCATTTGGATAAACTCATTGATATTTCCATATTCTTAATCTATTTTTGGTATTTTTAGTATAATCAACCCCATCAAATATTAAATTTCTAAATAAAGTTAGACTACTATATTATAGTACTTAGCGATAATTCGATAATTATTCCCTGTGGATTCGACAACCTTAATTCTCTATATTAAAACTTGACACCGTAGACTTGCGGTTAGAAAAATATCTAACAAGTACGAATCACTAGAAAGACGTGACAAGGGTACTATTTAAAGTATAACCCGAGTACGGATAACTAGAAACCCTAACCTTATTCACAAGTAACACGAGTGGATATGTTTTAACAATAGGTGGAGGAGCGGTGTCATGGAAGTCTTCTAAGCAGACGTGCATAGCTCGATCCACTATGGAATCCGAGTTCATTGCTTTAGATAAAGCTGGAGAAGATATTATGTGTGAAAGATGTAAATTCTAGTGTTTGAATATGCTCAACGGTGTGGATTCTGTAAGCTGGTTACCATTAGTATTCAACCAATTCAAATTTACAACTATTCTCAATAATTGTGTCTTCTTGAGCTTTTTTTTTCTTCTGCAGCTATTTCTTTTTTTTTTGCTTTTAGCCCTTCTGCAGCTATTTCAGGTTTTTATTTAGTTGATAACAATGTATGAGTTTTGCAAGATAATTTGTCTATTTATAGCGGTTTTTAACTGAAGTCTCCAAGGGGCTTTTTAGCTGCCGAATGCATTCATATTTAATGAGTTGTATTTTTTATACAATCAACAATACAACTTTTATATATTGCAATCTATTTTATTTGAACCGAAAGCTGAAGAGTTTTTCGGGAATATAAAAATGAATATAAAATGACATTAAAAAAATATGTCTTCTATGTTTAATGACATGTATCCGGGTTCCAAGGGTGTTTGTTAGATCCCCAATGCATTCAAAATCAATGTATTGTATTTTCTATGCATGCAAATGTTGTACTATAACTAATTTTTTGCTGCAACCAAAAGTTGAACAATTTATAAATATTAAAAAAATAATTAAATAAAAATAATGTGTTACTATATTTGGCAACGTAATTTTGGTGGGATTTTTCCTAAAATTGGACTTTCTTGCTTTTTATATATATATATATATATATATATATAGGTATTGGTTCAAATGAGACCAATATGTTGGGGTGAGACCGTAGGGACTTATCTGGGCCATTTATTTTTAATTTTGAAGGGCTAAGATTAATCCATTATTTAAGGTAATTTAAAAGGATAAAAAACGGTTCATGGATAATTATGTAAATGTACAAATAACCAGTTATTTAATTAAGGACAGTTTTTATATTGGAATGTGATTTGTTGAGATGGATTTTGATATGACCGAGATTCTTGGGAGGTGAATTTATTCCAAAACTGAAACACACGTCTCTTTAACTTCTGGTACGCAAAGAAAAAGGTATTGCAACGTTTGGAAAAAAAGAAGAAAAACATTGACGCCATTTTTTGGCCGAAAGATGCGATGCAGTTGAGGAAAAATCAGATAAGAACTTTGTTTTTAGTTTTCGATTTTTTATATAGTCATTGTTATGTATTTTTTTCTTTTTTTTTTTCCATTTTTCTGCAACTTTTTGTATCTGAGTATATAAAATTAAGAATTCTTCGAGAATTTCATCAATGGAGACCAAAACAGTATGATTTATCGAGAAGAAATGCATGGCAGTTACTTCAAATGATTCTATTCTTAGATTGGGGGCTAACAAAACAAAAGCAGAATCAGATTATGTTTTTTTTTTTATTTACTAGTGTATATTATATCTCCCTATTTTTCTGTTTTTATCAGCAGCAGTCAAAAGCGTATAACAGCAGCTAGAAAGAATAATCATCTACATGACTAGGTTTGGTTTTTGTGGGAGTTATCCCATGCGAGGGGTAGGCTTTGGTAATTTTGATTCTTAGATTTTTAGTTGTTTTTACAAACTAGGGGTTCTCCCAGCAGACTAGGTTTTTAGTATGTGTTGATTTTGTTTTGGTGTATAAATACCACGTAAATGTTGCATATTTATGCCTGTTGATTTTCAATATAATTATGATGTATAGATAGAATATTTTTGTTGTTATATTTTAGGATTGTTTTTTGTGTCAGAGCAGTGTCCTGATTGGAACGTTTTTAAGGAATGTTTTTTGCCACATATTGGTGAGTGTTTTTTGTTGCGGACGTTTCCAATGAGCCAGATTTTGTTAGTGTTCAATATGTAATATAGTTTAGTACAGTTTAATGTAGACATCGATTATGTCTGTTGCATGTGTAGGTACTTTTTAATAATGCATATTTATATATAATGCAATGCTTGATGTATAGACAATAGAAGTTTAATATATATGTATATGCGCACACGTATGTCAGTGTATACATAGAGGTTTAATAATGCATATTTATATATAATACAATGCTTAAAATCATTTTTAAGTAATTCATTTTTTGATTTTTGTTTTGAATATGAAACTATAGACAATGTCTTTTTTAATAGAAATTACGTGTTAATTTGGCAGATCCGAGTTTTTTCGCAATACTTGGCTGCTAGGGGTTGTGAGCAGATGGCTTGGGTTATTCAAAAGTCTCGTCCTGTTAGGTTGGCTATGCCTTGGAGGGATTCTTGAATAAGATTGAATGCGGTATATTTGCAATGAGGCACACAAAGACATATGAAGGCGGAGGTGTAGGAGGATGGGGATGTGGCCTTCAGAAAAGTAATGAATCACATATTTCAAACCTTAGATCAATGTATTGCCATGCGATTGCGGTTGTTGAGTATAATGAAGAAAAGGAGAAATTTTTGGATGAAGCGAAGTGGTTTCTGACGGGGAAGAAAGTTGTATAGTCCTTTTTATGCCTGAGAAATTTGGAACATGAATATGCTGGACAATTATCCTTTTGTTTTCCTTTTTTTTTCGTTTTTTATGGAGAGATTTTGGGGTTTTTTAATGACGTTTTGCTTAGATCGGCGATATTAGCTCGTTTTGTATTTATTTTGACTGAAAAAAGGCACTTTTTGCCTGGAAAAGCACTTTTTTATGACGTTTTTGACTAATGTTATTGGTGAATTGATGTCATGCCTATTTATTGTTTATTTGTTGCATCATTAGTTATTTAATATCGCATAAGATTAAATAGAGTGTGAAGATCATTGTTGTATATCTAGAGATATGACGTGTCTAACAATTTCATGCCTAAAATAGCATATATATGCATCATACATGTTATATTTATACAATATAATATGTTGAACTATACATTGTAATGTATTGTTTTTTTCAAAAAAAAATTATGATCTGTATAGATGGAATGTATATATTTGATTTTACAAACAGTATATATAAGTTGCATTAGATGCATAGATTAAGCTAAGAGTGTATGAATAGGCTTCTTTTTTCATTGTATGTTTAGATATATTTTATTGCATTAATATACAGGTATTTGTGCATTTTTTTGCGAAAATTAGTATATGCAGTAAACTAATATATAACTTAATTGAATTATATGTATAGATAGACCAAGATTATCGCATATTTACTAAAGGACAGATGCATGATTGGTTAAACAACCAAAATAATTAAGTCAGTGAATTTTTTATGTTAAAAATAAGCTTTATATACATCGCACACGCTGATTTTATATATAGTGCTATCGATAAAGCTCGTGACATTGATTTTATATAGCAAACTAATATATAATAAATGAAACATTTATGCATAGATATCTTGGATTCATGCATATATATTTTTTAAAGAATGGGATTCTGTAAGCGTTGTCATTTTTGTACTCGAAAATGCACCATGCGTTGCAACTAATTCTGTTTGGAGTTGCTGCCAATCCCTATACGCACCACAATAATATTAAATATGCATCAATTTAATATTATCCATGCATGTTAATAGCAATAAACAGTCTTTCCAAGTATCATAATACTCCTACACATGCATGGTAGTAGTATTATTTATGCATTGAATGAACATTAAACATACACTATTATAAATTAAACATGGATCACTTGTGTTAGTAGCATAATTAAACACGAACATATTCTATAATCATAATTAAGCATGCATCATATGAACATTATATATACATCATTATAAATTAAATATGCATATAATTGAAAAATGATTCGAAATATATCTTGGTTATTCATAATTTGGGTGTTCAATACTGATGTATGAGTTTTTTAGGTTTTTTTTTTCCTATTTTGTGAAGATTATATTTGGTAGGTGACGTGAATATGGGATATGGATAGGTATTAATGCTTGTTTTAAGGAAGATATGATTGTGTGATAACCTCGTCCCTATTTTATAGCAATCACACAGCACTTACCATGTTGATTAAATTTCCTATAGTCAATTATACCCTTTCTTGCCTTATTATCCAATTAATAATATTAGTTTGAATGTTTTAATCTCAACCATGGATTGATTTATTATAACGGTCCAGATCAGGTCCTACGGTCTCACCGCAGGAAATGGTCTCACCAGAACCAACCCATATATATATATATATATATATATATATATATTTCATATAAATTATTATTCCACTCAACTTTAATTTAATGAATCATTAGTTGTATGGTGACGACCCATCTTACAAAAAGGACCGAATAGCCTTCACTACAAGAAAACAATCAAATTCCAACAAAATAATTCCAACGAATAGAAAGTTGTTGGAATTTTTAAATTCCAACGAAAATTTCAATGTTATATTATACCGTTGGAAATTCCAATGAAAATTCCAACGATAAACAAAACTGTTGGGATAAAATATTGGAATTCTTGTTGGAATTTAAAATTTCAATGGAAATTCCAACACCACAACAAACTGTTGGAAAATTCCAACTGTGATTCCAACAGTACTAATAAATCATTGGAAATACTGTTGGAGTTTTAAAAATTCCAACAGAAATTTCATCGCTAAAAAATACCATTGGAAAATTCCAACAAAAATTCCAATGGTAAATCAAATATTGGAATTAGTCTTTGGAATATCTGTTGGAGTTTTTAAAGTTCGAATGGAAATTCCAATGATACAACATGTTGGAAAATTCCATTGAAAATTCCAATACCAATGGAAAATTTCAATAGAGGTTAAAAGATTTGAAAGTATTGTCCATATCAATAAAATATAGTTTCTCTTCTGGAGTCAATCATATTGAAACTACATAGTTAAATGTGCTTGATTTGGGACAAATTGATGATGGATGACCTACTGAGAAGTTAAAGATATTAGATAGCGAGATAAAATGATTAAATATTCCAATGGATATATACCATTGGACTAAATTCCAATAGTATAACTTCGTTGGAATAATTGTTGGAGTTTTCTCCAACGATTATATATATTTCAACGGTATAACTCTGTTGAAATTAGTGTTGAAAAAAATATTGGAGTTTTTTCCAATGGATAAATACCGTTGGAAATATCGTTGGAATATTTTTCCATTGGAATTTTGCCATTCCAATGGCCATTTTACCAATAATGCATTTTATGTTAGAATTTCCGTTGGAATCGATAATTCCAACAGTAATTGGTCAAATTCTAATAGATTTTTTCCGTTGTAATTTATTTATTTTCTTGTAGTGCTTTTTGAAGGAACACATTACAACAATGAAAAGGGATTGATAGGAGAAAAAGCTGAGAGTGTATATGTAAGTGTAAAATTGATTTACTTCTTTTTTATAAGTATTTATACGAGGAAATTGCACTTTTGGTCTCATAAGGGGTCAAGCATTTTTAGTCCCACAATTTGCATTTTTGGTCCTAAATGATTTTTCTAAACACATTTAGTCCCATATGATTCAAAAGTTGCAATTTTAGTCCCAAAACTAACGGAACACTTAACTGACCGTTGACTCTGTTCTTACGGGACCAAAAGTACATTTATCCAGAAATTAATAAAAAGACAGAAAAATTATTTGGAAAATCTAAAAAATGTCTAACAATTTTGGAAAATGTTTCAATAAAATTTAAAATTATTTGCAATTTATTTAAAAATTTATAAAATAATTCAAAAATATTTTAAAATCTAAAAATATGATAATTTGTTTAAAAACACAAAAAATAGTAAAAAATGGAAATTGTTTTAAAATCCAAAAATTATAAAAATAAAATATGGAAATTGTTCAAAATAATTATAAATCATTTTTTTAAAAAAATTGACATTTAATTTAAATTTTTTAAAATATTTTAAATTCCAAAAAATATCAAAACACTTTTTAAAACTTCGAAAAATGTTTTAAAAAAAATCTGGAAGTTTTTTTTAAAAATTATCAGATTTTAATATCCCGATTTTGGAATAATGTTAAGGCTTTTTAACAAATTTTGGATTTTTTTAAAATAAATTTCAGTTTTTCCATTATTTTGGATTTTATAATTTTTGGATTTTAAAACAATTTCCATTTTTTTACTATTTTTTGTTTTTTAAACAAATCATCATATTTTTTTTATTAATTTTTAGATTTTAAATTTTTTGGACTTTTTTTATATTATTTTTAATAAATTGAAAATAATTTTAATTTTTTTGAAATTTAAAATTGTTTGATATTTTTTTCAGATTTTTTTTATTTTTTAATTAATTTTCGGATAAAATGCATGTTTGGTCCCGTAAGAATAGAGTTAACGACCAGTTAAGTTTTCCGTTAGTGTTTGGACTAAAATTGCAACTTTTGAATCATATGGGACTAAATGTGCCTAAATGCAAATTGTGGGACTAAAAGTGTTTGACCCCTTTTCTTATGGGACCAAAAGTGCAATTTTCTCGTATTTATACTTACAATTTATTTAGTTGTTAACATATTTATTGATTTAGCGTGAAATGGTTCAACATCAAGATGAGATTCGAGAGTCTGAGTGCGCGGCAGATTTTGGGGATGATGGTCACAATGCGGATGATGTAGAGATCGTTGATAGAGTGTATGACCAAATCCTTGGACATCGTGTGGGTGGGTATATACGTGGGCTTGGGAATGGCAAATCCGTGGACATCGTGCGGGTGGGTATATGTGTGGGCTTGGGAATGGGCCCAAACTTCCTTCCTCTTATGTGGGTGCATCATCATCTAGACCGACAAATGCGCAACTTAAGGAGAAGTTGGAGAACACTCAGAACGAGTTACTAAGCACTCAGACCGAATTACATAACACTCAAAATGAATTACAGAGCACTAAGACTAAATTGCAAACGGTTGAGTTAAAACTGGAAGCAATGTTTCGGGCATTTGATAGGATAGCTCCAGGAGTAATGGAATCGTTTCTCCAGCCGCATCCATCCTCCTCACCATTTCGGCCTCCACCGCCGAACTTCTAGTCGAGATAGTATTTTGGTTCTTTGATAAGCTCTTACTTTCTTTTGGATTCATTTGATGGATGAGTTGACTTTTGATAACGGGATGTTCTTAATTCACATTAGTCAGTCTTCTTTAGCAACTAATTAATTTTTAGTTATGTTATGAACTCTTCCAATTGAACTATTAGTCTTTCCTAAATGGGCAAATGACAAGTTATGAAACATTGATTGTTCTTGGTATGTTTATCTATTAGTTGTTAGTTGCTGGAGGTTTTGAGCTCTCTAAAGGCCTTTTTTTCCCTGAATGTTCATTTGAATTTTCCCTTTGAAGGAAAATACTGGTCTTTGTTGCGATTATATTATTCTGTAAACAGGTATTAAAAAAGTGCAATTTATAAAATAAACAAAAACAAAAAAAAATAGAATTATAGCGGCGAAAATCATCGCGAATGTTGTTTTTGTTTTTCTTAATTTCTTTGCAGCCAAATTTCCGCAAAGCATGATTTTTAGCGACAAATATTGTCGCGAATGTTCTCTTTATTTATTTTAAAATTACTAATTAGCGGCAAACTTGCCGCTAAATCCTGTATATTGCGGCGAAAATATTCGCATCTGCCGCTAATATTTCAAAAAACTTAGTTATTGTGCGGCGAATATCCTAGTTTCGCCGCTAAAAGTTGTTTATGTTAACTGCAAATTTTTCAACTTCATCGTTAAAGTTGTTTTGAAAGTAAAAAATGTTTAAATATATTTGCGGCATTTCCTTGTTCTATTAGCGATGTAATATTTTGTTGCTAAGTTTTGGCAACACAAGAAATTTACTTTGTCGTCATATTTTTTCCCAATGGCTTAGGAGTGGCGAAATTTGCGGCGATTTATTTTTGCCGCAATACATGTTTAGCGACAAAATATTTGTAGTCAGCAGTGGAAATTTCGTCGCTAAAAAACTACTTTGTTGTAGTACTAGTACTTGGAAACTGGACGAGAATAAGTTACTCTTATTCTAATTTATTTCTATAGGAGATTTGAAATTATAATATTTGTGTAAAACCATGGATCGGCTTAAATAGTGATTTATTAACCA
Organism: Rehmannia glutinosa; assembly: GCA_016081115.2. Lineage (NCBI taxonomy): Eukaryota > Viridiplantae > Streptophyta > Magnoliopsida > Lamiales > Orobanchaceae > Rehmannia > Rehmannia glutinosa. The sequence continues at coordinate 658,552 of JABTTQ020002677.1, forward strand.
AAAATCTAATTCCTTCAATTAAATACAAAAATAATAGTCTCGATACACTATTATTGCACAAATCAACAATAACTAATAACTAATTATCGATCCCTGAATCCAAATTTGTGAAAATAAAACTCGAATATTCAATATATTATATAGTAGGTGTCAAATTTTGACTTCAGTTCAGTTCCACCATATTAATTATTCGAACAACAAACACCGCTGCTTAACCTATTGAAATAGCAATTGATGGTTTATTTAATATAGATATCGAAACGGAAAAGAACAAAAACATAACAAACTTATCGTTTATTGAGTGATTACATAGGGTTCGAAGGAAGAAGTACAACATTAATATCATTCATAATTCATTTATTCATTGATCATTATTTATTCTTGGAGTCACTCGTGACGCGTGGAATTAAGAGGTTTTTATTCTTGTCATTGTCGTCTCTAACACCTCAAATTACCACCAGGATCAACTCGGAGTTGATTACAATAGTCTGTGTAGTTATTAACACGAGCGTGTGATGTGATTCGGGTTCGCCCATTGCATTCAAGGGGACCGTTAATGGCCCGAATTGTGGACCCAAAGCCCTGTCACGAAGTAATACGATCGTGACAATTTCTCATCCAAAACCAGAGAGCTGTCCGGAATGATATAACTGGATCTCAGGTATTGAAGATACTGTTACATTAGCTGTTAGATGTACAGTTAGTTAGTTAGGAGTTTGTTGAGAAGTTAGTTGGTTAGTTGAGGTTTCTAGAAGAAGCAAATTTGGTGTATATATACTGTAGCTCTGTGACCTTCATCAGTTATGCAAGTTCTATATTTCAGTTTTTATATTTTCTCTTTTACAATCGTCTTTCAACATGGTATCCTGAGTCATCTTGGTCTCACTCCTTTTTCGCTGCTCTCTCTTTCTCTCTCCGGTCATCTTCTCGGTGATTGCTCCGATGGCTCTGCGTCGACGATTGTCTCTCCTCTGGTTCTTCCTACCTTTGCGCCTATCTCGATTCGTCAGATCGCTCCAACTATTTTTTTTGGCGTACGAAAACTCTGTCAAATGTCGAGCTCATGCTTTTGATGGTGTTCTTCTTGGTTACGCTCCTTCTCAACCTTCTCCGAGTTCTTCCGATGGTGCTGCGATTCTCCGATGGACATTCAATCTCAAAATTGGCACGAGGGCGTGATCGGTTTCTTTTCGATTGGCTACTCTCTACGATTTCGAGTCGATGTTAGGTCATGTCTCCGGTGCACTTAACCTTTGAGCTTTGTCATTTTGGAATCTCTCTTTCATACTCGGTCAAGGCTCGTGTTATCATCTCGAAATTTACTACTCAACACGAAGAAAGGTGATTTAACTATTGAAGAATATTTCCTAAAAATGCGTAGTATTGTTGACAATCTTCATCTTCTTTGGAAAAATTATATCCGATGAGGATCGATTTCATACATATTGGTGGATGTGGTAGTGAGTATGAGGTGTTATTGTTAATCTTAGTTCTCAATCTGGTGATATTTCTTTACAAGATGCTCAATATGCGCTACAGACTCATGAGATGCGTATTCAGCAGTCATCTCAAAGTGTTACTCCTTCTCTTGATATTCCATTTCAATCTCCTTCTGCAAATGTAATGTTCAATGGATTGCCTAAGAGAGCTCCTGAAGGTTTTCCTCCTCGAGGCGGTTTTTCTAGAGGACGAGGTAGAGGTCGGTTTGGTAGAAATCGTGTGGTTTGTCAAATCTGTGGTAAAGCAAATCACATAGCTTCAAAGTGTTTCAAAAGATTTGATTCTACGTTCCAAGGCTTAAATTTCAACTCTGCTCAGGCTCATCTTGCTGCTTTTCCTGCTCCACATTCTTCTGGTTCCACTTTTCATGGTGCTCTGCCTCAGTTTATATCTCCTATGTCTCATTCTTGCTCAAGTATATCTTCAGGTGCTTCTTATGGTATGGATGGATCTTATGGAGGCTCTCCTTCTATTCTTGGCAGTCCTCCTTCTCCCTACCAGAGTTATTCCCCTGCTGCACCTTTGAATGATGGCAACTGGTTTGTTGATAGTGGAGCCTCAACTCATGTGACTTCGGATTTTGGCAACCTCAGCCTTCATTCACCCTACACTGGCTCTGAGAAGTTAACTGTTGGTAATGGTTCATCTCTTCCTATTTCCTCTATTGGTTCCTCTTTCATTCCATCTCCCACAATTCACAAGCCCTTTCTATTACACAATATCCTGTATGTTCCTAAAATCACAAAACATTTGCTGAGCATTTCTCAATTTACCAATGACAATAATTTGTATGTTGAATTTCACAAATCTTCTTGTTTTGTCAAGGACAAAAACACACATCAAATCCTGCTGAGAGGAACTCTTAAAGGAGGTCTTTATCACATGGATCTCAACCAACTTCTTCCTCAGAAACTGAAGTCTTCTTCATCCTTCAGTAATTCTCCATGCTCTTTTGTTTCCAATACTGAGTCTTCTAGTGATCAGTTCTTGTGGCACAAAAGGTTAGGACATGCATGTCCTGCTGTTGTTTCTGTTGTACTAAAAATTCTGAATAAGCCATTCTCTGTAAGACATAATTCCTTTTGTGATGATTGTAATATTGGCAAATTACATAGTTTTTCTTTTCCATCAACTGCCTCTCATGCTCTAGCTCCTTTTGATTTAATTTTTTCTGATGTATGGGGACCTGCTTCCACACCATCTACTCATGGCTTCAGATATTATATTCATTTTGTTGATGCATTCACTAGATACACATGGATCTATCCTATGCACAGCAAAAGTGATGCCCTTTCATGTTTAAAACATTTTCTTCTTCTTGCTGAGAGACAATTTCATACTAAAATAAAAGCCTTTCAATCGACTTTGGGGGTGAATATAGACTATTGCCACTTTTCTTCACTCCTTAGGTGTTCAAATACGTCACCCTTGTCCATATACACACCAACAAAATGGTCTCCCTGAGAGAAAACATCAACACATCACTGATATGGGCCTCACACTCCTTGCTGGTGCACATCTTCCTTATAAGTATTGGTGGGATGCTTTTGAATGTGCAGTTTTTCTCATTAACAGGTTACCTACTCCTGTTCTACACAATCTATCTCCTTTTCAGTATCTTTTCAAATATACTCCTGATTATTCTTTCCTTAAAGCTTTTGGTTGTTCTTGTTTTCCTTTTCTAAGGCCTTATGCTCATTCCAAACTTCAATTTAGATCATCTAAATGTGTTTTCCTTGGCTATAGTCCCCTACACAAAGGCTACAAATGTCTACATCCATCTGGCCGCATCTATATATGTAGAACTGTCAATTTTAATGAACTTGAGTTTCCCTATCCCTCGTTGTTTCCCTCAGTCTCTCAGTCTCCATATCCCAGGTCTGTCTCTGCCATACCTATTCCCCCTGAGTTCCTAGCACAACAAACCATTTCTGTTCCCTCTTCTGCTCCAAGTCTTTCTATCATCCCTTCTCCTGTTCCAGCTCCTCATTCTCTGCCTATCTCTCCTTTGCCCATTCCCTCCCCATCTCCTGCTCCTATTCATCCCATGATCACTAGAGCTAAAGCAGGTATTCATAAACCTAAAATCTTCACTGCTCTCACATCATTTCGAACCAAAATCAATTAGTGAGGCTCTCTCGATCCCCGGTGGAAAAGTGCTACAAGCCGAGTTCAATGCCTTAATCTCTAATCACACTTGGGACTTAGTTCCTCCCTCTCCTCATATGCAGATTGTTGATCATAAATGGGTTTTCAGAGTTAAATATCACTCAGATGGTACAGTTGATAGGTTAAAGGCTCGTTTAGTTGCTAAAGGTTTTCAACAATTGCCTGGTATTGATTATTTTGAAACATTTAGCCCAGTTGTTAAACCTATCACCATCAGGCTTATGTTTTCATTAGCTGCTGCCAGGGGTTGGAAAATTGAACAGGTGGATATAAACAATGCGTTTCTTAATGGAGATATTAATGAAACAGTGTATATGTCTCAACCTGTTGGTTTTGTTGATTCTTTGAGGCCCCAACATGTTTGCAAGTTGACTAAGGCTCTCTATGGGTTGAAACAAGCTCCAAAGGCTTGGAATGACAAGCTAAAAGCCTTTCTCATGTCCATCGGGTTCAAAAGTTCTATGTCAGATCCTTCCTTGTTTTTTCTAAAGACTGGGCCTCATCTTGTTTTGGTTCTTGTTTATGTTGATGATATACTTCTCACAGGGGATGATCATAGTTCTGTGCTTTCCATTATTCAGCAGTTGAACAAAAATTTTGCACTGAAACATTTGGGGGAAGTTCATTACTTTCTGGGAATTGAAACTCACAAGTTACTGTTTGGTATTTTGCTTAACCAAACTAAGTATGCCACCGATATCTGAAGAAAACTAATATCTTTGGATTTCAAGCCCTGTGCCCTCTTATAATGCGGCTCGAAGCTCTCTCTTGCGATAGTGATCCTTTTCTCTCGCTACTCTCTCTGAGAGCACTATAGGTGCCCTTCAATATCTCACTTTGACCCGGCCTGATCTGTCCTTCATCGTGAACAAGTTAAGTCGGTTTTTGCATGCTCCTACTATCCAAAGATTGGGGTGCCTGCAAAAGGGTTCTTCGTTACATTAAGGGTCCCTTTCTCAAGGCCTTCGTTTTGACCTTTTACCAAGTTACAACTTCATGGTTTCGCGGATGCCGATTGGGCTAGCTCTCTTGATGATCGTCGTTCCACTGGAGGTTTTTGTGTCTACCTTGGTCCAAATCTCATCACTTGGAGTTCCAAGAAGCAAGATGTGGTTGCCGCAAGAAGATGCGGAATCCCAGCACCGTGCTTAGCCATTTTGCTACTATGGATCTTATTTGGATTAAGTCTCTTTTCTCGAGCTTGGTCCGTCTCTTGTTGATCCCTCTATTCTCTGGTGTGACAATGTCAGTGCTATCTCCTTGGCCTCTAACCCGGTGTTTCATGCTCGTACTAAGCATATAGAAGTAGATGTTCATTACATTCGTGAGAAGGTCCACAACAAGGAAGTTGAAGTTCGTTTTGTTCGTCGAGAAGATCAAATTCTTTGATATCCTAACTAAACCTCGTACGTAAACCATTTTAAATTTCTTTGTCGCAAAGTTTTCTCTCAGTACTCCCCAGGGCTTGGTTTGAAGGGGTGTATTGAAGATATCATTACATTAGTCATTAGATGTACAGTTAGTTAGTTAGGAGTTTGTTGAGAAGTTAGTTGGTTAGTTGAGGTTTCTAGAAGAAGCAAATTTGGTGTATATATACTGTAGCTCTGTGACCTTCATCAGTTATGCAAGTTCTATATTTCAGTTTTTATATTTTCTCTTTTACAATCGTCTTTCAACATCGGGCCACAATTTCAGGGTTGTTCAATCCGTCGAATCCAATGCTCTGGCCCGTCGGGCCGTAGTTGTAGTTCCACGATAGTTGTAGTGGACCTCGCCCGTAGTAGCCTCTATTGGGTGCGCATGAATATTGTGTGTTACTCTCGTCGCAATAGTCTCGAGATGAACCGTCTCTCTCTACTCTAGAGCACATATCTACGTACATCCGAAAATAACCATGTTAAGTGGATAAATTAATATACATGTTACATTAATTATATTATTAGTTGTGGATATTTTTATTGCCTTCATTTCAAAATTACTGCTTTCCTTAAGTCATACTATTATTAACTAATTTAATTAGCATATATTATTCTCCACGAGTATAAAGTTAGTGGGGATGAAAATGAGATAATTCCAATTTTAGTAACTAAACTATAGTCGGTTTTCACCTTTGGAACACTTCTTTTAGGGCATATCAATTTTGGCACCCCATATTTTACTTATTACAATTAGCAAAATAGTTAAGTTGGTTAGTCAACAATACCAATTAATTACCCACCTATTGAATCTCTGTGAGCGTCTAAAATATTTAATTATCTTTTTTTTATTTTGATAACTCAGCTTCTAGGCTTACGTCTGACTATGTCTGAGGACAACAGCTCCGGCCCCTAATTGATGCCGCCAAGGTAAACCGCGGGATGTGCACGCACTGGTCAGTGTTCTGATGGGGTCTGCTGACGTACAACCAGGTCCTTCCAGGTAAAGAGAACAATTATGTTCGACCCCCAATCTAATAATAATGATCTCTCCCCGAATCGAACCCACACGGATGCTATTCAGTATGAGTTTTCACTAAGTCTTCACCAGCTCGATATGCTCCGGGGAGCAATTTGATGGAGTAGAGATTTGAACCCCTGACCTGGCCAAGTGGACTAAGCCCCCTGGTTAAAATATTTAATTATCTATCCCTCCTAAAAGTATCATATAGTTTGACACAGTATAACATTTTATAAGAGATTTATAAGTTCTAATTTTACAATATGGTCCTTACAAATAGCGGTCCAACCTTTGTAGTGCCATAACATACATTTAATGTGATGATAGTTTCAAAAGAAAAGAAAAAAGAAATTAACAAGTGAGATCTTATTTTGAAACGATACTGTAAATATGTATATGTACACATATATATAACAGTAGCTACTAAAGGTAAAGATAAAGAGACTTCACAAAGCATAGACCAAGGACCACTTCTGCTCCATATCTATTATATCTGTTGTTTTATTAATATACTAAATGAATGCCTTACATAAATATGATATTGTTGTCGTTACTGTACATCTAACACCTATCTAATGTATTGCAAGACCAAATAAAATAGAAAATGAAATCACATGGAATTATTTATTCCAAATTATGTTTCATCTTGCTTACAAGTATCAGTAATACACGCCTAGATGAATTGTTTTTATGGCATTATTAATATACACTTGGCATATATGCACTGATTATAATTGAAATAGAAGATGAAATATAATTCGAATTCCAAAGGAAAAATAGAATAGGAGAACTAGACTGCCACTTATCACCCGTTGTTGTTAATAAGTTTCTGTAAATTTCACGTTAAATGTCACTATTAATTTCCCACAAAGTATGGGACTATTATTTAACCCATCCTAAGTTCTACAATTTATTAGGTACATCGTTTATAGTTAGGTCGGGTGGGTGGATCGTGGGGGATCGGGTGATTTTGTGACTTCGATGCAATATATACTACCAGATTAACAATAATAAAAAGTATATGAAGCAACTTACGCCCAGTCTCATGCGTTACATGCGCGAAGAAGGCAGCAATCTCGCGTCTGGAATCGTCGGCGGATCCCAATATATCAGCATTACAGTCTTACTTCCAGCGGCAGGTTGGTGGTTCAAATCCCACTGGAAACCAACGACTTATTAATTAAGGAGGGGGGAGGACTAGAAGGGGGGACAGCGTGATATTAGACCCCTTGTGCACGAAGTGTATAGGTGTTGTTGGGAACATGGAGCTAGTTGAGACACATTTTGTGATTTACATTCTTTGAAGGCCTAGGGACAAGGAACATGCCCTTTTAAGTTTTATTCTTTTGAATTCTAACTCAAGATGCTGAATAAATACTATAATTGTCAACATTTTTGATTCGGTACATTTAGGGAGACCTGGCGTTTTATATTCTCCAAGTTTAGACCTACGCTCAAACTAGGAGAGTAGGGGGACTAGTTGATTCGGCGTATCTAAGTACATATAAAAGGAGCGATCCTAAACAAAGAGTAGATGACAGAGCTGAGCAGTAACTAAATGGTACGGCCGATCTGATAGAATTACAAGAGCTTTGGCCGACCTGATTAGGTATTAAGAGCTTCGGCGGAGCTGATAGAATATTAATAGCTTTGGCCGACCTGATAGAGAACTAAGAGCTTTGGCCGACCTGGTAGTATTAAGAGCTGCCGGCCGAGCGATAAGACTATTAAGAGCTTTGGACGACACGATAGAATTGTAAGAGCTTTAGAGCAGTGACAAAGAGTAACTAGAAGGTACGAATGACGATAACTAGAAGAGAGTAACTAGAAGGTATGGTGAACGAGTAACTAGAAGAGTAACTGCGGGTACGATGAATAACTAGAAAGTAACTAGAAAGTACGACCGACACGATTAATAGTTACTAGTAGATACGATTGACTTGACTACAAAAGGCTAAAGCCTTGGTCGACTGGGGGGAAGTTACTAAAAGAGGTGGGCGACATGACATGAAGTTATTAAATGTCAGTCATACTGCTTGCATAATAAGCTTCCAAGAGAAATATGCGACGAAGTAATTAATATCTAAAAAGTGGATTTGACAAGAACTATCCCCGGGGACGACTGACGATGTGACTAGTTCTTTTGTCAACCCACACGATTTCCGCCTTAATCTATCTCCCAATCTGATTAGACACGTGGACCTCAAATGACCAAAAGGGCAGGTATAAAAGAAGGAAGAAGGTGAGAAATAAAGGTAGCTTGGCATTTTATTATTCAAACTTATATATTTTATACACTTGTCTTTATTCTTCTTCCTTTCACTAACTTGATTGTCGGAGTGCTCACGCCGGAGTTCTCTCCGGTTAGTCTTTTTGCGAGCTAGGCGAGGATCGGGTTGGATTCTTGAGAAGATCTCGCCATCGGAGGCCTTTTCAAGTGGCGCCATCTGTGGGAATATGCATCAAATATGCAACAAAAAACGTCAGGTCGAACTGAACGGAGAAAATATGCATCAAATATTACAAAGCAAAATAGTTAACAAAGTACATAGGTTCATTAACAAAACATAATTACAAAGGCCCTGAAACATTTAGGGCGCCACATTGCCTTGAACATTGGCAGCACTAAGATCGGGAGTCCCCTCACTATCACTACTTAGTGTTTCGAGAGAGGGATGAGTAGTTAAGGGCTGAACTTGCAGAGCAGAAGGCTGCGCAAGAGCTGAAGCCGAGCTGGGCGGAGCACCCCCTGAAGGATTAGCTGCTGGTTCAGAGGCATCGGGCAACTCCTTGATCGCCTCCTTCAGGTCAGGGACCTCGATTGTGAGTCCCTTGGCTTGAGGCCCTTTGGCCATGATGATCATGCATTGCTCAAGGTAGGGAAGAGCAGCGTCAGCTACCTGGTCCAGGTATTCGTCAGAAGCTAGGTATTTCTCCTTCTCCTGCTGCCACTCGGCTTGGCCAGCCTCATACCCAGCGGATCTTCCCTCTTCCCTAGCTCGGATAACATCCCCTCGAGCCATTATCAACTCCATTTCTAAGGCCTTAACCTTGTCTTCCGAGTTAGTGAGCTGGGCCTTTAATGCTTGAATTTCCGAAGAGGCCTTCTGCAGCTCTGTATCCAGGGTAGTAGATCTAGATTGCACCTGATCGAATCGATGCTGCATGATCTTGTTGGCCCACCTCAGCTCGGTAGCATCAGTCAGACCTACGCGGGCATCCCGAACTATTGATCCCATAGTAAGAATCATCTGAAAAACGCTAAATGAGTAAGCAAGCTGAAGCGAATAAGAATAAAACTTAAGACTTTGTAAATTATTACCCGAGATGCGTGATGGGCCATGTCTCGAATACGGACTTGGATGTCTGCATTCCCCAAAGCTCGCTGATGGACCGGAGTGACCAGGTTCTCCACCCAGGTACCATTGAGCTCTGGAACCATAATATTGAGGGGGGAATCCCCCTCTCCAGTTGGGAGATCGGACAAATTGAGTCGGGGCCTTAAGGGGTGAAATGTCCCCAGCTAGAGGCCGCATGGGACCTTTTTTTTCTCGACGGATCGGAGTCGTGGCGGGAGGAGGAGAAGGGCGGCTGCGAGAGGCTTGCCTACGGGGACTCGAGTCGAGGCGGCTAGAGTATGGGGAGCGGGGAGGACTGCTCCCGAGGAGTGCTCCTCAAAGGGATGTGCCCTTCCCCGCCCGGGTGTATGGGTGGCCTCAAGATTTCTCGCATCGGCCGCCCGATCTAGCCTCTCTCTTGCATCGATTGTTCTGTAAAAGCAAAGAGGAGGTATTAGAATACGTTAAAAAAAATGCTCAATTATACCTAGGTCCCCAGGTAGATCTACCGCTTTGGGACTCAAACGGAAATAATACAGTAAAGTCCAGGACTCAACCAAGAGCCGGGCATGATAAGTGGTCACTTGTTTAAACGCCGGACTAGATCCAAGTGGGGAGTAGGTTTAACACCCCCCTTGATGAGGAAGGTCATCGATCCAGCGAGTGGCAAAGGGCCACGGCTCGGGAGAAGAAATGTAAAAGAACCTCTTCTTCCAATACTTGTTAGAAGAGGGAGTGCCATCAATGAACTTGGCTAAACCCCTGCTAGTAAAGTAAAAAAAAGCCTGGAGTCTTTGGAAGTTTTAGCACAGTAGAAAGTGCGCCCGAGTCTGGGGTGTGGGCACTTCTTGTGAGTGTTGAAGTATCATGGAGAAGCTAACTAATAACCTAATGGAGTTGGGGACCAATTGGGTTAGGGGGATACCAAAGCTCCGAGAGATTCGACAGATCAGGTCAGGAACAGGAAAGCGGAGCCCTGCCTCGAGTTGCTCCACAAAAAAACAAGCAAACCCCGAGGGAGGGCTGTATGGTACATCGGTGGGCCCGGGAAGGCGTAGCTCGTAAGAATCAGGTATGCCCGCATTGATGCGGAGATTATTTAGCGACTCTTGCGATAAGGTACTATAAATGTTTGGCCGAGCTGGATTGTTACTTGAAGAAGCCATTTTTATAGAAGGAGGGAAATGGGTAGAAAACTCGATTAAAAGATCACGATCCGAACGAGAAGGGCGAAAAGTGCACGGGAGGGAAGAGGGAAGCATGCAAATGGATTTAGGCGTATACGTATATATATATACAAGCAAAGCAAACTTTTTTGTATATATATATATATAAAAAAAAAAGAGGAGAGGAAGAGATAAAAAAAAGAGAAGAATAGATGAAGTAAGAATTAAAACTTACTTGATCTGCTGGCCATGGAAACTTCAAGGACGATGAAAGGGTGAGTCGAATTTTTCTCGATTTTTTTTGGGGGGGAAAGAACCAAAGTTGCAGGGAACCTGAAAGGAGTGAAAATGGAGTAAGAAAGGAATAGGGGTATTTATAGAGGAGTCTCAAGGAAGATGAAGGGAGGATGGATAGGAACCACTGGATGATATGTAGATCAACGGCCGGGGAGAAGAGAGAGGGAAGGGACATTTGAAGTGACATAATTAAATGCGTGTCAGACGCGAGAATCGAAGAAGACTTTTGAAATTCAAAATCATTACTCGACAACCTAGCTGCGGAGGCTGGGTACACTTTCACAGTCCAGAGCTGGTCGCCCCGATTCATCAAGAAGTAGAGCTGGAAAAACTAATATATTTTACTCCCCTAGCTCGGATCTGCGACCGAACTAGAAGAGTAGGGGGACTAGTTGATTCTGCATGCTCATGGGAGACCTGGTACTTTATACTCACCTAGTTTAGATCTACACTCAAACTAGGGGAGTAGGGGGACTAGTTGATTCGGTACATTTAGGGAGACCTGGCGTTTTATACTCTCCAAGTTTAGACCTACGCTCAAACTAGGAGAGTAGGGAGACTAGTTGATTCGGCGTATCTAAGTACATATAAAAGGAGCGATCCTAAACAAAGAGTAGATGACAGAGCTGAGCAGTAACTAAATGGTACGGTCGATCTGATAGAATTACAAGAGCTTTGGCCGACCTGATTAGGTATTAAGAGCTTCGGCCGAGCTGATAGAATATTAATAGCTTTGGCCGACCTGATAGAGAACTAAGAGCTTTGGCCGACCTGGTAGTATTAAGAGCTCCGGCCGACCTGATAAGACTATTAAGAGCTTTGGACGACCTGATAGAATTGTAAGAGCTTTAGACGAGCTGACAAAGAGTAACTAGAAGGTACGACCGAACTGACAGAGAGTAACTAGAAGGTACCGAACCGAGACAGAGTAACTAAGAAGCATCGAACCGACAGTAATGAGTAACTAGAAAGTACGACCGACCTGATTAATAGTTACTAGTAGATACGATTGACTTGACTACAAAAGGCTAAAGCCTTGGTCGACCTGGCAGGAAGTTACTAAAAGAGGTGGGCGACCTGACATGAAGTTATTAAATGTCAGGTCATACCTGCGCGCAATAACTGCTCTAAGAGAAATACCTGACAAGTAATTAATATCCTAAAAAGCGGATTTGACACAGTAACTATCCATGGGGACGACCTGACTGATGTGACTAGTTCTTTTTGTCAACCCACACGATTTCCCGCCTTAATCTATCTCCCAATCCTGATTAGACACGTGGACCTCAAAGGACCAAAAGGCTTGGGTATAAAAGAAGGAAGAAGGTGAGAAATAAAGGTAGCTTGGCATTTTATTATTCAGCTTATATATTTTATACACTTGTCTTTATTCTTCTTCCCTTTCACTAACTTGATCGTCGGAGTGCTCACGCCGGAGTTCTCTCCGGTTAGTCTTTTGCAGGCTAGCTGAGGATCGGGTTGGATTCTTGAGAAGATCTCGCCATCAGAGGCCTTTTCAATTTTGAAGAGATTTACACGTTTTCTAATCACCCATTTCCATTATTAAGAGAAGGTGCCATAAATCTAAATCTTACTACATAAGGAATAATTCGTTCTAATTAAGAATTCAATTCCACCTAATCGAAAGAATTAATTTCGAACTCAAATTTAAATCTCAATTGGGTCATAATTCCACTATCCCAATTTACTAGAAAATGAGTAGTTGAACAGAGTTTACATGTAAAGACTCGGTTCATTGGGGCCAAATCATGTGTTCGGGATGAATTTTGGAATAACCAAAACAATATAATTAACTTATAAAAGTATAAAATATTTTACATGGAGATTTGTGTTCAAAAGAATAGATATTTGTTTTTTTTTTTTTTTTGAAATGAATAGATATTTGATCTAGTCTAGTGATCAGAACAGTTGACGTAAATTGGTCTAACAATGACTCTTTTCAAACATGCATAATGTACATAATTAATGCTTTAGACCGCACACCCTCATTGACTGGACAATAAGTGGACCTTTTGTCTATAACCCTCAAACGCTGTACACCACCGAATTTGTCTTAAATTTTTATTTATTTATTTTTTAAAATTATTCCGAAATATAATTTTACTTCTTAAAACAATATTTGGGATAATTAGAAAAATCTCCTAAAAGTTTGGGCTAATTACAAAAATATTAATCCAGAGATGTTTCAAAATTACAATATATCTACTCAGGTTTGATTATGTTTTAAATTTAATGGGGTAATTGTGATATTTTTGTAAGTGTTATGGGAATTTTTAAAAATACTTTTTTGCTTATTGATGCTGCAAAAAATCGGCAGATCACTCAAAGTCAACGATGGTCTGACTTCTTTTTCGGAGATGGTAATTCTTTGATCGGGAACATGTCTGCAACACCAACAGATGGTAAACGGGTCGGCCCTAGGGTTGTCGCAGGGAGGCTTCTCTGACGCTCAAGTTAGTACCAGATGTAGGAGAATATCATAGCAAAAGACAATAATTAACAACAATAAACTCAAATTATGAGAATGTACTTACAAATAATGAGGAGGGACACTTTGGTCTTGTAAGATAAAGTGGACCTCGTGGGCCTAATTGGGTCGTGTAAGCTGGATAATCATATCTAGATCCAAGAAGGATTAATAATATGGAATAATGAATTATGTAATGCAAGAAATAATAAAAAAAGGAATATTGGAAAAAATCCTTGTTGTCCTCAACATATGTTCCCAGGGCTGCGAAAGACGGACAGAGTAGTGCTGGAGTTAAGAATTTTTTTGAACTTTTTCCTTGGTAGGATGCTTAGTGAAATTTTTGTAGGGAGTTAAGGATGGAGTGTCCTCCAAATGAGAGTTGAGTGATGAGTGGGAGATGAGTGAGGAGGAGAGCCCCCACAGCGACTGGTCGCCCTACGTGCATGAATGTGTTAAAATCCGATTGTCCCCCTTCTTCATCATTTTATTCTCCAACTTTCACATCCCTTCACAACTATCACGTAAAATGATATTTTCTTGTATTTGTTACTACTTTGGGCTTCCAAAATGCATATCTTATCTATCTTCTATATCCTTCTCCATCTTTGGTAAGTCTGATTCTCAATTGGGTTGAACCCTTGAGTTTTTTCTGGACTTTACTTGTAATTTCATATATGTTGTATTAATTTGATGGAGTTTATGTACATTGATGATTTCTTGCTATAGAATTTGGATTGATATTGATTTTTTGGCTCGATTATATATACAAATAACATATACAACTTTGTTTTCTATTTATGCATGTCGAGTGTTTGATATAATGCCTCAATGATAATTCACTCTTTTGGATGCTATCCTTGACTACATTTGATTGGAATCCACGTCTTGATCATGTTTATATATCTCTCATGTTCTTCACATGTTATTGTGACTACATGAGTCTTTTTGATGATTCTAAAGAGGGAGAAAAACGAAATGAGCTCATAAGCTAATGGTAAGATCAAATGAACTAGAAAAAGCTCAGTCATAAAAAGCTATAAGCTGTGGATTGTTGTTGATTTTATTGAGCCTTATGACTAATGAGTTTTTTTTTTATAGTGGGAGCTTTTAAGCTTTTAAGCTCTTGAGTTTTTAAGCTATTTTACAAAAGTTAAGCTTCTATCTTATAAGTTGTTTGCTTCCATACCTAAGCATGTTGATAAGGGGAGCTTTTAAAACTTGTTTTGAAAAACTTTTGCTCCTTATCCATATGATTTTTGTCTTGAGAAGTGTTGCTTAAAATGGATAGATCTTTTTTACTGGAAAAACTTGTTTCATTTAAAATTCGCTCTCTTAAAATTATTTTGGTTTGTAATCATCAAAAAGGGGGAGTTTGTTAGATCAATATTTTGATTTTGATTTTGATGATTCATATAAATAAGTTTTATATCAAAACAATATTTCCAAATGTTATCCAAATACTTCAAAATATTTTTATTGATTTATACTAAGTTTTTGAAGTGCTTCTTGAACTTTATTTTTGACAAAAATCGGACAACTTCTCTGTGAAAAGGTCGACCGGTCGCCCTATAGGAAGACCCGTATCTAGAAGTTTTCAAACAGAGAGCTGGAATAGGGGAGGGCGATCGGTGCCGCCTATAGGGCTACCGGTGCCTGAAGAAAATGTGTTTTTCTTGTTTTTTTCTCTGTTTCTCGAGCGAACGGTCACTATCCAAAGCAACTTGCCGCCCCACACAGCGATCGGTAGCCCTACACAGTGATCGGTCGCCCTATATGCCATCCTGTGTGAAAAACACTTTTCAACGGCTTTAAAATTCAAATTCTCAACATAGCGACTGGTTGCTATAGTCTTTTGACAGCAGAAATTATTCGTTGCAGCAGACACTTCTCATGAAAATGTGGGTTTTCATTTATTAACTATTTTTGGAGTTGTTTTTTATCTTTCTTTTGCAGACAAATTGAAATTAAGAGGAGCCTATGTTGGGGACTACATGTTGGAGCTCTCTTTAAATATATAAAGGATTGAAGGATCAATTACAAAACAATACTCTACAACACAACAAGAAAAATCAACAAAATATCTTATTCTTCATTTCTACATTCTTGTTGTAATAGCCCAATTATATCACTTTCACATCTTGATTACACTTGCACTTTTGAGTTGTAGTATTTCATTCAAAGTGTATCTTGATTGTATTTACAATATCATCCAAACTAAGACATACTTGTTAAGTATTTTTTTGGTAAGAGCACACTTGATTGATTCATTAGGTGTTGGAGAGTTTGGTGCTCTACATTATTGTAAGAATAGTTTGGTGCTCTTAAAATTTCACATGACCTTGTCTGTTTGTGCGCACGGTTCCTGCGAAATGCGACGTTTGGCTGATTTTGTTTTCTTACCACGCGAGGACGAAAAGGGGATCCAGGAAAGCAACTTAAAAGGGAGAATTAAACCTAAAGGTTGATATAACAAATGAGAGGAGAAAAAATATGGCTAAGAAGGGATCTAAGAGAACAACACGAGATTGTTATCAACCACGAAGGCACGAAGGTTCGAGATTGTGAAAATCGATTTATTCGCGGGGGTTTCATCATCATAGTATAGAGCTTTTCGTTTCTTTCTTATTACATGTTTGACTCTTTGTTTACAAATTGTCTATGGATTTGAAGACAATCATGTTAGGCTAATTCTTTTGATTCTAGGACTTGATCAAGACTATGGATTGTGTTAACTCTGATTTGATTGTTTAATAGTAATCGTTTCTCTTAATCTATTTGTGAATCCATGTGCTTATTTCTTGTGGGTTGTTTGGCCAATAATTTACATGTTTAATAGTTAGATCATAATTCAAAAGATGAGTTGTAATATTAGATAACGATTTTCAACATAAATGGGAGTAGAGTCAAGAGGCTTATGATATTTGTGGGGGTTTTTATTTAGTTCTCTATACGTTTGGGAGTTTATATTGGTTGTCGAGTAGGGATGCTAGCAATTCAGTATTGATCTACGGTTTGTTGTTTCGGGAGAGGGAATAAACTAGTTAGGAATTAAACTCATAGGTACATGGAAATTGGTTATTGTGAAACGCAACTTGGAAATAATATTGATGAAACATGTCGAGATCGTAGTCCTAGAATTGCTTTTGCTGATTGGTTATTTCTCGTGAAGTTTGACGGTTTATTGATAATTTGATATTTTGTTGTAGTTTTTCTAGTAGTAAGTAGAAAATCACTTTGTTTTACGATCTCCCCAATAAAGTTGAATTATGATATTTACGGTATTTTATGTGTTTCGAGTCAATCCAGAGGAATACGACTTTGCTTGCCACTGTCTATATACTACGTCGTACACTTGCGATTTAGCTTAAAAGATTTTAGCAATCAGTGATCATTATTGTATTTTCTTTATTTTTTTCTTTTCACGTCTACTGGGAGTTCTGTTCATATATTGTTTTTTGAGTTAATTGATAATGATATGTTTAAAATATATCATCGGGGAAGGGATTTGTTTGATTTGACCATCCGATAATTCAGGAAACACATTGTTGATAGAAAACAAACTCAATTTGATGATGAGAAGAATGGTGCTAAACGCATCAATTTCTACAAAATGCAAGGTTTTACTTTAGCATTCCAAATCTGGTTTTATGAGTCTTGTTCGGAGGTTAATACCAAGATTTATACTCGTATTGGAGGAGCAGGGGAAGACTGGAGAGAAGGAGAAAGAGAGAGATGAGATGCAGAGGATAACTGGGAAGAAGAGCCACTAGATAGAAATGCAACTGGAAACACATGAAGTTGAGAGGCAATATGAGAAGTGCTGGGAGGGGATAAATTTGAGGAGACATGAGGAAACAAGGATGTATAAGGAAATTCATCCTCATTGAAAACCATTGTTCGTGCTATGTATACTCTACCATCGGAGCTAAAACACTTATAACCATGATGAGTAGGACTGTACTCAAGGAAAACACACTTGGTGGACCTATATTGTAGTTTGGGTGATTATAAGGTCTAATGTAAGGAAAACAGGCACATCTAAAGGACTTTAAGAATCTGTAATTGGGAAATTTATGAAATGGAATCTGAAAAGGAGACTGACAAACAAGGGAATGGGAAGGAAGTCGATTTCTGATATATGTTGCGGTAGAGAAAGCATCCCACCAATACTTGGAAGGTAGTGAGGCTTGGGCGAGAAGAGATATACCAGTTTCAACAATATGTTGGTGTTTTCGTTCCGCTATGCCATTTTGTTGGGGTGTGTGTGGGCAAGGGTGTTGGAAAAGTATACCAAGGTGATCAAGTACATATTTGAGACTTTGAAATTCACCCCCCTCTTTGCATTAAATTATCTTTCAAGCATTGTGTTGAAATTTATGAATGTAGAATAAACTTCAGATTTCTTGTACAAAGGATATATCCAAGTGTATTTAGAATGATCATCAATAAAATGCACATAATATCTAAAATTATCTCGAGATTGGACAGAGGCCGGACCCCACACATCCGAATGAATTAAGGAAAAAGGGGAAAATTCTTTAGAAGCGACAAAGGGAAAATTCATTTGATGAAGCTTTCCAAATTTGCAAGCCTCACAAAAATTGAGTTTATTCAAGGAACAAGGTTCATGAACAAACTTAAGAACACGAGATAAGACATTATTACAAGGGTGTCCAAGTCTATTATGCCATATATGGATAGCACTTACAGTGGAACCATTTGTACAGGAACTTGAATACAACTATGGACTAGGTGTGTCTCCAGACTTGGACTTGGGCTGATTGTGGGAGAGATGAAATGGAAGATGTGAGAGATCTAACTAGTAGAGGCCATTCTTAAGTGCCCCTTTCAGCAGAATTTTGTGAGTACTCAATTCATTGACAAGACAATGAGTAGAGTGAAATTCAATATACACATGATTGTCATTAAGAAACTTAGAAATGCTAAGAAGGTTTTTAGTAACATCTGGAACAAAAAAAATGTGTTGAAGGTTTAAGAAATTAGATAGGTGAATATCAAGAAGAGAAGATTGACCAATATGAGAAATATTAAGAGACGAACCATTTCTAACAACAAGCTTATCCTTACCATGATATGGAATTTGCAAAGATAGGTTCCTCAAGCTATTTGTGATGTGATGAGTTGCCCCGATGTCGAGGTACCATTTTGAATCCACAGACTGAGTGGGAGTGACAGAGTCGGCCTGAGAGCTATGTGTGATACCTGGAGAAATATTATGTGAAACACCACAATAGAAGCATTAGACGTATGATGTCTTGGTAAAGCGTAAGATGGTTGAGGAATGTGAGTTGCAACATGAGCTTGAAATGTGGACTGGGAGAGTTTTGAGGATTCACAGGTCTGGAATCAAAACCAGTGAAGTTAATATCAAACCGTTTGTAGCATTTTGAAGCTACATGATTATTACGACCACAAATTTGACAAATAAGTCTAGATCCCCTATGAAATCTTCCTCTACCACGCTGTTTGCCACCTGCAAAGCCACCTCTCAGAGGGTGAAATTCAGTGAATGATTGCCTCTGAGCAACATTAAGAGATGGTGAGGGAAGAGGAGATGATACATCAGGGGAATGAAATTGCTTCAATCGCATTTCATGAGTTTGTAGTGCAAATTGCACCTCAGAGATACTTAACACACCAATTTGAGAAGTGAGATTAGCAATGACCGATTCAAATTCTGGACCCAATCCATGTGAAGAACCAAATCATCATCAGAGATGGTTTGTCCAGATTGAATATCTGCAATTGAATTCATCTTTAACACATAATCTTCAACACTCATATCTTCTTTCTTTATTGTTTGAAGAAGTAGACGAAGATGCATAACTCTAGCCTTTGAATTTGGTCGAAACAGATTCTCCAAAACTCTCCAAATATCATACGAATATGTACATCTTTGAATATGCCCTAACATTCCTTCAGAAATCGAACTTAACATCCAGCTATACAAAAATCGATCCTTCCTCAACCAAACAGAGTAATTCGGATTAATCAACGAATTATCAGTAGTTTCATCATAAACAAATTGAGATGGAACATATTCTGTGCCAAGAAGAAATGAGTCAAATCATGTGCAGCAGATGCGGCAAGCACCTGTGCACGCCAAAAATTATAGTTGTTACGATCTAACCTAATTGTGAGAGTATTCATGGTAGGCAAGCCAAGGAACGCCATTTACGCTGCGAGAAGAAGACGAAATTCAAAGAAAAATTGTGCCGACTCTTGATACCATTTATGATATAAAGTGAACCAATTATCTTAAGAGAGAAGAGAGAGTATTATTGGACTGTAAAACCGATTTTATCGGTGATGGTGCATTTATGTATACATGAGATGATAGGATAGTCCGCTAATTTGATCCGGTTAAGAGTCGAGTTACAATTAACTAATTTTCTACTAATTCTATTGCTAAGTGAGTAGTTAACACTTTGTGTATCTAGAGTACTCTAACAGAATATGCATATCTACAGTCACCACCAGTATACTCACATTACAGTATACCAAGTCATTACAGTCAAGTTTATTACAGTGGGAATAATAGCAACGCCAATGGCAACATCACATCAATGTTCAGCGATCGAGGAAAATCCGAATGCGTGTAGCATTTTCTAAGACCTAAAAACAACAAAGTCTTCATGAAACAACAAGTTGAAATTTATTCCAAGAGAGACAAGTTTAAAAAGTTAAGAGGACAATAAGCAAACTCCACAATTCAGAGCTTGTAACAACAAAAAATATTTACCCTGTTCAGAGTGAATTAATTCAATAAAGCTAGGTCATTCCACCTTGATATTCACCCACAATTTTAATTCTTGAATGGAGAAAATTTCTTGTTCGTGTACGAAACATATTGTAATTAATCTCTCAAATTCATCTACGGATTAATTTTATGCCCTGTATTTGAGAAAAATGTTCCATTTTTTGCCTATCGGGAAGGTTTCCAGACAAATTAAAAAAGAATATGAAATATGACAGACTTTTCTTCCAATAGCCTGAACAAGAAGAATGCATGTACAAGCTCAGAAAAAAGTTTGATTCTAGAATTTACATTGAGAACACATGTATCCATAGCACTTGAATTTCAATGAAAAATTTTGGATGGAAAAGAATACTAACTGCAATTTCATATTGATTCAATTTTCAATGCCGTACTATGGAAGTTGTAGCAAATGGGATATCGAGACTAAGAAGACAAAAAAGAAGGATGAATTTAAATATTAACAACACATCGACGTAAAATATAAAATCAATATTTCATCCTCTTGGTTTTTGAAAACCTAACATGTTATCTCCCTTTATCAACATTGTTCCAAGCCAGATTAGAGTGACATTGGGGATCTAATAGTCATATAGTTTCCTGTAATTGGATAAAAAGTAATCCTGAATTTGTAAAATCAATCCAGGAGAAGCATGGTTATGATTCAAAAGCTTACACACACACACGCACACACACACAACGAAAAGAGTACAAAATTTGGCATAAATTGCATTTGTCGCCAACCAACATCATCTTTGTCAAAATTCAAAAAGCACCAAAGTCAAAGTGGCACCTTTTGATTATTCCTTCGAATTTTAGCCCCCCAAAAAGAGTGCTACGCGTAAAAGGGAAGTACCTTTGATTCTAAGTTAGACTAAAGCCGTTAAATGTCTCTGATATGCGATGAAGCCATCTGAATAAACTAGAGTAGAAAAAAAAAACGGAATGATTATGACAAGTTCTGAAGATCAGAATTTTTGTGGTTTTCTTTTCTTTTTTTTTTCCTGTTTACTTTTAAGAGTATCATAAGTTGTGGCGGAGGGCCGCCGACGATGGTGGTGGCACAATTGGAGGCGACAATTTTCAGGCTATCTTATTTGTACTGGGCTTCCATATTTGAAGACTGAAGAAATATAGACCCACACTGGGCCTTGACTGAGCCTACTGAAGATTGGAGGTAATGGGTTTTTTTATCGAGAAACGAATATAGTTTTTCAGTTTTTCTCTTCTTCTTTAATTGTTGTTTATGTTTTTTTTTCCTTAAATGCACTCGCTTTATCTCAAGTATAATGGCCATATTTTTTTCTCCTATGTTCTAAAAAGCGCTAGGAGCTAGGCATACAATGATACAATAGACTAACATGATTAGGTGGAGCTTGAGCGGGGTTAGACGATATTTAATCGAAAGAAAAACGTAGGTGGATAAAAGGAGCCTAGTGCTTATGCGAATACTAATTAGGCTTAGACGGTGATTTTTAGAACATTGCTCTTATGCCAAGGAAGTATTGAATTTTAAAACATTAAAAAATTAAATTGTTAAGGATAATTAATTTTCAAAATTTATCTTAATAATAAAACACAGCTCAAATTTACTAACCACTCATATAACGGGATTGCATTATATGGGCCTAGTACAGCCCTCTTTCCTACACGACCGAAGAATTTACATCTTCAAGATAATCTTAGCCCACGAGAAAAGCCCTCACAAAACCCCCCATATTTGCCCACCAAAGAGCGCAGAACTGCAGAGGCAATAAGAACCTACGGCTTGCTTCAAATTCGCAGACATCAAACACTAAAGCTTCAAGTTCATCAATGGCAGCGAAGCCCCAGAAGAAGAGCAGCGAATCGAAGAAGAGAAAGAGAATCCCCAATCAGAAACCCGAGGAATCAATCGCTAATTCTGAAAAATCAAAATTAACGACAAGTCCCAAAAAACTTAAGTTAAGTTCGAGCAATGCTCAAAATAAAGTCACGAAAAAGCCTTTCAAAGTATATACAAAGGACTACCAGAAACCTAGTGTGAAGAAAGATGAAGTGGACACCAAGAAACTAGGTCGTTTACGAGCAAAGGTTCGACCTTTTTCTTTTCTCCGGTTTTCATGGGTATATTGCTATGCATAAGCTGTTTTTATTTGTGTTTCTGAGTCTTTGCTATGCATATGCTGGTTTTATTTGTTCCAGTACTACTTTCTCCGAAAGTTGTACCTTGGGGTCCGGTGTTCTCTCTTTGAACCACATGAATGTATCCGTTTTAGTATTTTTGGGGTCTCCGATTAACTCCCAGCTGTATAATAGAAATGATGATACAATAATATGCTAACTGACGATTTTGGAGCAATATTATGCTGAAAATTATAAGGTACATGACCACTGTGCTGCAGAACATGTTAGAGTAGATCTATGTTGTGTTCTGTGCTTTTAGCAGTGTACCTTGGCATCTGGCACAATCTATTTTGGACTCTGAAAGACTTGAATTTTTGGGTAGGGTGAAGTTGAAACTATAATCAACTTTGATCTGTATCTAGACTGAGAGAAACAAGGTGAAGCTATGTTTAATCTTAAGAAAATCAAAGTAGACATGGTAGTCATCATTGCACGCGTGCAAAGTTTTGATTTTTCTGAAATTTTACATGGAACATTTGTGTTCGGTATATCATACTGTATATACATTCTCTTTTGTTTTGGTATTTGGTCCTTTTGTTGAGCATCAATGTCTCAGCCAAACTGCCCAGGGCCACAACTTCGTGATATTTTGCACTAAAGTTTCCTAAGTTCCCCTCGAAGGGAATTTGTTTATTCTTTATTTTTGGATTTGTGGGGGAGGAATTCTGCTGAATCGGCAAAATTCGGTTTGTTTCTACAAAAATGTGAGAGCATTTCTTCTGTTTCCAAGGGTGCTAGCGTTGGATTTGGATCACATGTCCAGTTTCAGGGTTTTAACATCTGTGCATCACTGTGTATAAGAAATTATAGAAGAGTGTTGCTGTTATAGAATCTGTTAAAGCTATTTTACATGACAAGTGCTTAGAATTAACAACAAAACTAGCTTCAGTCATCATTCTGACAAGATTCTGAAAGCAATAGGAAATGAAAAAGATGAGCTGGATGACAATAAAATACACTATATATACTTCTTGTTATGCCAAGTTGTGTACCTGTGCTAACAATGATAACAATGCATATATCACTCAGCTAACTTAAACTAATTAAGGTGGGTCCTGTTGCTTTCTTCATTAAACTGGAGCTGTGAAATAGCATCGGAGTACTAAGCAAAAAAACTGTTTACAGACTAATATAGTTACTTTAGAATTTTACTTTCTTTGCTAGTAGTTTTATAATTTTCATGAATGTACCTGAACAGTATTTCATGGTTTGAGTTTCAAGTTACCCCAAAGGAGTTCTTGCTTGCATTTTGATATGAATGCTTTATTGCGACTTTGATTGATTTAATTTTGCAGTCTTGCACTTTATGTGTTGAGTGGATAAGATTTTAAAAGTTCAATTTCGGACCATGATCCTTCCGGACATTTATTTTGTCCCTTCATTGATTTTTCTTTTTCCAGGAACTAGCTGAAGCAAGAAAAAAGAAGAGGAAGAAGCATTACTCATTGGAACAAGTAATTTCTTTCATACATTTTTAACCCAGTGGTCTCCACTGAGTTTTTCTGTTGCAGTCAACTTATATTTCACTTTCTATATTTTTTTAGGACTAACATTTATTCACAGTCTTAACCAAATATGCCAATTCTAAATTAACTAATGGTGATTTATGCTGTTTGCTGTCAATACATGTTAATTTATACTCATTGTGAAGAAATGGCATGCAGTGTTTTCTCTGGGATATGCTTGTCAATATATGCTTGTCACATATACCGATATTTGATTTTGTCATTGCAACATTCGTGCAGCCTGCCTCTGCATCACATAATTATACACGATCCAGCTTCTTCCTTCTACTTCAAGGGGGCTTTAATTAAGCCTAATTATCTGACTTTGTGACATTCTTGTGCTTGCTCTTCTTTATGATTGCCTCTTGTTATGTTATTTCCTGAACTCCTGTTTGAGCAATCTTTTTACATAATTTCTACCAGGAACTTGCCTTGCTATGGGAGAAGATGAGATGTCGCAATATTGCAAAAGAAGATAGGTCGAGGTGTGTATTTTTGTTGCGAATATTCTAGCTACTTCTACTTATCAGCTCTTTATATCCCTTGAATTAGAAAATAGCGATTTATTTATTCTTTACCACAATTTTTGCGGATTAATATTCTTTTTGGGGCATGTGTTAGGTGGGTAACTGAAGCACTAAAGAAGATGAAGGGGAAGATTTCTGAAATTGCAAGCTCTCATGTTTCATCTCGTGTTCTTCAGGTTTCCATGCCTACCATCTCCGATACGTTAACCCACCACCATTACCTTATTTTTGGACTTTCTATATTTATTGTAATGCATTTTTTGTTTTCTTGAATTACAGACTTGTGTTAAACATTGTACACAAGATGAAAGAAATGCTGTGTTCATGGAGCTCCGGCCTCATTTTATTGCTCTTGCAAGCAATACTTATGCAGTTCATCTTGTTACTAAGATGTTAGATCATGGTATGTCTTACTGGAAAATCCTACTGAGACTGACCTACTTTTCTTTTTCTCCTCGCTCTATTTTGAATAGACTTAAAGCCATGTAAATGTTGTTTCTTAAAGTTGTTCATTTTTTATTTTTCTTTGCAGCACCCAAAGAACAGCTAGCAGAATTTATCTCGTCTCTCCATGGCCATGTTGCTTCTCTTCTTCGACATATGCTTGGATCACTAGGTATGATGTTGCGATTACAAACTTATAATAATTTCCGTTGTCATTCTACCACAAGTTGGTTGCAAAACTGTGATTTACTTTAGTCTAGTGTAATCTCTCTACTCATTTCCTGTAGAAGCATGTATTTAAGATCTGTGTAAAAACTGGCCTGAGTTTTTGAAATCTTGTTGTGTTCCAATTTTATTGACTTGGTTTAGTAGGAACATTTAAGAACTTAGACCTACATATAGTTGTCCAAATTTGCAAGACTGACTCTGGCTTTATGTTGTAAATGTTTTACTTTACATGTGTTACCAGGATTGCTTAAACTTATATAGCATGCTTTTGCAGTTATTGAACATGCATATAATCTGGGGAATGCAACTCAGAAGCAAGCTCTTCTAATGGAACTATATTCGCCAGAACTTCAGTTATTTAAGGATTTGGTTACTGGGAAAGAGAACAGGTAATTGATCACTTTGCTGTGGTGGCATTCAGATTGTAATATCACTAAATCACTATTCAAAATTCCGTGTTCTTTCTTAAAGATGGAGTTTTCATTGATGGTTACAACGAACTTGATGATTTTAAAATGATTAAATGATAAAATAGGCTTATCGAAACTTAAATTTTGAGTAAAATTCCAGCTGCATGTCTTATGTTAACCGGTAGATTGTGTTTTGGTCTAAGATCACATGTTAGTAGGAGTTTGGGTTTCTTCCAATGGCCATTTTAAGTTTTAAGGAAAAAAAGGGAACTCTAGTCTGTTAGGTTACAAGATCATGTAATTTTAGGTGCTGGAGTCTATGATAGTGCTTAAGATCACAATGTTTTAAAACATTTTCTGAAGCTAGCAACGTTTCTTTGGATATCGGTCCCCTGAGCATGGTGAATATGTTGAACACGTGAACCTTTTTTGGTAATTCTAATTTCTGCATCGGGCCTGTATGTAATAAAATACTTATACATTTACAGATTAGAAGATGTAATTTCAAAGCTGCAGCTACAAAAGTCGTCAGTCTTACGTCACATGACGTCTGTGCTTCAACCCATTCTGGAGAAAGGGATATTAGACCATTCCATTGTACATAGAGCTTTTATGGAATACTTAAGCATTGCAGATCCGGTACTACTTACGAAAGCTGATTCATTCGATTCGACTTTCCACCTGCCAGATATCTTTGAAGAAAGTTTCTGTGTTTTTATCCCATTGTTATCTAATCTTAATTATGTCTTTTGAAGTCGTCTGCCGCAGATGTTATTCAACAGCTGTCAGGTGCATCCCTCGTTCGGATGATCCACACCAAAGATGGATCCAGACTTGGTCAGCTCTGTATCAGGCATGGGAGTGCAAAGGTTTAATTCAAAATCACAATAAGTGTTGTGGCAATATACACAATCTTCTTTAAATTATACTCGTTTTTTTTGTTTAGGTGTGATTTGTTCTGAAAGTTTCTCTTTAATCCATGTCCATAGGAGCGGAAGAAAATTATCAAAGGCATGAAAGGCCATGTTGACAAAATAGCTCATGACAAATTTGGGAATATGGTATGACTTTGCAAGTGTCTGATTGCTTCCACTCTCTTTGCCATTGATTTCCATAGACTTAAATGCAAGCTAGATGATGATTTCATCTGAAGGCAAGCTATAATAAAATATCCATTAGATTGATTTGCTAGTCAGGCTACTAAATTTTTCTATTTTATATCTTGCAATCTGCCTCTATGTTTTTTTTGAACTTTCAAGCTTTCTGTTCACTCATTATTTCAGGTACTTGTCTGCATTTTTTCGGTTGTTGACGACACAAAACTCGTGTCGAAGGTCTGCCTCATCATATTTTAGTTTTTGGGCATTTCCTAATTCAGTAGAGGCCGCCTTCTGACTATATTGTTCACCTCGCAGATTATCATTCGTGAGCTCGAAGGAAACTTGAAGGAGCTTCTTTTGGATCAGGTTAGTTAGTAATGTAAATATATTGTAATGTCTTATCCTAATCTTTTCAAAGATGGACAATGTTCAGGTATCAATTCAAATGTTACATTGTCATGTGTAACTTTGATAATAATCACACTCTGCAACTCAAGAATGTTGAACTTTGACTTGTTATTCCATGACTGAAATTTTCCGTCAGTATTATTGGTTTTCTGGATAGTCTTGCTTTTATTATTAAATGTTGCACGTATAAAATTTAGGGATAATTACAAAAAATCCCCTGGGTTTCAGGCTAATTACCAAAAAATCTAGAGATGTTTCACAATTACAAAAAAAACTCAAGGGATTTTTTGCAATTTTCGAAAACCTCTGTATTTTTCTGTAATTAGCCTGTAACTCATTTTTTTTTTGGTAATTATCCCTAGATTTTATAGCGCTCTTTGGCGAACATGGGTGGGTGAAGAAATTGCTTGCTTGATCTGATCACACAAAATTGTGCTCCTGAATTAATATCTTCCGTAATATTTGTCATTGCAGAATGCACGGCGCCCTTTCCTGCAGCTTCTTCGTCCTAATTGTTCCCGATATTTCAGTCCCGATGATTTGGCATCTTTGACCCTATCAGTTCCATCCCTAAAAAATAAGGCAACATCCCCCTTCTTTTCCTCTCTGCTATTATGTATCTGTATAGTATTGAACTGCCTTTGGAATATAGACTAATTGGACAATACCTTCTCTGTTCTTTATTTCAGAGTGAATCAGATGGTGGCGAAGCTGTTGAAGAAGATACGAACGGCGAATATGACCTTTCTGATTCAAATATACAGCTAAATGAGGGTGGGAAGAAGGATTCTTTTAAGCGGAGACAGGAGTTGCTGGTGAACAGTGGGCTTGCTGAGGTTTGTGTGTTATGTAGTTGTTTGCATATTTGGAAAAATATTAAGGGATAATTACAAAACACCCCTGAAGTTTACAAAAAAACCCAGTGATTATGAACATTACAAAAAACCCCTTGAGGTTTGATTATGTCTTACATTTTCTCCCTTCACAAGCAAAAAAAAAAAAAAAAGAATTTCAAAACCCCCTGATATTTGTAGAAATACAGTTGCCCCCTTCAATTTACGACAATCAAATTTAAAGGAGGCTTTTTGTAATTTTAAAACATCTGTGTTATTTTTGTAATTAGCCCAAACCTCAGGGGGGCTTTTGTAGTTATCCCAAATTTTAAAAATTGTTCTCTGTATGTGTATCCGTGTGTGTCCACCTGTGTTTCTTTTGGAAGTTTCATCAGTTATTTGCTTCAAATTTGCCGTTGCAGCATATTTTCCGCCCTCTTTCTAGCTTTTTTCTTGATGCTTTACATTTTAAAGTAATCATTCATTGGATATGTTCAGATGTTGTTACCCTTAACGGCTTAACGCCAGTCTTATCGTTTCAAATTGTCGTTTTGGCAGAAACTCGTGGATGCGTGTTCTGAAATGGCTGAAGGCTTGCTAAGAGATAAGTATGGGAAAGAGGTCATATATGAGGTTAGTTATAACCTTTTGGGATAATTACAAAAACTACTCTTGAGGTTTGGGTTAATTACAAAAAAAACCTACATGTTTGAAAATTGCGAAAAACTCCTTGAGTTTTGATTCAGTGTTGAATATAAGGGGGTAATTGTAATATGTTCGGGATCAACCTTGTGTTCTGGTGGTAGAGTCTTGTGTCGTAAAGGCGATTGAACCGGGTTCGATCCCATACTAGTGAGTGTGTCCCTTCCCCTACTATCCCCCATTGTACTTAAAAAAAATTGTAATATGTTCACAAATGTAAGCTGGGGTGTTTGAAATGATTTCGCTTAGATGGGGTAAAGTATAATACAAAATCAAACCTCAAGGGTTTTTTTGTAATTTTCAAAAACTTTTGGGTTTTTTTGTAATTAACCCAAACCTCAGGGGTAGTTTTTGTAATTATCCCTTTCTCTTTTTTTTTTTAATTATTTTTAATTGTAATTTATGTTTCTGTTATTTTAGTAGCAAAAAGGTCCCAATTTCAAATGTTTATTCATTTGCTCACTAGTGATATAAACTACCACCTATTTGGTGCCCACGGATTATTGAGATGTATATTGGAAAATGCATTTAGGTTGCTACTGGTGGTGCTGATGGAATACTCCACCCGACTTTGGATGCAAAGTTGGCTGAGTTGCATGAAGCTATAGCTTCTATTGCTGCCCAGCCGAAGCCGGATGAACCAGAAAAAGAGCACATTTTAGAAAATTTTCATTCAAGTAGGGCCATCAGAAAACTTGTTCTAGATTGCCCTGCATTTGCTTCCACTCTATGGGAGAAAGCTCTGAAAGGGAATTGTGCAATCTGGGCCAAAGGTTTCAGGTTAGACCACTTGTTCGAACGTTTTTCCATGTTTAGCATTTCTTGTGAGTTTGATTTGGGGTAAATTGCAATTTTAGTTTGGCAAAGTCACCCTGTATCTTTAATAACACTCAGATTCAGTCTTTGATTCACGGTTCGCCTAAATTTCAAAATTGTACTGAAAAGACAAACGAGCTGCATGTGAACCGAAAAATTGGGGATTTTCGAATCTCCAAGCAAAAAAATAGAGATTTCGCTGATGTGTTGATGCCGAGTGTGTTCAGGGCAGGAAACACATTTTTGGCTGGAGATTCGAAAATAACCATTTTATGCATTCAGGAGCAATTTACGTGAGTTTTTCCGAGTAATTCTGAAATTCCCAGCGAATACTAAATCCGAGAGTTTTTTGAAGATATAGGGAGATTTTGCCAAACGAAAATTCAAAAGTGACCAATTTTGTCGCACCCATAGTTACAAGACTAAATTTTGCAATTTACCTGTTTGAATTGTGTAATTTTCTCATATCATCATCGTCATCTTATTTTCAGTTCCAAGGTAATTAATGCATTCTTGGAAACCTCCGACTCTGCGGTAAAGGAGTTGGCTAAAGAAGAGTTGCAGCCTTTGATAGAGAGAGGTGATCTGTCTTTACCTGTTGTCGAGTGAGTCGCGGCTAAAAAAGAGTGAGTCAGTAATTGTGGCTGAACAGGAAAAATTGCATCTTTCAGAGAGCGTTCTCTTGGTTTCATATTAAAAAATTTTGTAGCTTAAAGCCGTGACTATAGATGTGACAAAAACGGTGTTTTACTGTTTTATCCTTTTGTACGCACCATATACGTACGATGTCGACTTTCATGCGCAATTAATCTTCTCTTTCTTTTTTGTTCATTCGTTTGATCCTTTTTTAAAAAAGATAATTATAAATACTTGAGGTTTAAACTATTACAAAACTACTCAATTATCTTTTAAAATTACAAATATCCCCTTGACATATATCACATATGTTTATATTTACAAGTTGCACATATCACAACAAACAAATAATTGGATATTTTTTTAAATTAGGCTAAAACCTAAGGGGTAGTTTTTGTAATTATTTTTTTTTCTGTCTTTTTTATTTGTGTGTTTTATGAGTTATTTGAAGGGATAATTGCAAAAATAATACTTGAGGTTTGGGGTAATTATGAAAAAACACAGAAAAGTTGTAAAATTACAAAAAAAAAAACGTTAAAGTTTGAGTATGCCTTAAGTGTAAAGGGGCAACTGTAATATTTTCAAAAAATCTCTGCATGTATTTATTATTATTATTTACCCCAAGCCTTGGGTAGTTTTTGTAATTATCCCTTATTTAAAACATACAAGTTCAGGATCCAATGTGTAAGTCTGTAAAAATGTGGGGAAAAAAAACAAGTTTTGCAGTTTTCCAGCTCATGCACAATCAATGGTCTCTTGTACTAGCACATCTAGACATAAAAGCCGATCTTTCCGATCGGTACTGAAAAACAGGAGAGCTATTCATGGCCCTGTCACGCATGCATCTGTTTCCTATTCTAAAACCAGCCCTCAAATCCTCCATCTTCTTGTGATCGATTGTTCTGAATTGAGGAGAGCCCTTGTACTGGTAATAGTCCGACGGGTTGAAAACCGGCAGCTCCGTTTTCGTCCCATTGGCATTCACAAATTCTCTTCTTGATGCTGTTGCAATATTAGCTATCAAACACTTCTCGATGGTGTTTGCGTCTTCCTTGAGTTTTGTTCGAAGCTCTTTCATGCGCCGGTTTATTCTATTGAATCTCGGCGTTTCTTGATGGGATTGTTTTTGAGTCTTTACATTTGTGGGATCATTGTTGGTGTAAGAAGGAATTGTGTTGCATTTGATGCAGGAAATGGTGTGCCTTTCCGAATCAAATCTTTGCTCTTCTTGCACTATCGATAGACAAAAATATGCCTGTTGTGGCAAAGAATTTATGTCAGAAACTCACAATTCTCATGTCTTAATAATCTGAAATCTTAATTTACATAACAATGTAAACAGTGTATGTGGGTATACACAAATATACACACGTCTCCGTATATAAAGCAAATATCGAAACTGGTTGGGAGTGTCCAAAAATGTCTTGTTCGATTTAAAAAAAAAATCAATTTAGTGATGTAACTGATAAGAAGCTAGGATTGAACTGTTAACATTTACATTTCTATAAGGGTATTTTAGTCTTTCCTTAAGAAGTGCTAGTTTTGTTATTTTATTCCTTATGCCTTTCACGTTTTGGGAGATGGGAACAATGGCGCTGGAGCTGGAGCTGGGACTCAGCTGGCTCCACAACCCGGTGATCCTTTTACTTTGAGCAACTCCGATCATCCTGGAATTGCTCTGGTGACAAGCCCTCTTACAGGTAATAACTATCTACTTGGCGTAGAGCTATGCTTATTGCCCTTGGAGCTAAAACTAAGTTGGGCTTCATCGATGGTAAAATTAGTATGCCTGCTCGTGACTCTGCTGAATATGATAATTGGAAAAAGGTTGATTATATGGTTATGAGCTGGATTCTGAATTCCTTAAGTAAAGATATAGTGGATGCTTTTATATATGTGGATTCTGCATATGAACTATGGACTGATTTAGCTGAACGGTTTGGTGAATCGAATGGGCCATTATTGTATCAAATTCAAAAGGAAATTTCTAATCTGAATCAGGGAACTCTCAGTATTGCTGTGTACTTTACTAAGCTAAAAAAACTTTGGGATGAGTATACTAGCCTTGTGTCCTGGCCAAATTGCACTTGTGGGGCTGTTAAGCATATAGCTGAGATGGAGTCACATACCAAGCTTATTAAATTCTTGATGGGTTTGAATGATAGTTTTGACAATGCTCGGAGTCAAATTCTGTTAATGGAACCATTACCCAACCTAAACAAAGCCTACTCAATGCTTGTGAAAATTGAAAGACAGAGAAGTGCTCATGATTCCTTCTTTGAAACTATGGATAACTCAGCTTTGCTTAGTAGGGCTAATGGTGGTGACAAACCTATTGTGAGGAGGTTTAATCCTTCTACTCCTGGTGGTTTTAGAGGAAAGGGCTTTCGGAGGATGGGCAAAGAAGAAAAGGCAAAATTAATCTGTGATCATTGTGGTGTATCCACGGGCATGAGATTAATGAGTGTTTCAAATTACATGGCTATCCGGATGGTTTAAAAATTCGAGAGAACAAAAGAAAGGGGTTGTTGCAAATTTAGCCGACACTACTCAAAGAACCTCCGGTGAAGGGTCGATTTTGCTTCACTCGAGGCCCCAGATTAGGGGCATATCCAATTTGATTCAAGAAAATAGCCAAATTCATGACACAAAAAGGGTACCACGGATGCTATTGGAAGTTACGACATCTTGGGCTACACTATGCTCATTTTGCAGCATATGCAGGTACACAAAATTCTCCTTGTGCACTTGCAGCTTCTGAGAGTTTAGACAAAGGCACTTGGATATTGGACACAGGTGCTAGTAGACACATGTGTACAAATTCTTCCTACATGACTAACCTTAAGCCTGTTCTTAATCATATCACAATTCATCAACCTGATGGTTCCACTAAAATTGTCACTCACTCTGGCCAAGTTCACTTAACTGATTTGCTTGTGCTTCATGATGTGTTGCTGGTTCCTAGCTTTCAATTTAACCTACTATCTGTTTCTTATTTGATTCAGCAGTGCAATCTAAAATGCATTTTTTCCCTTCTCATTGTGTTATCCAGGACCTGAGGACTGATGGGATTATTGCAGTTGGCAAAGCAATTGGGAAGCTGTACATTTTGGAAACCAACCCCACTTCTAAGAAATCTTTTCCTTCCTTTACTTCTGTTACACCTGACAGTTTTGTTACCTTGTGGCACAAAAGATTGGGGCATGCCTCTATATCTCTTTTAGAGCATATTCCTTTTCTAAAATCCCTTTGTAATGAAGTTGCTAAAAACACAATGAAACAATGTGATGTTTGTCACATGGCTAAACAACATAGATGCCCTTTTCCTCTCAGTGATTCTCACTCTGTTGAATTGTTTACCCTTATTCATATTGATATTTGGGGCCCATATGCTGCATCTTGCATCACAAGAACACCTTACATGCTTACTATTGTAGATGATTGTAGTAGAAATTTGTTTGGGTTTACCTGTTACATCACAAAAGCCAAGTTCCAAAAATTCTTGAATCTTTCTTTCTTCTTGTTAAAACTCAGTTTCACAAGGTTGTCAAGATAGTTAGGAGTGACAATGGCACTGAATTTCTTAGTAATGCATGTCAGGACCTGTTTCTTTCCCAAGGTATCTTGCATCAAAAAAGTCGTGTGTATACACCACAACAAAATGGCATTGTGGAGAGAAAACATAGACACCTTCTTGATGTAGGAAGAGCCTTGATGTTCCAATCCAACGACTTGCCTTCCAAATTTTGGCCCTATTCCCTCCTTATCTTTGCTACATCATTAATAGTCGCCTAATTCAACTTTAAATATGAAAACTCCATATGAAGTTCTCTATAACCAAACACCCAATTATTCTCTTGTTAAACCTTTTGGTTGTCTTGTGTACTCTACTAATACCCCCGCCTCACAAAGACAAGTTTCTTTGTCGGGGTTTTAAATGTGTTTTTAAGGGTTTGTTCGGTCAAAAGGGCTATAGGCTCTATAACGGACACAAAACAAGTCATAATTTCAAGGGATGTGGATTTTCATGAAAATGTTTTCCCATTCCATTCTCTGTCCGAATCTCATCCTAGCACTCCATTACCAAACATTCTGTTAGCTCTCCCGATTTTTGAGATACTCCTCTCGCTCCCTATTATCCCTCCCGATCCTACACTACCACCTATTTCCTCCGAACCGGCCCCCCTTCACCTTCTCCCTCGCTCCCGCCGCAAATATTCCTCCGCCGCACATGTTTCTCCTGCCGCTTATATCCCTCCTATTCCCACACTAAGAACAGTTCTAGCTTACTAAGCCACCCCTCTTCGCTCTCGACTATGCTACTTTCAAGATCTGGTGGACCTATTGCCACCAACTACACCAATGCTCAATCAGTCCCCAAGGTGCGGGTGACTCTTACTCTATTACTTCTTTTCCTTATTCAGGTTTCTCTTCACTTTCCCTACATATGTGTCTTTCTTGGCTAATGTGTCTACTCTCCAAGAGCCATACTCTTACTCTCAGGCCTGCAAGTCTACTCATTGGATTGAAGCCATGCAAAAGGAATTGCAGGCTCTTGAGGCAAATGATACATGGGACATGGTTGATCTGCCTCCTGGAAAGAGTCCCATAGGTTGTAAATGGGTGTATAAGGTGAAAATGCACCCAGACGGTAGTGTGGAAAGATTCAAGGCAAGGCTAGTTGCTAAGGGATATCACCAAGTTTATGGTGTTGATTATTGGGACAGTTTTTCTCCTGTTGCTAAGATGGTTACAGTTAGAGTTATCATTGCACTGGCTACTATTAAAGGTTGGGGTTTGCATCAGTTAGACATTAACAATGCATTCCTTCATGGTCATTTGGATGAGGTTATTTACATGACACCCCGGGGGTATACTTAAGGGATTTTGCTGAACAAGTTTGTCTCTTGAAACGGAGTCTTTATGGGTTGAAGCAAGCCTCCCGGCAATGGAACACCGAGTTATGTACAAAACTAACTGACTTTGGCTTGCAACAATCCTCTCATGATCATTGCTTATTCATTAAGTGCACAACTTCCAGTTTTTTAGCCCTTCTTATTTATGTTGATGATGTGTTAGTCACAGGATCTAATGAATCTGAGATTGCTGAACTTAAATCCTATTTGGATAACCTGTTTACTATCAAGGATTTAGGCTATGCTAAGTACTTCTTGGGGATGGAAATTGCTAGAGGATCTGCTGGTACTTTCTTAAACCAAAGAAAGTACATTCTTGACATTCTTTCTGATGTGGGGCTGCTAAATTGCAAGCATGTGGCCACTCCTTTGCCTCAAGGCTTGAAATTGATTGGAAAAGAAGGTACACCTCTGACTGATCCTGATAGATACCGTAGGTTGATTGGTAGATTGCTCTATCTCAATCTCACACGACCTGATATCACTTACTCTGTCCAACAGTTGAGCCAGTTTGTTAATAATCCTTATAGTAGCCACTGGGATGCAGCCCTCCATTTGGTACGGTATTTGAAGGGCTGTCCTTATTTGGGATTGTTTTATGCTTCCAATAGCTCTCTTAATCTCACCGCATATAGTGATGCAGTTGGGGTTCTTGCTTGATACACGAAGGTCTCTAATCGGCTATTGCATTCAATGGGTTCATGCTTGGTTTCCTGGAAATGCAAGAAACAGAACACCGTCTCTAAGTCATCAGCAGAAGCAGAGTATCGAGCACTGGGAACCACAACTTGTGAACTGAAATGGTTATTCTATCTCTTCCCTGATTTTCACATTCCACTCACAGCTCCCATCCCTCTTTTATGCGATAATCAGGCTGCGTTGCATATCATTGCTAACCCTGTGTTTCACGAACGCACGAAACACTTGGAAATTGATTGACATATTGTTCGTAATTTGTTTAAGGAAGGTTTTCTTGCTCCTACAAAGGTCTCCACTCATCTCCAGCTGGCTGACATCCTTACCAAGTCATTGAGTTCTTCTCAGCATAATCTTCTCCTGTCCAAGCTTGGCATGTTGGATCTTCATGACATGCCAAGCTTGAGGGGGGGATGTTAACATTTACATTTCTATAAGGGTATTTTAGTCTTTCCTTAAGAAGTGCTAGTTTTGTTATTTTATTCCTTATGCCTTTCACGTTTTCTTTCATCAGCTTAAGATTACAGCAAATATAACAAACTCAGGTGTACTGTTACATTGCGTGAGAATTACAATTCAATGAAAGATTATTCTAGCATATTGGTTATTCTCTCTCTTCTCTACATGAACTGAGTCCAGATTTGGCCGAAATTTTAAATTAGCCAAATATTATTGTGTCAAATAAATACACGGCTTGAAAATGTTCGGGATTTTGGAATTTTCGGCCCGATTGTGTATGTCGACCTTCACATATATGATTTGGTGCCCGCGGGAAGAAAGAGAATGTTGGCAAAATTGGACTTGAATTGTCATTTACCTTTTTGAGTCAAAGTGATAGCTCAAATGACATTTTTAATCTGCTCTCATCAGCAACATTTTATGTCTCGAGGTGGGCATCAAGGGGAAGTCAAATTTAAGTAATTTGTCCAAAAAACTTAGAAAGTTCCTATATTTTCAAGTCATGTACATTTCACATGATAATACTCATTCAATTTTATAATTTTCATACAATTTTGGACCCAATTGGAGAGTTTTCTTGTCAGTTACAAGACTGTATTGAATTATTGAATTCGAATAGAACTATTCTCAACACCCCATTTTTTACACCTGTTTTTTTAACTACTTTACCAATTTTGCATTTTTGCCCATATATGTATATATGTATATGTATTGATCGAGTCTTATAAGTAACAATAACAATGATTCTTTTTTTTTTTTCTGGAAGAAATAACAATGATTCTTGAAAGATGTAATACAATAAGAGCCATTTCAATTATTATTTCAAAATGAACATAAGCAATAAGGAAGCCCACCTCAGAAACAAGTTTAAATGCAGTTTCAGCCTTTGAGTGCTTGTTTTTATCAGGATGCAGCTGCAAAGCTGCAAATGAAAACGAGCAGATTCGTAAGAATAAGCTCAAGGACAATTACAAAAACTACCCTTGAGTTTGCCCAATTACAAAAATCTAGCTAACTTTGAAAACTACAAAAAACACCTTTGAGGTTTATATTTATCTTGCATTTTTCACCTGTATTTAGTGGAGCTAACAAGAATTGCTAATATCATCAAATATTTTTACAATTACTTCCCTCAAATTTTCTAAATATTACAAATAGTCGAAAGAAAAGTTGGGGTTGTTTGTTATATTTAGAAAAATTTAAGGGGTGTAATTGTAATTTACTTGGTGACACTGTGACCTCAATTGGGTTAAAATATAAAATGGATGTAATCTCAAGGGTGGTTTTTGTAATTTTTAAAGTTAACACTATTTTTTCGGAATTAGGCCAAGCTTTAGGGATAGTATATGTAATTTTCTCTAAGCAGAAAACCATACAAAATTTCAATTATCTACCCTAAAATATAGTCCTTTATATTCCAGAAAAGATAAGAGATTTCATATACATATCATGCCATTATCCTTACCAAGCTTATGGTATTGCTTCCTTATCACATATATATCTGAATTTTCATTAACCTGTCATAGGAAATGCAGCAAGAATAAACAACGTAATAAACGAAAAAATGTCACATTACAAGAAAAGAAAAAGGGAAAAATGGCAATCAAGAACTCAGAAAAAATAATAACATACTCTAAGCACAAGATACCAGTTGATAAATGGCGATTTGTTCGTATGTGGGTGGTGAAGATTTGCACAAGCAATTGCACGAGCCGATATCTCACAAATTTCTGTAGCTAACTGGGATTTTTCTTCTTCATTTCCTGCTATTATCCCCATTTGATAAGAAAACAGAAGGAAAAAAAACAGAGAGAGAAAATGTAATGTGAAAGGCAACAAGCATATAAATGGATGATAAATGCCATAAATGTAAGTAAGTCTTTTTTTTTTTTTGAGAGCAAGTAACTCTTTTTTAAATTTGAATAAATGTATGCATTTAAGGAGTCAAATTGGAGCAGTTAAGAAAAAAGAGCTGGAACTTAGGGGATTTAGTATTGATTTTATTTATTTATTATTATTTGAAAAATGGATCTGTTGAGAGATTAGAGATATTGTAGTGAGGCTATATTGCCTTGGAAATTTGGAATGGTTAGCCCATTTGATTTAATTAATTTTTTTAGTCTGTCCATGTAAATCAGATTTCCAATGAATTTTAAATTGACTAATAATTTGTCTTGCTCTTTGAGTTCAAATCAAGCATACTATAACTTTGGAATTAGTAGGAAAATAAGGTCATCTAATTGTGAATTTTTTTAGAATAGAACTATAGATCGTATTTGAGAATACTTCATTTGATTGTTCACACACACACACATATATATATTTATATTCTATTTTAAAGTCCAATATAAAAATAATTTTTTTGGTTGTTCATATATATAATAGTACATATATTATTTTTAGACGTTCACCAAATAAAAATAAAATTGCATATAAATCAATTTATTAATCTAAATCTACACCATAATATAGATGTTTTCTTTTACCTAATAGTCAATAGATGCAATATTCTCAATATGGTTCTTCATAATATTGATAAACAACCTCAGTAATTTTCTCCTTGAAGTAGTTCATTTTACTTAAACTAGGTTGTACTGTATAATATTTATTCCGGTATAATGTTGCACGTGAAGTAGTTCTTGTTTGTTTGCTTGGAAACACCCAGCCCCCGGGTAATAAATCTTTTAATTTCATCTCATAATTC
This sequence comes from Rehmannia glutinosa, assembly GCA_016081115.2. Lineage (NCBI taxonomy): Eukaryota > Viridiplantae > Streptophyta > Magnoliopsida > Lamiales > Orobanchaceae > Rehmannia > Rehmannia glutinosa. The sequence goes on from JABTTQ020002677.1 coordinate 697,277, forward strand.
ATGTGGAAATTTGGATAAAATGAGATTCTCCTATTGGGTGAGTACGTAGGAACCAATCTAATCGTTTGGGAGTAATTTTTTATGGCCCATATTTAAATCTTATTTTAATTAGGTGTTTAGATTTTTATTTCATTGATTTTAATGGTAGCTTAATAATTTTATAACATTATGGATAAGTTAAGAAGGGCCAAGTAATAATTCCGTCACACACAATTTATTATTTACCAATTTTTCCTTTTCAAAGACATGGTTAGAGGAATTTACGGTCTTTGAAGATTTATCAACTTAAGCTTTTTTACCTTTCTATTTTCAATCGTTGGCGAAGTAATGCAATCATACCATAGTAAAAATGCAAAGTGACAAAGTAATAAATATGAAGCTAAAAATTGTATAAGTATTCAATCATGATGTAGTATACATGCAACAGACATATACGAAATATGCAATTATTTTTAACGTAAATATAATAAAAATCTATTTAAATATACTAATTATGCAAACTCAACGTACTAAATATGCAATATGAATATACTAACATGCAATTATAAGACATATAAAGAAATTAGTATATATGCAACAACAATATACTAACTATACAATCATGATAGAGTATACATGCAATATGCATATACTAAATGTGCAATTATATTTTGTTAGGGATAGTGCCCTTAAAGCAATTGTGAATTGTTTTTGATTATTAATAAATGCGACATTTATTTTCGAACTCTTTTACATATTGTATGTATTTTATTGAACATCATGAAAATCCCTAGTTTATTTATTGTAACCATAATCTTAGTATATAAGAGTTATATACAGGAGGATTAAGATTATGGATAATAAACTAAAATTAAGTCCGTGATGAAATTAATTAAAGTATGAGATCTTTAATTAAAACATCATTAATGCGGCCCAGAACATTTTATATGTGATTGTCTTATCCGGACCGTCGATGTGGAGACATCTTAGTGGGGCCATTTATATATGATTTGATCATATAGGACTTGGACCGATTTAATTTGAATTTTCCATACAAATTCCGTTGTAGAAATGGAAAATCGAATTAAATCACTAGATGATCATATGTGGATAAATCTTAATCCCGAGTGATTATAGACTCTGTTTATTTGGTGTGATTCTTAATTTGCTCGTTTAAGTTTGTCCTACGACATTCCCAACACTTGCATTTTAGATTCACATTTGAATTAAATAGCCGGGAATATAAATTCACGTGAGATATGGAATCCATTCCTTCGGGAAGTAGAAAGATGATTCCCTCATTTGTTAATTCGAATCGAATGGTTTGAGATCTCTAATTTATAATCCGATTATAAATTAACCATTCACTAGTGAATTAATGGTAAATGAGGATAAGAGGTAATTGAAGAGGTTTAACGGATACTACCTAGCTTCAATTATGAATTGTCTATGGAGGATTAATCTATATGTAATGATTATATCAAATGATCGCTTCAATTCGTAGAGAGTAAGATATTCTATAATTATAAGAGTACAATTCCGAATTTATAGTGGAGTAATATCGGAATTAATAAGTCGAATAAATTAATTAAAGAGTTAATTATTTGTTCGATTTATTGGAGCTTATAATTATAGGTCCATGGTCCCCAGGTTCGCCTTCCTAGAGTAAACGGGGTAGAAATAATATTTTCGGTTCCTAAGGGTTTATGGAAAAGAGTTTTCCAAAATATTTGGGCTAATATATTAATATTGGTTAATTAGAATATCCGATATCCTACGGTTTGATTTGTATTTGGAATTAAATAAATATAAGATATTTATAATATTAATATAATTATTAATTTGATAATTATATTGGATAATTATCAATTAGAGTTTGACTCTATCTAGAATTATTAATTCTAGATTAGATAGAAACCAAAGTTGGAGTTTAAATTGATTGAATCCAGCCATAAAAGGACCACATCTCACAATTGAAAGAGACAATTTTCGGCATACCAATTAGCAACACAACAAAACGGCCGCCTTGCTACACAATTGAAAAAGAGTTTTCATTAGTTTTATTTAAAAATAATTTTTCGGCCACTTCATAAATTGAAAAACACCAATCTCGGTCAATCCTCAATTGGAAATTGCAATACTCCGGTCAACCGTTTTGTCCACAAGACTCTTTGCCAATTAAAGATTGAAACAAACTTTCAATTTGGAAAAACAAATCACTTGGCCGAAAACCCACGTAGCGGCAGGCATCTTGTTTTGGTATTTTTAATTGTGAGATTTTGTGGGTTAACTTTTACCTAGTTCAATTCCCCTCCTATCCAGTTAGCCCAATCCTACGATCTCATGAGTTGAGTACATCGTAGGAAAATAAAAGTTAGGAACTTAGATTTATTATTTGGTGCCACACACTGCAGTTGATAGGGAGGTTGAATTGGAAGATCACGGTGTCTACGAGCTTCGGGGATTCGAAGGATTGACGGAGAAAAAGCGAAGAACAAGAAAATCATCGAAAGAGGTAAATTTTCTTTTTCTTCCTTTAGTTTGAATAAATTTAATAAGCATGATCTTGTGATTCTTATATCTAAAACTCGATTTTTGAAATCCCACGCTTCCGCTCCGTTCGATTAGATCGAAAAAAGTCTAGGATCTTATTTGGCCGGATTTGATCCGGGGCCCGAATAATTTCAATAAATGGTATCGAGCCATTTGGTTTTTGATATAAGAACTAGATCTACTTTATTAAATTTATTTTGGAGTGGGTTTAGGAATTGATCTTGCATGTTTTGATATATGGATGCATGTGCGTTTTTGAATTTAAGGCATCAATTCAAATCGTCATATTCATTATTTCGCGGATTAATATTTATGTGATATATATGTGATATATATGCCATGCATATTGATATATCATTCATGGAACCCACTGCAAAGCATGTCATGCATCCTGATAATTGAATTGTTTAATTGTTATGATAGATCTATGAGATGGATTGACATTGATATAAAATTGTTTTATATGGTTTTTAAAATTGATATAAAAGTGTTTTATATAATTTTAAAATTTTGTATAAAAGTGTTTATATGATTTTAAAAATTGGGATAATTGTTTGGAATTAATTTTGTGAAAATTGGATCCGGTTTTTATGAAAAATCTCCGAATTACATGTTTTAGAAACAAAATAATTCGGATTCGCATTCGGGCAGCCCGGGCAGGCGCCGGGCATCCCTGGGCAGTCCGGGCAGGGCCTGGGCAGCCTTGGGCAGGTCCCGGGCAATTTTGGGCAGTTCGGGCAGGTCTCGGGCAGGTTCCATTTTCAGCCTACGTGTTGTTTCCTTTGTTCTTTCATGAAATTTTTCCGTTTTATCCCTATTCCCTTAATTATTTTGATAATTTAGGGGTTTTTAAAGTTGATTAAAATTATGATTTAATTTCTAAAAGTTAGATTTTTAAATTAGAGAATTTTAATAAATAAGACCAATAGGATTGGACTTGACTTATTAAAACATAAGATGTTTTATAACTTAAATGTTTAGGAAACATTTTTATTATAAAATGGTGAGTGGGAGAAGGATTCATGACAATAAATTCTATGGCCTCCATTATTGATCAAAGCACCGTGAGATTTAAGTGACGCCTCGCGACGCTCAGATTCGTCCCCCTACGAATGGTTTTCACTTAAATCAATAATCAAGGCTTAATCTCCGAAAGGATAGGAATTTAAAAATTAACTCTTAATTTTCCTACCCTACGGCGGCGATTTTGAGTTAATTTTTAAAATCCGAAATAATGGGTAACACTCATAAGGATACAATCAAATAGTTTGGATGTATCTAGGCTAAATTAAAAGGTGATTAATTAATAAATGAAGATATGAGATGTCTTGATTATTTATTTTATTAATCTGAGATGGTCTTGATTTAATCGTCATTTGATTTGACCTACCCTACGGCGGCTTTTCAAATGTGAGATTAAATTACCTTGGAATTGGTAGGATAAACTTTATTGCTTTCATGCATCATGTTTATGATTCCTAAATTGAATGCTCTATGATGTTCGTTCGCTTATTTATGTCGCTTTATTTAATTTTCAAAGAATGATGTCTTGTCTATGCTTGAATCTGTTGAATGATTCATTAATCAAGAAAATTGTGACAAGTGGAATAGTAACATGAATATTACACTCGTATGTGAAAACCTTAAAGGCAAGAAGCAAGGTTTCTCAAAACCAAAGGGAAATTGTTTCCACTGCGGTGAAGAGGGGCATTGGAAGAGAGACTGCCCCAAGTTTCCCTCTAAAGTAAAGGAAAACAAGAAACGTAAATATGATTTACTTGTTCTTGAAAGTTGTTTGGTAGCTAAAGATTCTTCTACTTGGGTAGTTGACTCTAGAGCTACTAATCATGTTTGTTCTTCCTTACAAATGCTTAGTTCTTATGAAGAGCTTGCCGATGGGTCTTTCACAATGCGAGTTGGCAATGCTGCAGTGGTTTCGGCAAAAGCAGTGGGAGTAATTAAGCTTAATATTAGAGATAAAATATTAATTTTAAACGATGTTTATTATATTCCTGGTTTCCGTAGAAATTTGATTTCTGTTTCAAAATTGCATGAACATTTATTTTCACTATCTTTTAATGATAATTCGATTATTATTTCTAAAAATGGGCGTGATATTTGTACGCAATATTGGAAAATGGACTCTATTTAATTAAGCCTAATGAACAACCAACGCTAAATGCCGAAATGTTTAAAGTAGAACATCCTAAACCAAAAGGCAAAAGGTTTCTCAAGATGATGAAACATATCTTTGGCATCTAAGGTTAGGGCATATTTCACTAGAAAGGATAAATAGGCTTGCAAAGGATGGTCCTTTGAGAGAGCTAAAAGTTGGCACTCTTCCTGTTTGTGAATCTGTCTCAGAAGAAAAAATGACTAAGAGACCTTTCTCGCAAAGGGCAATAGAGCAAAGAACCACTAGAGCTTGTGCATAGTGATGTTTGTGGTCCCATGACCACACAAGCTAGAGGTGGCTTTGAGTACTTTGTCACTTTTATTGATGATTACTCGAGGTTTGGATATGTTTATCTCATACATAGAAAATCCGAGACTTTTGAAAAGTTCAAGGAATTTCATGCGGAAGCTGAAAAGCAGCTAGGAAAATCTTTGAAGTGCATTCGATCTGATCGAGGGGGCGAGTATGTCGATACTGAGTTCAAAGATTATTTGCTAGAGCATGGTATTTTGTACCAACTCACAAAGACTGGCACCCTCAAAGCAAAATGGTGTTCTTTGAAAGGAGAAACCGAATGTTGCTTGATATGGTTAGGTCGATGATGAGCTACGCGACACTGCCTGATTCATTTTGGGGGTATGCATTGCAAACGGCGGTTTACATTTTGAATGTAGTTCCGTCTAAGTCAATCCAAAAAACACCACTAGAGTTGTGGAATGGGAGTAAAGTTAGTTTACGCCACTTTCGCATATGGGGGTGCCCAGCACATGTGCTGAAAGGAAAGACGGAAAGTTGCATCCACGATCAGAAGTGTATCTGTTCGTTGGATATCCCAAATGAACGAGAGGAAGTTTGTTTTATGATCCAGAAGAAAAGAAAGTAATAGTTTTGACTAATGCTATCTTTCTTGAGAACGATTATATAGAAAACTTCCAACCTCGAAGTAAAGTTGTACTCGAGGAGTTACATTCTGATGAGATCACACCACAACCAACAAGAGTTGTTGGGGAAATCGCTAGAAATACCACTATACCTAATCAGAATGTCATAACACCTCGACGTAGTGGGAAGGTGATTAGACCACCAATCCGCTATCGTCAAATCGAAGAGGCAAATGTTGCAGTCTTTGATGGGGTAGACGATGATCCATTGTCTTTTCGACAAGTGATGGAGGATTCTGAAATAGTGAGGTGGCTTGAAGCTATAAACCAAGAAATAGATTCAAACCATAGGGTTTTGTAGCCGAAGGTCAAAAGCAGAAAGTCTACAAATTGCTTAGATCCATTTATGGGTTAAAGCAAGCCTCAAGGTCATGGAACCATAGATTTGATGAGATGATCAAGTCTTGGTTTTGACCAAAGTGTTGATGAGCCTTGTGTATACAAGCAGATCAATGATGGTAAAGTGGCAATTTTAGTGATTTACGTAGATGACATTCTACTAATTGAGAATGAAGTAGAAATGTTAGCTGCGGTTAAAAGGTTGGTTTGCCAAGCAATTCCAAATGAAAGATTTGGATATGCGAATTATGTTCTTGGAATTTGAATGGTTCAAAATCACAAGAATAAATTATTGGCATTGTCTCAAGCTTCTTATATCGATAAGATGCAGTTGCATTAAAGAATGCAAGATTCCAAGAAGGGTTGCCTACCAACTTGATATGGAGTTGTTCTTTCCAAAGAGGAGAGTTTAAAGACACCTCAGGAGGAAAAGAACATGAGACGCATTCCCTATGCCTCTACAAGTATACAATATTGTGTACTAGTCTCGGTATTTGATACGCGGTAGGGATAGCCAGCCAGTTTCAATCCAATCCAGAAATGTTTCATTAGATGATAGTCCAGAACCTTCTCAAATATGTTTGAGATCAAGATGTTTGTCTATTTAAGTGGTTGACCTTAAAATAGACGACCACACTGATTCTGACTTCTAGTCAGACAAGGATACTCGAAAGTCGATATCTGGGTCAGTGTATATTCTTGTTGATCTTGTCAACAAGACCCCGCCTAAAAAGTATTTTTAATGGCAGAAGAACATAGGACTGGGAGACATGTCTCATATGCTTTAGGGCAAGTGGGAGATTGTTAGGGATAGTGCCCTTAAAGCAATTGTGAATTGTTTTTGATTATTAATAAATGCGACATTTATTTTCGAACTCTTTTACATATTGTATGTATTTTATTGAACATCATGAAAATCCCTAGTTTATTTATTGTAACCATAATCTTAGTATATAAGAGTTATATACAGGAGGATTAAGATTATGGATAATAAACAAAAATTAAGTCCGTGATGAAATTAATTAAAGTATGAGATCTTTAATTAAAACATCATTAATGCGGCCCAGAACATTTTATATGTGACTGTCTTATCCGGACCGTCGATGTGGAGACATCTTAGTGGGGGCATTTATATATGATTTGATCATATAGGACTTGGACCGATTTAATTTGAATTTTCCATACAAATTCCGTTGTAGAAATGGAAAATCGAATTAAATCACTAGATGATCATATATGGATAAATCTTAATCCTGAGTGATTATAGACTCCTGTTTATTTCGGTGTGATTCTTAATTTGCTCGTTTAAGTTTGTCCTACGACATTCCTAACACTTGCATTTAGATTCACATTTGAATTAAATAGTGGGAATATAAATTGAGATATGGAATCCATTCCTTCATGCGGGGAAGTAGAAAGATGATTCCTCATTTGTTAATTCTCGAACCGAATGGTTTGAGATCTCTAATTTATAATCCGATTATAAATTAACCATTCACTAGTGAATTAATGGTAAATGAGGATAAGAGGTAATTGAAGAGGTTTAACGGATACTACCTAGCTTCAATTATGAATTGTCTATGGAGGATTAATCTATATGTAATGATTATATCGATTGATCGCTTCAATTCGTAAGTAGAGTAAGATATTCTATAATTATAAGAGTGCAATTCCGAATTTATAGTGGAGTAATATCGGAATTAATAGGTCGAATAAATTAATTAAAAAGTTAATTATTTGTTCGATTTATTGGAGCTTATAATTATAGGTCCATGGTCCCCGGTTCGCCTTCCTAGAGTAAACGGGGTAGAAATAATATTTTCAGTTCCTAAGGGTTTATGGAAAAAAGTTTTCCAAAATATTTGGGCTAATATATTAATATTGGTTAATTCCGGGAATATCTGATATCCTACAGTTTGACTGTATTTGGAATTAAATAAATATAAGATATTTATAATATTAATATAATTATTAATTTGATAATTATATTGGATAATTATCAATTAGAGTTTGACTCTATCTAGAATTATTAATTCTAGATTAGATAGGAAACCAAGTTGGAGTGGGAAATTGATTGAACTAGGCCTATAAAAAGGGGACCACATCTCACAATTGAAAGAGACAATTTTCGGCATACCAATTAGCAACACAACAAAACGGCCGCCTTGCTACACAATTGAAAAAGAGTTTTCATTAGTTTTATTTAAAAACAATTTTTCGGCCACTTCATAAATTGAAAAACACCAATCTTGGTCAATCCTCAATTGGAAATTGCAATACTTCGGTCAACCGTTTTGTCCACAAGATTCTTTGCCAATTAAAGATTGAAACAAACTTTCAATTTGGAAAAACAAATCACTTGGCCGAAAACCCACGTAGCGGCAGGCATCTTGTTTTGGTATTTTTAATTGTGAGATCTTGTGGGTTAACTTTTACCTAGTTCAATTCCCCTCCTATCAGGTTCAATCCTACGATCTCATGAGTTGAGACATCGTAGGAAAATAAAAGTTAGGAACTTAGATTTATTATTTGGGTGCCCACACACTATCGTTGATAGGGAGGTTCGAATTGGAAGATCACGGTGTCTACGAGCTTCGGGGATTCGAAGGATTGACGGAGAAAAAGCGAAGAACAAGAAAATCATCGAAAGAGGTAAATTTTCTTTTTCTTCCTTTAGTTTGAATAAATTTAATAAGCATGATCTTGTGATTCTTATATCTAAAACTCGATTTTTGAAATCCCACGCTTCCGCTTCCGTTCGATTAGATCGAAAAGCCGGATCTTATTTGGCCCGGATTTGATCCGGGGCCCGAATAATTTCCAACATATTTAGTGCGTGTTTAAGCACATTATTTTTTATAGTATGAAAATATTCTGAGAATTATATGAATGAAGAGGAGAGTTCGTAGAAGAAGACGTCTTTCCTTGTCTACACTCTAATGATTCCTATATTGTTCACTAATAGACGTGATTGAGATGGAATGGAATATTCAAAAATATCTTCGAAGGCAAAACTCATGGGGAGTCTCTTGTGAGATCGTCTCACAGATCTAAAATCATGAGATGGTCGCCCCAACACCCAAACCCTGACCCAACCCACACCCAAGTACTGCTGTAACCTTTGAAACAACAAGAAAAAATTAAAATGTGACTCACCCCAAAATACTACTGTACAACTAGCCTTTGAAAGACAAGAAAAGTGGTAAGAAAAGGAATGGTCGCTGGAGGTTGTTTGACCGAAATCCCAACATTGTGATTTGGAAAATGAGAAGTTGACGACGATGATGACAACAATTTATTACCATGCTCATAGATGTTGCCGATGGCTGGAGCTCGAAAATAGAGTTATTGTTGAAATAAGGTGCTCTTTGGCGTTAGTGCCACTAACTTCATAGAGCAGCCATCAAAGTGGGCAGCGGAGGGCTCGAGGAGGGCGGCACGGTAATTGAAGATGGCAAGTAAATTTTTGAGACACCATCATACGACCTCTTCTTTTTTTGTTGATAACTCAGCTTCCAGGCTTACGCCTGACTATGCCTGAGGACAACAGCTCCGACTCCTCTTGCTGCCGCCAAGGTAAACAGCGCGGATGTGCACGATCGACTAGTGTTCGGCGACAGTGGGCGACGTACAACCAGATCCTCCCAGGTAAAGAGAACAATTATGTTCGACCCCCCAATCTACTAATAACGATCTCTCTCCGAATCATACGACCTCTTCTTGTTGCTGCATGTGGTGGAGCTTTTAGATCTCTTTTAAAGCACTCGAGAAAAAAAGTCATAAAATTAATGGGAATTGTTTTCCCCAATTAGCTAATGTCAAATTTGATCAAATACAAAATCAAGGGTAGTGATTGCGTGCAAGTAAAGTCAATTGTAGAAAAGACTTCTGGAAATGTGAAAGGCAAAAAAGAAATTACACATGAAGAGGTCAAAAAGATTTATGAAATAAACATTATGATGATATTCTAATACCTTTAAGCAAAACAATTAATGATAACTGCTAATACTTATTAGGAAAAAACTGATATATTTCAGTACAACGTCATTCTGATATCAATTTTATTATTTTGAGAACATATACTTATTAGAATAAAAATGATACTTATTTAATAAATAAATGATACTGTTAATTAGTGGTGTATATAACTTTTCAAGTGCATAAAACAGTTTTTGAATTTGAAAATATATACTTTTTGAGAGAAAATGATAATTTTTTAATAAAAAGGATATTGTTTTAGTCCAAAATGATACTATGTCACCACCTAATATTTTAAATGGTCACCGTTGCCAAAACAAATTACTTTAAATATGATACTTTTCATAGTAAAAGTAATACTTTTCGAGAAAAAACTAATACTTTTTAATCATCATAACACCAACATATACTTTTCATAGTAGAATTGATACTTTTGTGCTAAAAGGTTATACTTTTTTATAGGTAGTGGTATTTGATTTAATAAGAAGTAATACTTTTTAAATAATAAATTATACCTTTTTAATAAAAAGTGATACTTTTTTTTAATAAAAAAGTGATATTTGTTTTTATATGAAGTGATACATTTTTAATAAAAAGTGATATTTTTCCATAAGAAGTGATACTTTGTTTTAATAAAAATTAGAAAATTACACTAAGCCCCCCAGATTATTAGCGTTTTTACACTTTGCCCTACGAACTTGTTTTTGTTACACTTAACCATACATACTGTTAGATAAATGTCTTTATCGAGATTTTGATGATTTTATTTAAATGAGTTTTTATACCAAAACAATGTTTATAAAAGTGGTACTCTTCATAGGTGTTGAAGGAAGATTGTGGTAATCTCCTTGAAGGTGTTGTAAGAAGATTTGGTAATCTTCAAAGGTGGTGTTGTATTAATTGTGGTAATTAATAAAATCTTTTTTTCTTTTTGAAATCCACTTCGGATATACCGGGGTGGTAGTAGATTAGGCCCTAGGTGGGTTGAACTACTATAAATCATCGAGTGTTGTTTAATTTCCGCATTTACATTCTTGTCAATTACTTGTTCATTCGAAAAAGAGGACGATTTGTGAAAAATCGGCATAATCTATTCACCCCATCTAGATTATCATAGCCACTTGGACTTACAAGTGGTATCAAAGCCAAACTCTTTGGCTAGCTCGTTTCGAGTAAAGAGGAAAGATCCAAGGCTACGAATGAAGCTTATCTCACCACCGGCGCCTCCACCAACAAGCCACCACTATTCGACGCCAACAACTATGCATTTTGGAAAGACCGCATGGAGTGCTTTCTACAAGGGTGCGGATTTGATATTTGGAATGTGATCATTGAAGGAGTTGATCAACCAACCAAGAAATTGGAGGCGGTACCTCGGCTCCCAAACCGTTCAAGGAGTTCGATAAGAATGACAAGAAGGCTTTCTCTCTAAACGGTAAGGCCTTAAATATTTTGCATTGCTCTCTTACCACCACCGAGTATAATCGTATAAGAGGCATAAGGTCGGCACATGAAGTTTGAGAAAAATTAGAAACCATTTATGAGGGCACAAAGAAAGTGAAGCAAGCAAGAAAAACAATGCTTGTGAAAGACTTTGAAAATTTCAATATGCATGATGGTGAAAACATATCAAAAATGGTGGAAAGGCTTGACAACATTGTCAATCCTGTTGTGGCTCTTGGAAAGGTCATCTCCGAAGAAGACAAGGTGACCAAGGTTTTGAATGCTCTTCCCGGCTCATGGTCCAAAAAGGTGACGGCTATCACGGAAGCACAAAATCTCGAGACACTCAAATTCGATGAGCTCATCGGGAACCTCCTCATCTATGAAGTCTATCTCAAGGAGAGGAAAAATTTCAAACCATCCATCAATCAATCGGGTATGCAAAATATTCCTAAAGGTCTTGCATCTTCTTCTAATAATGCATACTATGATATTGATGAGGATGATGAGGAGACGTCCACACTTGTTCGTAAATTTGCAAAATTTGTGAATAAAAATAAGGCGAGAAAACCGAGAGACAACTCGTGTTTTAAATGCGGAAAATCCGGGCACTTCATAGCCGATTGCCCAAAACTCGAGGAGGAGGAACAAAAGAAGAAGAAGCTTTTTCCGAAAAAGAAGGCTCTAAACGCGGAAGTCAAAACTTGGGATGAGCTACTTGAAACAACCGACGAAGAAGGAGAATCCGAACATGGTCTTATGGCTATAGACGACAAAAACAACGAGGTACGCTCTAATGCTTCATCTTCTTCCTTAGTTGATGATTTGCAATGTGATTTTGATGAATTACAAAATGAGTTTCAAAATTTGATTGTTAAATACAAGACTTTAAAAAAGGAGCATAAAGAGCTTAAATTAGAAAAGGATAAATTGTTTACTTCTTATGAATCTCTTGATAAAGCTCATGCTATTACTCTTACTAAAGTCCGTACTCTTGAAACCGAAAAACAAACGCTCACAAATGATCTTGAATGTTTGAAAAAGGATGTGTATTGTTTTAACTTAAGTACGGATAAAATTACAAAAATTTTAGATGCACAAAGAGGTGAGCATTCTAAATTGGGACTTGGCTATAAACCTTTTCAACCACTTTCAAAGAAAAATGACCAAGGTCCGACTTTTGTACGTGCTAGTAGTGCCCATAATCTTATTTGTTTTTATTGTGGTAAAGTTGGTCACTATGTTAGTCATTGTAAATTGAAGAATAATTTTAGCTTTGTTTGGAGACCCAGAGGTCTCAAGGCTAACCCCATGGACCCCAAAACTATAGGGTACCTAAAAATAATTCTTTTGTAGGTCATAGGGGCTATAACAACTATGGAGGATTCAAAATGGCTCGTGGACAGCGGATGTTCACGCCATATGACCGGAAAGAGAGAACTTTTTACCAACATCAAGCTCCAAGAAAAGGGTATGGTCATGTTCGGTAATGGCAAAGGAAGAATTCTTGGAAATGGAGAAATTGGTAACTCTTCTTTCTCTCTTAGTAATGTTCTTTTAGTAGAAAGGCTTAAGTTTAATTTGATAAGTGTTAGCCAACTTTGTGATTCAAATTATAATGTTGTTTTTAATAAAGAAAAATGTCTTATTTCCAAAAATGATAAAATTATTTGTGAAGCAATTAGAAAAGGCAATCTTTAAAAAATTTGTACAAGTGATTTGGTTAGTCAAAATATTTCTTGTCTTGTCGCCAATAATGATTTAACTAGTTTATGGCATAGGCGACTCGGACATGTTGGATATAAAAATTTGCAAACTATTTACAAAAACCAACATGTAAAAGGACTACCCAAATTAAATTTTGAAAATCTTGGCTTATGCGACACTTGTCAAAAGAACAAATTAGTTAAGAGTAGTTTTAAGCCCAAAAATGAAATTTGCACAACCAAGCCTCTACAACTTCTTCATTTAGATTTGTATGGGGATATTGGTACGGCAAGTCTAAGTGGAAAACATTACACTTTTGTTATAGTTGATGATTTTTCAAGATATACTTGGGCTCTATTTCTTACAAATAAGAGCGATGCCGTTAATGAGTTTGTTAAGTTGTGTAGACTTATTGAGAATGAAAAGGAAAATACTATTAAGTCTATTCGAAGTGATCGAGGTGGAGAATTTAGAGTCTTTTGTGAAACCAAGGGATATAGTCACAATTTTTCGGCTCCAAGGACACCTCAACAAAATGGAGTAGCCGAAAGGAAGAATCGGACACTTCAAGAAATGAGTCGGTCCATGCTCAATGAATTTTCACTTCCAAAATATTTTTGGGCCGAAGCCGTAAGTACCGCTTGCTATGTCATTAATCGAGTTTATATTCGTCCTAAAATGAATAAAACTCCATATGAGCTTTGGAAAGGAAGAACTTCAAATATTAGTTATTTCAAAATATTTGGATATAAGTGTTTTATTTTGAATACTAAGGATCAATTGGACAAACTTGATCCTAAGGACGATGAAGGAATATTTATGGGGTATTCAACCAAGAGCAAAGCATATCGGGTTTACAATAAGACTAGTGGGGTTGTTGAAGAATCCATCCATGTCAAATTCAATGAAGCTTCGGGTGTTGAAAGGATACCCAATGATGAAAGTGATGAAGAGGATATTGTTGAACCCATTGTTCAAGATGATGCTCAAAATGATCAACCTTCAAGCTCAAATGTTCCTCAAGAAGACAAAGGTGATACTTCGGATCTTCCCGTAGCATTGAAATTTAAGGGAGATCGCCCAAAAGATCTTATTATTGGTGATCCCCTTGATAAAGTAATGACTCGAGGAAAATTTGCCGAGAAAGCTCTTATATCTCAAAAAGAGCCTAAAAATGCTAAGGAAGCTATTGAAGATGAGGATTGGTTTTTAGAAATGCAAGAGGAGTTGAATCAATTTGAAAGGAATGATGTATGGGAATTAGTACTTTGTCCTCCATCTCAAACATTATTGGTACAAAATGGGTATTTCGGAACAAGCTCGATGACCAAGGCAATATTGTTCGAAACAAAGCAAGGTTAGTAGCTCAAAGTTATGGTCAAGAAGAAGGTATTGATTATGATGAAACATTTGCACCCGTATCACGTTTAGAAGCTATTCGTATTTTACTTGCCTATTCTTGTTTTAAAAATTCCAAGCTTTACCAAATGGATCTAAAATCCGCATTTTTAAATGGTCTTATTCAAGAAGAAGTCTATGTAAAACAACCTCCGGGGTTTGAAAATTTTTCTAGGCCTAATGATGTTTATAAACTTAAAAAGGCCTTGTACGGTTTGAAACAAGCACCCCGTGCATGGTATGATAGTCTTAGCTCTTTTCTTTTACAAAATGGTTTTACAAGAGGTAAAGTTGATACTACTCTCTTTGTTTTTGAAAAAGGACAAGATTGCTTATTAGTGCAAATTTATGTTGATGATATTATTTTTTGTGCTACTAATGAATCCTTGTGCAAGAAATTTTCTAAGTTAATGCAAGGTGAATTTGAAATGAGCATGATGGGGGAGCTCAATTTCTTTCTTGGACTTCAAATTAAGCAATGTCAAGAAGGAATTTATATTTCACAATAAAAATATACAAAGGAGCTTTTGAAGAAGTTTGGCATTGAAGAAGGAAGAACCGTCTCTACCCCAATGGTAACAAACGTCAAGATTGACAAAGATAAAAAAAGGCAAGCCAGTTGATGAATCCAAATATCGAGGTATGATTGGTAGTTTACTTTATTTAACCGCAAGTAGACCGAATATTCTTCATGTCGTATGCCAATGTGCTCGTTTTCAAAACAATCCCAAAGAATCTCATATGAGTGCCGTTAAAAGGATTTTTCGATATTTGAAAGGCACTATTCAATATGGTTTATTTTATCCAAAGAATGAAAAATTTTCTCTTAAAGGTTATAGTGATTCGGATTATGCGGGAAATATTGATGATCGTAAAAGTACTTCCGGATCATATAAATTTCTAGGGGATTGCCTAGTTTCTTGGTTTTCAAAGAAACAAAATTGTGTTTCACTTTCAACGGCCGAAGCCGAATATATTTCCGCAGCTTTTTGTTGTACTCAACTCCTTTGGATGAAACAAACCTTAGCAGATTACAAATGTTCTTTTGAAAATGGTCCTATCTTTTGTGATAATATATCTGCTATAAATATTGCTCAGAACCCGGTTCATCATAACCGTACTAAACACATTGAGATTCGACATCATTTTCTAAGGGATTGTGTTTCTAAACGTGAAATTGAGATATCTTTCGTACCATCTCAAGATCAATTAGCGGACATTTTTACAAAACCGCTATCTTCCAAGACTTTTGCATCTATACGAGCTCGGTTAGCCATAATGCATATTGAATAAGGTTTACGATTGCATTTTGCACGTTTTTAAAACTTAGGGGCGAAAAATTGGATTTTTGGTTGAAAATTCGGATTTTGGAAAACAGAATGAGACAGTGGGCTGCCTGGGGTGAGGGCAACCAGTCGGACCTCACCTCAACCGGTCGCCCTCACCGTCGACCGGTCGCCCACTGCCATTTTGTGGTTAAATACGGTTCTGTCTTCAGACTTAGCCATTTTGGCTCATTTTGTCCATTTTTCGTCCCCTTCGCCAAATGCACGCAAATTTCACTTCAAATTTGTTTTCTTGCATACATTTCATATCTTGGACTTATTTAGGCTCGATTATCATCATCATTACTCGTCTTTACCGATTGAATGGTAAGAATTCTACTTCCTTTGCTCAATTGGGTTGAACCCTTGAGTTTTTTGGCTTATTTGTAATTTTATTGATGGAAGTTTCATATGATTGGGATGAGCTTATTAATTATGATGTATTGAATGGTGTTTGAACTGATTTGGTGATGAAATGTTTTGGCTTGATTCATTTACTAGGGCCTTATACAACTTCTTCTATTTTTGACGCCCACGACGTGTTCGATAAATTGTCTCAAAGAAAATTTCAACATTTACATGACTCATTTGCTTTCAAATGTCTTATATATTTATTGAGATCATGTTTTATCAATAAAATGAGCTTTTGTAAATCAAATGATCATTGTTTTCCCTTTTATTTGGAATTTAAGCTTCAATTTTCAAAACGCTCGATAAATCGATAAAATTGCGCACTTTGATATATTTGTATGATATTTTTATCGTGATAACACTCTTTTTGATGATTCCAAAGGGGGAGAAACAGGAAAAACGCTCATATGCTCAAAGAAGTGAAAATAAGCTCGCAAGAAAAGCTATAAGCTAGGGCTCTTAAAACCCAAAAGTTGTGGATAATACTTAGTCCATGTGATGTATTATGGACTTTTATACTTAACCTATGATGTATTTGTGACAGGGGGAGCTTTTAAGCTCATGAAATTCAAGCCTTTAGCTTGTAGTTGTTTGCTTCTACTTATTTTTGTTATGCATGTTGATAGGGGGAGCTTGTGCAAAAATATGTTTTGAAAAATATTTGCTCCTATCCTTGTGTGTTTTATTTATGGTAAATCTTTCTTGTAATGGATTGATGCTTTAGACCGAAAAATATGTTTTGCTTTTAAAATCGACTTCCTAAAATTGTTTTGGTTTGTAATCATCAAAAAAGGAGAGTTTGTTAGATAAATGTTTTTATCAAGATTTTGATGATTTTGTTTAAATGAGTTTTTATACCAAAACAATATTTATAAAAGTTGTCCAAATACTCCTAATTGATTTAAAATATTTTTACTAATTTTTGGAGTATTTCTTAGAGTTTATTATTCAATAAAAATTGGACAATACTTTTGATGATTTTGTGTTAATTGGTTTTTACACAAAAATAATGTTTTAAATGTTGTCCAAATACTCCCAATTGATTTAAAATGTTTTTACTAATTTTTTGGAGTATTTCTTGAAGTTTATTTTTTCAATTTTGAGGTTGACCGGTCGAACAAGAGGTCGACCGGCACCAAGAACGCACAAAATGAAACGAACGTTACGGACATGAAAATGAGGGGGCGGACGGTCAAGGAAGGGCCGACCGGTTGGACCCTCCGACCGGTCGGACCCCTCCAACCTTGCACTGGATCGCACTAAATTCTTTCCAACGTTCAAAATTTTCTATAGGGCAACCGGTCGCCCTGTGTAATTTTTGACAGCAAAAATTGTGCCGTTTGAAATTCTTATCAGCAAGATTTGCTTTTGATTTTTGTACAATATTTCTACATCTTGTGATCCTCTTTTTGTAGACAAAAGTGAAGAAAGATGAGCATATGTCTATGAAGACTCTCCTATAAATAGAGGATGATTTGAAGACACAAGATACAACACACAAGCATACAATACAATAAGAGATCTGTAAAATTCTCAAAGCTTTCATTTTTACATTCTTGTTGTAATAGCCTAAGTTCTTGCACTTGCACAATCTTGAGGTCTAGGCTTTTTGCTCTTGATTACACCTGCACTCAAAGTTTGTATACTTCATTTATTGAGTTGTAATCTTGAATTTTTCTATCATCCAAAACAAGATATCCTTGTTAGTGTTCTTGTGGTAAGAACACACTTGGGTGATCTTAGGTGTTGAAGAGTGTGGTACTCTTCATAGGTGTTGAAGGAAGATTGTGGTAATCTCCTTGAAGGTGTTGTAAGAAGATTTTGGTAATCTTCAAAGGTGGTGTTGTATTAATTGTGGTAATTAATAAAATCTTTTTTTCTTTTTGAAATCCACTTCGGATATACCGGGGTGGTACTAGATTAGGCCCTAGGTGGGTTGAACTACTATAAATCATCGAGTGTTGTTTAATTTCCGCATTTACATTCTTGTCAATTACTTGTTCATTCGAAAAAGATGACGATTTGCGAAAAATCGGTATAATCTATTTACCCCCCCTCTAGATTATCATAGCCACTTGGACTTACACATACTCTACGTTTTTTACACTTAGCCATACCATACACATCGGCGACCACTTTTTCGACCAAAAATTGAACACGTGACACGCACATGTTTCTTAAGGGCATAATCGTCTATTCATGTTGGTTCCCGCTCAAATCAGTCACATGACTTGCACATGAGTCCAATCCCCTAAAAATCCCTAACTTTTCAGTTGCCAAAATAAAACCCTAAAAGTATCCTAACCAAATCCCTAATCGCTGAAGATTGAAATCAAGAAATCACTTGATTAATGTTTCACATTGAGTCGTAATGGGTTGGAAGATTCGAAAATACGATGACACAAGTATATCCCCAGGAAAAATTTGCCCTGATTATGGTAAGCCAATCATTTCTTTTTCGCAAGGGGAGGATTAGTCTGGGTTAAGTGAGATTTTTAATGTTAAAGTTGTTTTTGTTGGAATGGTGGGGTTAGTTTATTGGTCTTTTTGGTGGCGTATTCTCTCGGTCAAAAATACTTTGGGTTTTTATATTGTTTGTGGGACATGTATGTTTGCTTGTGCTTTGGACCCCATAAAAATTTTATTTTTTGCATTTGCTTTGGTCCCCTACAGAATCTTATTATTCATTTTATAAGTGTATTTATGTAGACTGTGGACCTCACTTTTTATTGTTCTCCCCACCCCAATAGGTTTTGGTGCTGAATTTTTTACTATTAGAATGCATCACAGTGGTTTGTTTGTTAATTTAGGGAAAATAGTATATGTACCCTAAGAAATCACGTACATTGATTGGTGTCACCCTGATGAAATGTCACTAATTGAGTTAAGTAGTATGGCTACAGAGATAGGCTTGAAGTCTTTTATTTGCTTTCATCTGAGTAGGGCTAGGGTGGATGATTGCAGTAATTTGGTGCCAATACACAATGATGTAGATACTATGAATTTGGTGAATTTTGTGGATGAAAATAGGATGGTTTGTGTGTATTTAGAGCATGAGAAGATATGTCCATCTCCTACTGGGTCACATAATAGTGATGTACCTATAGAAGACATTCCAACTGTTGATGAACCCCTAAAATTTGTTGGAGAAAATGAAGATAGCATTGACTTGAATGAGCATGTGCATGAGCGAGATTCAGGGAAAAATGATGTACTTGATGACAAAGATAGTAATGGAAGTGATGATGAGCAATCAATAGGGTCAGAGAGTGATAAATCAGTGGATTTTATTAACAGTGAATTTGATGTTTCAGATGATGATATATTGTTTGATTATAACATAGATTCAAAAGTTGAATTGGGGGGGGGGGTCAATATTGGTCTACACCAAATGCATCTAATGACAAAATGAACAAGGGTAGACAGCAAGGGTAGACTATGAGTTCGATTTTTATGAAAATATGGAAGAAGATTGCCAAGAAGGAGGTAGCTGTCTAGCTGAATCCCTCAACTACCAAGACAATTATCAAGGAGGAATATCACAAACTGATAGACGTGGTGGCAAAGTTCATCGACATCAAGTTTAGTTTCTATAATCAATTGTCACAGACTAAGCTGACTGTGATCGCAGCTATCAGGGAGGAGCTGGACATGAACTGGAGCGCGTTCGTATTTGACAAACTATGTCAAAACATCAAGAATGTGGAGTTGGTTGATAGAAAGTTCAAGAACACCCTTGGTTATGGATAGTCATTTGGTACTTGTTGGAGAATAAGGGAGTGCCCATGCGCAAGGGTAAGGTATTCCATGTGAACAAACACCTGTTCAAGGAGAACTTGTCAGCTGCCCAGAAGAAGGCCCATGCAAAGAAGAAGGGCGCTTCTGAAAGGAAAACAACTGAAAGTATCCCAAAGGAGGAGACAATGACCCAGATTCTAGCCCGATCCCGAGTTCATGTTGCGAAGTGGTGACAAAGAAAACAAGGATGCGCTTTCGAAAAGCGAGCTTGTCAAGATGCAGAAGACTCAAGGCAAGGGTAGCTTGAGAGATGAAGAAGATGAATCAATTGTCAAGGCTGTTGAAAAGCCTACAACAAAGACCTCTGAGACAGAATCAATCATTTGGGTTGTGGATGAGACTTCTGATAAGGAAGAAGAATATATTCCCTTGGAGAGGCGATCCAAGAGAAAACATGACTTGCAGTCTACTGTGGCAGCCCCCATTGAGCAGACTTCATGGACATAACTGCTCCCGTGCCCCGGGCAGCTTAGCAAGAGGAAATTGTGGTTGAGGACACAGTTGTATCGATACCTGAGAAGGCAGCTGTTAAGACCACTGCAGAAGTAGTTGAGGTTGTCATGCCTCAAGAAGAAGATGAGCATATTGCATGAGAGTTGCATTGGAAAAAGGGCCTAAGAGATATTGAAGAGACTAGGAAGCAACTAACTCAAGGAAAACCTTCCAAGAGTCAGTAACTTCTAAGAGACAGCCCAGGAGCCAAGTTCCCATTGGAGGCAGCCAAGCAAGGAGAAGAGGCAGAGATTCTAAGTCTGGTGGGAGAAGTGGAAGTTCTCCACCAAAAACACCAAGTGAAATGATGGTCATAAATCCTCTAAAAAGAGACTACATTTATTGGATGGGACTAGATGAAGCTCAGAGTAGGGAAGCTGGTCACAGAGTAGCTAGCTAGTCTGAAAATATGAGCAAGATGAGTTGAGAATAAGAAGAATAGAGGAGGAAGAGGAGGAGAAGAAAGCTGAAGAGGAGAGAAGGAGGATAGAAGAAGAGTATCGCAGAAGGCGAGAAGACGAAGAAATACAGAGAAGACATCCCAGAAGATATATACTAGTAGTCAAGAAAATTTTGTTGTATTTTTACAATTCTTTGTAAATACAAACAAATAATATAAGTGTTGAATGATTCATTAATAAAATGATACATTCTTTCAATTTTTTTTTATTTCAGTACTTTATGATGTATATAAGTTTCGGCATCATCAGAAAAAGGGAAATTGCTAGGAAATTTATTGTATAGAATTTGATGATGCTTAGAAAACTTAGTATTAGAAAGTTGGCACCCCAATTTATGTATGTCATTTCAACTTTGTAATAGATAGAAATATAGATGAGTAATCAAACATCCTAGTTGAAGATGCAGAAAACTTGCTGAAGAAGTGCAGAGAAGATCTCGCTAAGTCGTAGCCAAGTGGTCAAGAAGAGCTTCAGTCAAGTACATCAGTTGTGTCTGAAGACTTATAGAAGAGTCATCCAATAATCTAGGAGAAGACTCAACTTATGGGGTAAAGAAGTTGAAGGACTTAGAGAAAGCTGAAGAAGTTCATTGTGAAGAAAAGTCAAAGACTTACATGTTTTGGTAAGAGACAGACCTGCAACCTTAGAAGTTATCTTGTTGAAAGAGTGCAAGTGGCAAGAACCAATGAAATGCTTGCAACTTTTCAGACGCCTGCAGGCCTGAAATTCGAAGAACCTTCATCCAACACATTCATGTGAAAGATAGAAGTCATACTTCAAAGTTAGTGGAAACTTGTTTTCAAAAACAAAGGGGTATGTTCTTCCGATAAGTGCAAGAAGTTCAGTGAGATTCAAGTTTGAACCTAGTTCAAATCTGACAGAGGGCTAAGTGGTCAAGTCCGAACAATTTGAAGAGTTAAAGTATTGAGACAACTGCCTTGCAAAGAGATGAGTCCCAGGAGTAAAGTCAGTTGTGTGATCAAAGCTTGCTCGGACTGTTTGTACTTTTGTAACAAAGTTACCTTTACATTAGTAAATTTCTCCTGGAGTAGGACAAGAGTGGGGTAGATGAATTACCCCATCCTCGAACCTCTATAAATATTTAGTTCATTTAAATCTGCACTTTAAATTCTGCAATTTATTTACCTGTTATATATTTGCTTTCCAGCTGATAATAACAAGAATTAAAAAGATAAAGTTAGGAGGATTCAATCTAGACTGATCCGGAATCTGGTTCACAGGCAAGTAGTGAGGGGATTGAGTTTCACTCTTGAGAGATAACCAAACGCACCTGAGCTCAGCTTTTATTTCCTACTGTATTGATAACAAATCTTCAAAAAGGGTGTAAAGACTTCCGTTGTTAAAAACCATAAAAAATGGATTTATAAAAAGCCAACTTCACTCAGCTGAGTTACTCTATCAATAGCTCTCTCATAATTCGAGAGTGGTTAACTCTCCTGCTGAAGTTTGACCCAGCTATCTCTCAAGAGACTTAGCTGTTTTCTTGTAAAACTCTGATTTGTATTTAAAATCTAAAAATCTGTTAAATCTATCCAACCCCCCTTCTAGCCTTTACTCACACCCCTTGGGACCTATACAATTAGCATGTAAACAGGTATACCACAAACATTCACGGATCCTACGGATATAATTACACACTCAAAACATGCATGAATCATAATGATATGAAATTCGTAAAAAATGCAAGAATTAGATAATCATCGACCACCATGTGTTTTGCTTCCTTGGCTTCTTTTTGCGTCATTGTAAACACTCTAGCTTGAGTGGGCTTCTTTCTCTCCGGACACAGTTGAGTGCTATGTGTCCAGGATTCTTACATTAAAATAAACTCCTAAACCAAACAAACATTCTCCCCTATATGTCTTGTCATCTTTAGTGTAAAAGTCATTGGTTATTTATTATGTGAGGCACCTTGTGGAACATGTACCTGCTTTCTTTTCTGGCCATTTTTATTCCAAACATTTGGGTTCTCTCTCCTGAACTTTTGTCCTCCTTATTGGATCCTCAGCTCTTCCCCATTCACAGGTTGAGCCATTTCCACCAACATAGATTTGTTGATAACTTCGCGATAAGTAGTAAGCTCAAAAGGAGTCACCACAAGCTTGATTTGGTATCAGAGCCCATCTTCAAGTCGTTTGGGTCTTCGTTCCTAGTAGCAACTAATTCAGGAGCAAATTTGGACAATTTGGCGAATTATGCTTCATATTTAACCACCTTACGGTTCCTCTGTTCTAACTATATAAATTCTCTTTCCTTCTGTTGGTGAACACTGCTCAGAAAGTATTTATCATAGAATACTTCTGTGAACGTCTTCCAAGTAAAAGGGTTGGTGTCTCACTAGATTTGACGTTGCACCATCCTCTACCAATCATATGCATCACCTCGCAACACAAACGTTGCATAGTTAACACGTTCCTCATTCGTGCAGTCAATTACAAAATAGTCTTTTCGCATCTCAGTAAGCCATCCCTCAGCTTTGATAGGATTAGTGATACCCGCAAAGGATTGTGGGGATAACCTAAGGAAGTCCGATAACCAATTTCTTTCAGGGAAATCAATACGTCTAGTCTCATTAACTTCACCAAAAATAGTCAAGGCTTGGAAGAGAGCCTCGGCGGTCAGGGGAGAGTCCCTTGAGCATTGTTGGTGTTGGAACCATTATCGTCTTGGTAAGTCGAGCAAGTGTTGTGGTTCATTGTATATTAACTGAAATAAGTTTATTAGGTTCATTAAATTCTCGCAAGTCGCAACTATTCTATTTGTTTTTAAAAAAAATACAAAGTTTGTTTATCTTCTATTCAATCTAAATATCAACTAAATTCATACAAGCATATATTTCATAAAAAGCAAAATATATCAATTAATAATGACAGTAAATGTAATCCTTACCGAATTACGGAGGGAGATGCTCAGAGCGCGACTTAGAACCCATGACTTATTGACTTAAGACATTTTCTATATAAAATCTTTTGAAGTCTACAGAACCGATTTTATAAACCCTGGTTCTTACTTAAATTTTCATGCGAAATAAGTAATTATAATAGAAATACTTTAAAGATTTCTTAAAAAATGCGGAATAATAAAACTTTTCTTTGTTTTAAAGTTTACAGCGGAATTAAAGACTGATAATTGAAATAACTAATAATCCAAAAACATCCATACTGAAATGAAAATGACGTTCTCCCAATAGAAAAAAAAATCAAACTTCTTCTTATTATTTTTTTCTAAATAAAAACTTGAAAGACATGAAAATCATGAAAGATAAGGGTTCACGAGTTATTGCGTTGCGCCATCTCCTTCCTTATTTAGGTTCTCATCTGAAAATATTAAACATTCGTGGGATGAGTAAAGAAGCTCAATAAATAATCACATGCATGAATGCATGCCTAATGCAATGTTATAACATTTATTCTACTGAAATATAAACTAAGCATATGAAATTTGTGTATTGATTTAACTGAAAAGGATTACAGAGGAGGTGTGCTATTTATAGAGAAGAAGAAGAGGAAGTTATCTAACAACTTTAACTAACTCTTAACAGTAATAGTAACTAACTCTGTAACTGATTTCTAACTAAGTACACAACTAGAAGCATAACGTACAACACTAATACACCCCCTACGTATCTTCATGATGAGATGAGGAAACCACATGTTGTAAGGGAAGCTTGCCACACAAAACCGAAACGGCGAGCAACGGTGAGGGGCTTGGTAAGAAGGTGTTGGTTGCTCTCGATGGTATATGCCCGACATCAATTTCTTTGGCCAAAACCTTGTCCGAACAAAGTGGACATCAATTTCTATATGTTTGGTCCGGGCATGAAAACTCGGATTAGAAGCAAGAGATGCAAAGCACTCAAGTTATCACACCAAATAACTGTAGGACTTTCAATTTTAACTCCAAATTCCTTGAGCAAAGAATGTAACCATACAACATCGAAGTCAGATTCCGCCAAAGACCGATACTCGACTCACTACTTGACACAATAGCCTGTTTCCTAGAACACCAAGTAAGGAGATTTCCACCAAGAGTAAGAAGATGCCCCCCTGTAGACTTTCTATCATCTAAATTGTTGGCCCAGTCAGCATCAGAGAACCCCTCAACAACCATTCTAACAGCAGGATGAAAGTGAAGTCCAAGAGTAGATGTGCCTTTGAGATATCCGAGTAAGTGTTTACATGCCAAATTGAGTGATTTATGGTAGGAGAATGAAGATATTGATTTTTGTTGACGCAAATGAAATGTCGGCCTTGTGATGGTAATATCTTGAAGAGCCCCAATGGTGCTTCAGCAAAAGAAAGGTGCTCAAAAGGTTTGTTGTCTTGTAAGTGAAGTTTAGAAGCAAAGATCGAGAGGTGTGGTGGTGGCTTTGCGAGTTCAACATCTTGGTTTTGCCAAGAAGATCATGGATATACTTGGTTTGGGTGAGAGTAATACCACTAGAAGTTCTGACAGCCTGTAAGCCCAAAAAATAACTAACTTCTCCAAGAGTTTTTAAGGCAAAGGCTTGATCCAAGAGGGAGATAAAGTGTTGGATCATAGCTGGATCATCTCCTGTAACCAGTATGTCATCAACATAGACAAGAAGGAGAATGAGTTTCCCTGAAATTCTCTGATAGAAGAGAGAGGAATCAGATATAGAGACCTAGAACTTTTGAGACACCAAAAATTGAGTTTTTTAAACCAAGCTCTAGGTGCCTGCTTTAACCCATAGAGAGACTTGTTTAGCTTGCAAACAACTTGAGGATGAGAAGGATCCTCAAAGCCTTCTGGTTGACACATAAACACTGTTTCATTAAGATCTTTAAGAATGCATTATTGATGTCAATTTGTTGGATACTCCACTGATAGGTGACAGAAGGTCTAAGAACAAGCCTGATAGTACAAGCTTTAATCACAGGGCTAAAAGTCTCAAAATAATCAATGCCAACTGATTGTTCAAAACCCCTAGCAACCAATCTTGCTTTAAATATGTCCACTGAACCATCAGATTTAAATTTTGTTCTGAAAATCCACTTATTGGATATGACTTTCATAGTGGGATCATAAAGCACAAGAGTCCAAGTGTTTTTAGCCCTGAGAGCAGAAAATTCCTCCAGCATTGCAGTTTTCCACCTAGGATCATCCAGAGCTTGTGGAACAGTGACAGGCTCTATGGATGATAGAGTAGAGGAAGAGGATGGAGAGATGGTGAAGACTTTGGGTTTGAGGGAGCCAGTTTTTGATCTGGTAACCATAGGATGGCTAGGTGTATGAGGAAGAGGAGGTGGAGGAGGAAGAGGAGGATGAGGAGGAGGAGAATGAGAGGGAGAAGGAGATGAATTTGAAGTAAGAGGAGTAGATAGGATAGGAGAGGCCACGATGGGAGACTGAGATGTTGAAGATGAGGGTAGAGTGGAAGGAATAGGGAGAGGAATGGGAAAAGAGGATGGAGGAGGAATAGATGATGAAGGTGTGCTGGATGGAGAAGAAAACAACTCAGCATATGGAAACTCTAACTCATTGAACTCAACAGTGGCAGCAATGTATATCTTGCCAGAAGAAGACAGGCATCTATAGCCTTTGTGTGTAGAGCTATACCCTAGAAAAACACATTTTGTGGATCTATATTGGAATTTATGCTGATTGTAAGGTCTTATGTAGGGAAAACAAGTGCAGTCAAATACCTTTAGAAAAGAGTAATCAGGATGACTGCCAAAAAGTTGAAAATAAGGAGAAGAGAGATTGAGACTGGGAGTAGGTAATCGATTTATAGTGTAAACAACTGTGTGAAATGCGTCACGCCAAAACTTTTGAGGTAATTTGGATTGAGCAAGAAGTGAAAGACCCATTTCTACAATGTGTAGATGCTTCCTTTCTGCCCTACCATTTTGCTGATGAATATGTGGGCAAGGATGTCTAAAATGGATCCCAAGAGATGTTAAAATAGTTGCTAGGACCCTGTACTCACCTCCCCAGTCAGTTTGAACACATTGAACAGTGGTGTGAAATTGAGTTTGAACAAAGATCAGAAATTGTTTGAAGTGAATGACAGCCTCAGATTTAAGTTTAAGAGGAAATATCCAGGTATATCTAGTATAGTCATCCACAATGTGCATATAATACTTGTACCCATCCAAAGAAGGAATGTGAGAGGGCCCCCAGATATCCGAGTGAATTAATTGAAAAGTTTTTGTAGTTTTAGGAGTGGAATTAGAAAAATGATGTTGGTGTAATTTGCCAAGCTTGCATGCATCACAGAAATGTAAAGAGTTTGCTTTGTAAGGAATGTTCAAGATTTTTAGTATTTATGCTGTAACAGGTTCACAAGAGTGACCAAGCTTTTTGTGCCAAACATTGATGTCTTTATTAACAGAAAATACAGAATAGGAATGAAAAGGAGAAACAGAATTTGAAACAACAGCATTATTAGAAGCAACATCATTATTACAAGCAAATGAAGCAGGAGACTTGCAATTGTTGAGAGTTTTGAGATGGCTCAAATCAAGTTGATAGAGTCCATCCTTCAGTGTGCCTGCCAGCAGAATTTGGTGCGAGAGCTTGTCCTTGACAAGACAACAGTCATGATAAAACTCAATGAGCACATTATTATCCTTAGTAAATTGAGAGATGGAAAGCAAATTTTTAGTGATATGAGGAACATAGAGTATGTTGTTAAGGAGAAGAGATTTGGTTGAGGTGACACAAGGAAAAGAAGAGGAACCTATTTTAGCAATAGGTAGAGTAGAGCCATTACCTACAACAAGCTTGTCAGATCCTTGGTAGTCTGATGCATTGAGAGAGATTTTCTAGCTCTGCTGTTACATGATTGGTTGCACCACTGTCAAGGTACCACTGAGCATCACTGTGAGATGAAGTATTAACACTAGTACCAGGTGAAGTAGAGGCAATATATGCCTGCACATTGGTAGAGCCATTTGAAGCAGATGCTGTGGTGTTAGAGCCAAACTGAGAATTGTTTTGATTTCCCTGAAAACTTATATCAAATCGCCTGTAGCACTTGAGAGCAACATGTCCTGTTTTTCCACACAATTGACAAGAAGGTTTTCCATTACCAGAGAACCGTGTAAAAAATCGACCACCACGACCACGGCCTCTATTGAACCTTCCACCACCTCTCATTTGATTGAAGGCAACATGTGCAGCAGGTGAAATGTGTGAACCAGATCCAGAAGAAGCAGCAAAAACTGCAGAATTTGCTGAGTTGTTGTTTTGAAGTCTTAACTCGTGAGTTTGCAAGGCAAACTGAACATCTTGTAGAGTAAGAGCTTCAACTCTAGAAGTCAGATTTACAACCACCGATTCATACTCAACACCCAAACCTCCAAGGATATACAAGGCCAATTCATCATCAGATATAATATGACCAATTGAATTTAAGTCATCAGCTATACTTCGAAGTTTCAATATGTAGGCATCAATAGTCAAATCAGCTTTCTTTAGAGTTTGTAGCATCAATCGTAACTGCATAGCTCTAGCTTTAGATTGTGTGTGAAAAATAGTGGACAAAACATGCCAAACCTCATGAGAAGATCGACAGCGGCTGAGATGACCTAACATGGATTCGCTAATTGAAGAAAGTAGCCAGCTCAAAAGAAATTGATCCTTCCTCATCCAATTTAAGTATTCAACACTAACACCAGATTCAGTAGAGGAACTTGCCTCTGAAGATGCGGGAATATCTGTACCAAAGAGGATGTTTTCAAATCCATAGGCTCTAACCGTAGAAAGTACCTGTAGCTTCCAGTAATTGAAGTTATTTCTATCTAATCTCAGAGTCATCGACGGAAAATGTGGAATGGAACTTGCAACAATTGATGATTCAGCAGCCATTGTTGCAGAAGAAGTAACAGAGAAGAAAAAAATTGTCGCCGGAAGTGAACGCCGGAGATTTATCGGAACAGGATCACCGGAGCCTTAGCTCTTGATACCATACTGAAATATAAACTAAGCATATGAAATTTGTGTATTGATTTAACTGAAAAGGATTACAGAGGAGGAGGTGTCTATTTTAGAGAAGAAGAAGAAGGAAGTTAGCTAACAACTTTAACTAACTCTTACTTGATAATAGTAACTAACTCAGAATCGATTTCTAACTAACTAAGTACACAACTAGAAGCATAACGTACAACACTAATGATACCATACTGAAATATAAACTAAGCATATGAAATTTGTGTATTGATTTAACTGAAAAGGATTACAGATGAGGTGTGCTATTTATAGGGAAGAAGAAGAGGAAGTTAGCTAACAACTTTAACTAACTCTTAACAGTAATAGTAACTAACTCTGTAACTGATTTCTAACTAACTAAGTACACAACTAGAAGCATAACGTACAACACTAATATATTCCAAGAATTTTTGTTTTCTTTATTTAAAAACCTTTCATCTTTGTTACTTAAAATTTCTCAGAGTAGTAACTCAATTAATCAAAGAAAACACTGACATTCATATAAATTAGATAATAGATGGCAAGCCATGCACAACTTAAAGAAAACTAGTTAACAGATAATCTAAATCTAAATCTACATGGAAGGTAAGGAGATTACTTGCCTGGTTCGTCAGATCACTTATGATAAAATTCACTCTAGCTCCTACCCGGTAGAATCTATAATTATTATATAATAGGATTAGTGAAACTTAACTAAATTCAATATGAAACTAAAAAAATAATTACGAAACCTTCAAATTTTTTCAGATGTTTTATACCGCGAATTGAATTTTGTTTCTTATATTTCCCTTTGCTTTCTTTCCTCTCCTTAATTCTTCTTTCTCTCTTTTCTCTTCTTTCTTTCGTCTTCTTTCCTGTTAATGTCCATCTCAGTTTGATGCTTGACTGGTTTTTATCATTATTACATTCTCAGTTTGGGAACCTTCTTACAATTACATTTATGCAATTGCATCTGGCAACTAAATTCCGTAATAGTGGGCAAATATGTGTCTGTGCAAATCGTGATTTTTTTTTAGCTATTCTTTGTCTCAATTGCATCTGTACATATGTGAATAGTTTTTGGTGGAAGTTGTTAACATGACACATTATTATTCGAAGCTTCTTCAAGCAAGAAAAAGATGAGTATCTCAGAAGATGAAAAGTTTTCCGATTAGTCCTGTATCCCTCACAGCCTCTTCAAGTTGATAACTGCCTCATATATTTCTCTTACAAGTACATTTCGTTTAGGGATAATTACAAAAAGTACTCCTGAGGTTTGACCTAATTACAAAAAAACCTAGCTAACTTTTAAAATTACAAAAAGTACCCCCGAGGTTTGATTCAGTGTTAAAATTAAGGGGTAAACTGTAATATTTTTATTAGTACGAAGGGGGATTTTTAAATTATTTTTGCTTATGTAGGGTTTAAATTCTAGACAAAATGAAACCTCGGGGGTATTATTTGTAATTTTGAAAGTTAGATGGTTTTTTTGTAATTAGGTCAAATCTCAAGGGTACTTTTTGTAATTATCCCTTTCGTTTATTTGTCAATCTTTTTTGTGTGGGAGAGTGTTTTTTTTTAAATAAAAATTTATTTCTTGATCATGTATGTGTGACCTTTTGTCAAAAAAATATATTTCTTGATCATGTATATCTGCGTGTCTTGTGTTTTTTTTCCAGGAAACCATGGAAGAGACAAATCCTGAAACTGAGGTTTATGGGAAAATCTTGTTTTACTTGAAAGATATGGAATCTAAGGAGAAACTCAACTACCAAAAAAGAAGGATTATCTTTAGATTGGAAATGGATAACTATGTACCTCATCTCTGTAAAACATTTTGGTCAACTCTTTTTGGTCCACCTTCAGGTATTTTTGCCAGCCATTTTGATTTGTGTTTATACAGTTTCTTGATTTTATTTTTATTGTTTATTTATTGGTGAATTATACAGCTTCTTTATAATTAAATCACATCCATAAATAATCTTATACTTGAGCCAAGTGTTCATGTGTTTTTTGTTAAATCATGGTTAAAGTAAGCTAAATGCATGATATGTTCACTACATGACTCTGTTCAATGTAATCCCTCTTTTTCTCTTCATTATTTTTCTTTATCCTACTTCTTTTTGTTATGTTTCACTTTTCTTGTTATAATATTTAAGGATAATTATAAAAAGTACCCTTGAGGTTTGACCTAATTACAAAAAAACCCAGCTCACTTTCAAAATTACAAAAAGTACCCCTTAGGTTTGATTCAGTGTTAAAAATTAAGGGATAAACTGTAATATTTTTATAAATATGATGGGTGATTTTCAAATATTTTTTGCTTATGAAGGGGGTAAATATTAAGCAAAATAAAACCTCAGAGGTATATTTTGTAATTTTGAAAGTTGGATGAGTTTTTTTGTAATTAAGTCAAACCTCAAGGGTACATTTTGTAATTAACCCTAATATTTATCCTGAAATTCTTGTTTATTTCCCAATCTCCTGTTTAGGGATATATGAGAAGTTTGCAAATGCCTTTCAAGTGTTGTTGAGAGTATGAAAGTGGGGATGGTTTTGGCGAAGGTGTGGTAGAGATAATCAGCAGCTCTTTGTTCTAAAATTGTTCCAACCTTTACTAAATGTTTGGACTTTGCATTATCACTTCATCTCATATCTCATACACTTAACATAATTGACTGGGAGGTAGTAATTGCCTCATTGGTATTAGTGTTGTTATACTCTGTTCCTCATAGAAATCAATGTCATTTCCAAGTTATCTCTATGGTACGACCCCAAAACCTCTAATGATAACACCGCTGAACTCTGCCACCAGTTTCGCTGAACTCTGCCTTACTCCGCCGAACTACCTACAAAAGGGGGCCGGAGGATTGCTCCGGCATACCTACTCCGACGCTCAAATCAGAGAATGCTAAGAGAGAAAAGGTAGAACAAGTATATAAGATAATATGTAAAAAGTGTATAATGGATAAACAATACCCAACCCTTGAGTATTTATAGAAGACCTGATTAAGGTGTTCGGATTTCTAGGAAACCGTTATAGAGAATTTGTCAGAGTTAGTTATCAGATTTTATTTAATCATCACGTTTATGCCACGTCATTAGTAATCCCGAACTCTTGGATAAACAATAATTCCGAGCTCATCCAAGAGTCTTCTAGAATTTGGGCCACGAATATGGGCTTACAAATATTTCCAACTTAGTCAGATGTTAGCCCATAAATAATCATACCGAGCCCAAAATAAGGAATCCATATCTAATCATGATCTCGGTCTATCTTATGCCGAATCACTCTAGAACCTACTGAAGTTGGAATTAGATTCTTGTCAAATTTGAGAAAATATTTATATTTTGTTGGAATTTGGTCTTGAGAAATGGGCGTTGACTTGATTTTGACCAAATAATTAAGTGGTTTCCATTAGTGTAAAATGGAATTAAATTATTTGTAAAAATTGTACTAAGATAGTAGATGAGAATAACATTTGGAATTTCTCAAAACCGATTCCGGGTGAATGAGAAATTAATGCTAAAAGTTAGCCACTTAATACAAATAAATGGTATAGAAAATAAAAAATGTGGGGAAGGAGAAATGCTCCATCCTACATAGGAAAATGAGGATAAGTTTGCACACTTAATATATCCCAAGTTGGACTTATGGGTTTGGACCCTTGGGGGCACCCAAGTTTTTAAAGGGGTGAGGACCTACATGCTTGTGGTTTTGGTTCAAAGCAAAGCGTGCTTTCGCCGCGCGCGCCGCCGTCCCGTCCCGGCCGGCCGGCCCGGATCGAGGGTCGTTGGCTGGGGCGCCCTTATTCTTTTCGGACCAAAAACCTTTAAAATTATTTAATTAATTTTTTAATTAATTAAACGGATTTAATTAATTTTTGTAATTAATTAAATGGATTTCAACTGGGAAAAGATTCGCACCGCAAGACGCAGGCGGACTCTCGAACCATCGCGCGCACCAAAAAGACGGGCAGCGCACGCCCGTGTGTCGTCGTCGTCGCCGACAAACAAACAGGTGCGTCTGTCAGTGCAAAATATGTCTTTTCGAGTCAAAAGACGTGATCTTTCCATACGCACCTGAGGCCTATAATAATCGACCCCTGCAGATGAAAAACATACGAAATTCATCATTGGTCATTTGCATCATCAACATATTGACATTTCCCTTCTTCAAAGCTTGAAAGTTCAAACTCTTGTTGTTCGCTGTTGTTCTGGTTTTGCTAGTGCTGCTAACCGGGACTGTATAAGTCGTTGTATCTTAGAGACGAGCGCCGGAACCGTAAGCACTCGGTATACGGGGCGTTTTCATCTTGCGGAAACTGAATCAAATTCAAGCCTCGACTTTAGCCTATACAGTATACACTTAGCCATTTTCCTAAACAGAAACCACACCATATTTTACCCAACATATTTCAGTCACCTGGCTATTATGGACCTGCTATATGCTTGTTTGAAATTCCTGTAACTTATAGATAAATAATCCTATGTTTGAGAAAGTCTTGTGAAAGATTTTTCTCTGTCTTTTGTGTGATACATATTGAACTGTGGGGTTTTGAAAGTATGGGAAAAAAAACATATGCAACTCACATGATTCAGCTAGAAGAGTCACAAATGGATTTCTCATTCATTGCCATGAATTCATGATGTTCATTTGAGAGGATAAATTTACTCTCGGCTTATTTTTTACTTGGCTTTTCCAACTATATGTCATCATCCATCATTCTCATTCTGGATTTTTTTTCCCAAATTTAAAATATTTGTTGTTTGTTTTTTCCTATATATGTGTGACAGTGTGGGTATATATATGGAAAGAACAAGGGCTCAATAGCTATATATGTTTATTTTACTTGTAATAGCCACCAATTTGATGACCACAATGTTTTGTCCATAATATATATTTCTTAACATTTTTAATCTTTGAATGTTTGCTATTGGGGTTAATGCTTTTCTTTTTTGAATTTTCTTGTAGGTTGATTTATGAAGAATTCAAACATGGATTAGGAAATTGGTACATAGTATTTGAAGCAATCAAGTGATTCACCTTTATAGTGTTAAGTTATTTTGTACTCAGAGTAAATATTAATAAATTTGTTATCCAATAAGATGAAAAGCATATTTTGGAACAACTTACTATTGTATATATTTTGAGTAAATGAATGTGGATGCAATTAATGATATAATAATGTTGTTCAAAAAATTATTTGTTCTTAAGTATTTAGCAATACTAATATTTCATTAGTAATGATGTGTTCTTTTGCAATGAGTAATTCATATGAAATAATGATTCTAAATATCATAATAAAGAATAACTTTTAATGAGGGTAAATAGTGATTTATGAGGAATAATTTATTGCTAATCTAATTTTTAGTGACGGACTGATGAATAATAATGACGGTAAACTTTATCAATGAAATAGGGGATAATTTTACAACTAGTACCACAACTTTATTTATTTTTTGCTTTCAATACCCCATATTCTCAACTCATCAAATATGTTACCCGATATTACACTTTTTAATCAGCGTGACCACCGGCCGTTAGTTGACCGTCAACTATGACCGAGAAACATGTTATAACAGATAAACATGAGTAAAAAAACTGGGAATTCCCTTTCTTTCCTCATTTTCATTTTTGTCTTTATTTCTAAAGCCTCAAATCCTCAAATGAAGTGAAAATTCAACGTTTTAAATATTTTATAAAATTATTAAGAATAATATAAATAATACTTTAAATTCATAATTAATATATTAATTATAATAATGATTTTAATTAATATAATTTTTTAATACATCAAACTTTGGGAGTAAATTCAAACTTAATTATTTCAAAAATTAAATTAATTAATACATAAAAAATTAGTTTGTTGGACATTGTTTTAAGACTTTATTTTATGTCTCTGGACTCCCTAAACTACGCTAATGGACAACAAATTAACGATTGATGTTACCAATGTCGAGAAACTGGTCTTCGAATATCCGGTGGTCTGTTGATCCTCTTCTCCAAAAACAACATAAGTAACATGATCTGGCCGGGTAATATGGAACCCGATAACTAGGGATTTCCCCAAACCTGATACTGAACCTACTGAGGCATCGTTACGGGTTTGGGTATGATTCTGCTGCCTATGACTACAGAGTTGTGATGATAGATCACGAAAAACTCATGTACGAGACACTTTTGTTTATAGTCTGAAATTGCATTCGTGGAAGACGATTAAGGATTGTCCTTGTGATTTTTTGTTCACATGTGATAATGATAATGACTTTCAGCGAACAAATTGGAGCAAAACCTGCGTGCTCTGTTTTCTGAAATGGAGGAAACCAAATTTTGTTAACTCGAAAAGAAAACCTGAGGCGTGCTCGAAATGCACTGTCCTTAAGGAATTTATCTCGGTAATTCCCCCAGGATTCAACAGGTAATTAATGGCAGAAATTAATCAAGTAACCCAGCAAATCGAGAGAAAATTTGAGAGGTGCAGAAAAGGAAGCAGGAAGAAGAATGTTATTGCGTTGGTGTTTTCTCTGTTTTTCAGTCAGCTGCATAGGGGTTATTATATAGGCCACAGCCAACGGACTAAACCCAAAAAGTAGGAAGACTTGGTTTTTGAAAAGGCAACAGAAACCCACGTTTGAACGAGCCCAAAATTAAGGAACGGAAAATTGCTGCACACGTTCAGCAACTTAGATAAGGATGGGTTTTCTGTTTCAAGAAACCAGGAACAAACATTTTAATTGGTCAAAATTAATTAAGCCATAAAATGGGAGTAAAAAGGTAGGAGCTGATATTTTAAAAAATAAGAGAATCAGTCCATCTCGTTTAGGATTAAACATCCAAGCCACAAAATTAATTAAATCTAATTTTAAAGTGGCAGAACAAACCCGGTCGAGCCCGTATCGCCCGCGCGCAGGGGGCAAATCTGCGATTTTACACTTGAAACCGCAAATTTGGCCCATTTCTTTTATGTCTTGTGGCTCCTTATTTTCTACCATTATTATTCAGCCTAAGGGACACCCATTAATAAAGAGGATAAAAAATCTTTTGGTTTCCTATGTGAGATGTACAATCTTTTAAAAACACTCACCAAATACAACACCAATTGAGGGTGATGACTAGTACTTTGGCTTGTAGATTAGTGATTTTTCCAAAATTGATTGACTTTTATTTGGCTGATTTTTGGACAGCAGTCTTGCAATGTCTATTTAAAATGCCATGAAATTTGTTTTTAAAAGATTATAAAGAACACTCACCAAATACAACAATCCCTCACATGTTTTTAAAAGATTATAAAGAATAGGAAGGAATGATCTGCTGGGTTACAAATATAAGTGTAGAATGCATCGAATCTGGTGTCTTTTGGACTATGAACCAGACCTAGAAAGATAAGATTTAAAATACAGAGTTTTGGTGAAGCTTGTAGCTTCTATGAACCAAAGACTCTTTATTGTAAGTTAAAATCTTACCAGTCACATTACACTATCTCAAAATTTTGCCATTCAATGTGGTGTTGCGCTAATAGGCCATGCGCGTGCCTGGTATTCATGAGTGCTCTAGAGACATGCCAAAGTCTCATAGGAGCGGCCCCACTCCACACCCATATAGGTGAATTTCATCAAGTATATTTTGCAATTAAATATACCACCCTTAAGGGATATGAAATTCATTAAGAGTTTTAGTAACTCATCCTCACATAATTGTAATTTAGCATTTCTCACACCATAGGAAGGGACAATTAATTTTAGTGCTAACAAAATTAACAAGTGACTTGTTATTACCCATATGAACCTCATTCATGGGATCTCCAATCACAAAGTTTAGGTTTTTGTCACTGTTAATTTATCAATTGGATTAAGTTCCATTCCCCTCGATGTCTCAATAATTAATTTTCTTCCCAAAGGTTTAGTCGAGGATCGGCCAAATTCACTTCCCGACTTCACATAATCAATGGATATTACTCCATCTTTTAACAATTTGTTTAACCACATCATGTCTCGCATTTAATATGCCTGTTTTTACCATTAAAGGTTTTATTCTTTGCAATTGCGATTCCGCTTGACAATCACAATGCATGTATTAATCAAGGTGTTGGTTTTGAACCCAACGGAATATCTGCTAAGAAGTTTTTCAACCACTCGGCCTCATTGCCGGCTAACTCTAACGCAACAAACTCGGACTCCATTGTGGATTTTGCTATGATAGTTTGTTTAGTCGACTTCCAAGTAATCGCACCCCACGAGGGTGAATATATAACCACTAGTGGATTTTATCTCATCCGAATCGAGATCCGATTAGCATCACTAAACCCCCAAGACGGAGGAAATCCACTATAAGAATACCATAATCCATGGTACCTCTCAAATATTTCATTAGCCTGATTAAAGCAGTCCAATGATCACGGTTGGGATTATGAGTATATCTGCTCAATCGACACACAGTATAGGCTATGTCAGGTCGTGAAAAATTCATTAAATGCAACAGACTCCCAATATTCTGTGCATACCAGTTGAGCCACAGGATCACTAAGATTTTTCTTTAATTGGGTGTTAGCATCATAAGGAGTACTCGCGGGTTTGACATCGAAATGTCCAAACTTAAGAAGCTTCTCAACATAATGTTCTTGCGTTAACATAATATTATTATCTTTCCTTATGATTTTAATACCCAATATCACACTTGCTTCACCCATATCTTTCATATCAAAGTTTGAAGCAAGAAACTCTTTAGTTTTATATATTAAATCAAGGTTGCTACCAAATATGAGCATGTCATCCACATATAAAGAAATAATCACACACTCATTATCAACAAGTTTTGTATAAACACATCTATCAACTTCAACAAAAGTAAAACCATCAGATAACAAAACTTGATTAAATTTCTCATGCCACTGCTTAGGTGCTTATTTTAAACCATATAATGATTTAAGTAATTTACAAACTTTGTTTTCTTTTCCAGAAACAACACACCCTTCTGGTTGCACCATATAAATCTCTTCTTCCAAATCACCATTTAAAAAAGCAGTTTTTATATACATCTGGTGAATAAAAAGTTTATGGATAGAAGCCAAAGCAATCAAAACTCGGATAGAAGAAATTCTAGTTACTGGTGCAAAAGTATCAAAATAATCCACATTTTGTTTTTGAGTGAAACCTTTTGCAACCAATCTAGCTTTATATTTTTCAATAGTTCCATCAGGATAATATTTCTTCTTAAAAATCCATTTGCAACCTATAGGTTTAGCTCCAGGTGGCAAATCAACTAAAATCCAAGTTTTATTTTGTTCAATAGAATCAATTTCAGTTTTGATGGCTTCTTTCCAGTAAAAAGAATCATAAGATGAAACAACTTCGGAAAATGTTAAAAGGTCATTTTCTACAAGATATGTATAAAAATCATTTCCAAAAGAAGTTTCTTTTCTTTGTCTCTTACTCCTCTCAATTCCTCAAAAGAATTCTCATCATTATGTTCAATAGGAGTATAAGAAGTAGATTCAACAGGTGCACGAGAAATTGACTCAGTTTTTAAAGGAAAAATATGCTCAAAAAATTCAGCATTTTTTGTTTCAACAATAGTATTAACATCTAGCACATCACTTTTCAAAACAAGGAATCTATATGCAGTACTATGATTAGCATATCCAATAAATAGGCAATCAGAAGTTTTAGAACCTATTTTCCTCTTTTTAGGATCAGGCAACATAACTTTAGCAAGACACCCCCACACTTTTAAATATTTCAGGTTAGGCTGATAGTCTTTCCATAATTCATAAGGTGTCTTACCAGTTTTCTTATAAGGTATTCTATTTTGTAAGTGACATGCAGATAAAATAGCTTCACCCCATAAATTATTAGCAGCACCTGAACTAATGAGCATCGCATTCATCATTTCTTTTAAAGTTCTATTTTTCCTTTCTGCGACACCATTTGATTCGGGCGAATATGGAGGAGTAATTTCATGTATTATTCCTTGTTGTTCACAAAAATCATTAAATAAAGTATATTCGCCACCTCTATCTGATCTAACTCTTTTAATCTTCTTATTCAACTGATTTTCAACTTCAGACTTATATAAACGAAACATGCTAAAGGCTTCATCTTTATTTCTAAGTAAATATACCTTAGCATATCTAGAATAATCATCTATAAAAGTCACATAGTAATTTTTATCACCTCGAGTCATGGTTTGTTTTAAATCACCTAAATCAGTATGAATTAGACTAAGCAATTGATTTCGTTGAAGCAGGAAAAGCATGATTTCTTGGTTAATTTAGCTTTGCAACAAATTTCATATTTATTTAGGCTAGTTTTATCAATACCTTAAATTAAACCAAGAGTTTGCATTTTATATAAATATAGGAAGCGCTAACATGTCCTAATCTAGCATGCCATACATCAATAGAATCAATCAAGTAAGCGGAAGAAGTAATTTTATTAATAACATCGAAACATTCAAGACAAAAAGACCCGATTACAATAACCTTTTCCCACAAGGACATTATTTTTGTCATTACAATCTTATTAGATTCAAATGACACCCTAACCCTGACCTTTCCTAACAGGGAAACGGAAACTAAGTTTGCCCTAATATTAGGCACATGAAGTACATCATTAAGAGCCAAGGTCTTGTCGGATGTGAGTTTCAATGAACTTTGCCTTTGCCAAGAACATGTGATTCGAGAATCCCGAGATACACATGTTCTTCTCCATCCCCCACAAGATTGTAGGATGCAAATGCCTCTTTATTTGCATGAGATGTGCCTGGTAGCCCCAGAGTCTACCACCCATTCTTTCACATTGGCCACGAGATTAATTTGACTAAATACGCTTGCTGACTACATCATCCCCTTCAACCAAATTTGCATTTGGCTTTGGGGGATTTGTAGGTTTCTTTCTTTGTTTACATTGCGGTGCATGGTGACCTGGCTTTCCACAAACATAACAGTTTCCTTTTTCTTGAAAGTATTGGGGTTATTCACTTTAGGTTTGTTATCAGGTTGATATTTCTTAACAGGCTTGGAAGAAGGCTTACCTTGCACTATATTTGCCTTTGAAGCTATCTTCTTCGCCTTTGTAGCTTTGAGTTCCCTCCGGTTTGTGTCCTCGATGATGATATGTGTTATCAGGTCCGCAAGCGACAATTGCTTGTGCTTATGCTTGAGTTGTTGTTTGTAGTCATTCCAAGTTTCAGGTAGCTTCTCGATCAAAATCTCAGCAACAAACTCTTCTTGCAGTGTAATTGATGGCTCAAAAGCTACCTTTAAAACCGTAGGCAAGTGCACCTATCGTTTTATAGTATAGATTATTGAGTATCGAGTGTCATTCCCACGAGGATTGTAAGTACTAATAATTACCGTCTTTTTGTTATTTAATCTAACAATTTTGAGTTTTTGTTTGATGAAAAAGGAAAACAAATTATAAATTGTAAAAATGAAGGAAGATTTGTAAAATAAGAAATCAAGAGATAGAAATGTGTTTGAATGTAAATCCCTCTAGAATGTTTTTGTGATTTGACAAGTTAAAAATACAACCGTAAGCCCTTAAGCAAAAACCAACCTCTTTTAATAAAATCTCATGTCTTGTGGACCGTAGAAATTCCCAATTTAAGTTAAACCCTTTCTCAAGGCGAAAAACTTCTAATCTCAAGTTGATTAATCGAAATCTCTTTCTAGTCAAAAACCCCAAGACAAAGATTATAATGATTTGTGAATTCCCATATTAGGTTTCACCCTAATCCAGAAGATTTATGTCGTCTTATATCTAGGATTGCATGCAACTCTTTTCACTTATATAGGTTCTATTTCACCATGAATCTCTCGATTTCCCGGATGAAAAATAAACTTCAAATCAATATTGCGCATATATCAATTCGAATGAACGAAGCATAATATAAGTGAATCACACAAAATATGAAGATTTTATAAAAACATACACACCTTAATCACAAATCCATTCTAGAGTTCATTACATTCAAACACTAGGAGTTTAGCTACACATGATTTTGACCAAAGAATAAATTACACAAGAAGATTTAAGTATTGTAGACATGGTGTACTTATCTTTCTCAAAATCTCAATTGACTTCTTTCTTGATTGATGATGTTGCTCCAAGCCTTCTTCTCCAATATTGCCCCAAGCTTTCTCCTCCAAGACCCCTTGATCCCAATTCTACTTAATGAAATGAATACAATGAATATTTCCTGAGTATCTAATGAATGTCTCTCCCAACTTCAACCCTTGGCTTTTATAGGCAACCAATACATTGATAGTACTCTCTTTTGTTAAACAATTGCCTCCATTTTCATTGTTGGTTGGTGAATTCTTGTACTCAATTGATGATTGAGGGAATATGGGGACATGTTGCAGCAAATTGGGTGTTAAAGGTGTATAAAAGTGGTCAAAAAGCTTGGTAGGTGAGTTTCCCATAATTTTCGCATGGAAAAGTTGCAGAAAAGTGCCCCGGACACGCCCGTGTCGCCCAGAACGGCCGGGCCGTGCTGTTTTATCACACAGGGAATCAGGGAGACAAGGCCGTGTCTCTG
This sequence comes from Rehmannia glutinosa, assembly GCA_016081115.2. Classification (NCBI taxonomy): domain Eukaryota; kingdom Viridiplantae; phylum Streptophyta; class Magnoliopsida; order Lamiales; family Orobanchaceae; genus Rehmannia; species Rehmannia glutinosa. Next base: position 738,772 of record JABTTQ020002677.1, read on the forward strand.
GACACGGCCGTGTCGGAGGCTGTTTTGTGCGAAAAAATCGAGTTTTTAGCTCCCGGCGGAACACGGTCGTGTTGGCCGATACCCCCGCCCGTGTTGGACCAAGAAGGCCCCGGAATGACGCGTTTGGCTTGGAATTTCGAGCATTTTTGCATCCTTAAACTCCCCGGTATGTTTTGACATGAATCCATGGTCCGAAATTCACCAAAATTAGCCCCGAATGGTCAATCTACATCAATAAAAGCACCTCGGAGTAATATGAACTATGTACAATCAAAAATTTACACAACTAACAATAAAATAACTCGAATTCTACTCAAATATACACATAAAACGTGCATAAAAAGACCCTTATCAAACCACCTCCAACTTTGAACTTTGTTTGTCCTCAAGCAAAATATTATATCAAAAAGAGGGATTCAATAAATCACAACATACAAAGATGATTTTTTTTTCAACATATTGAACATAAGCAGTCAAGTTCTTGGCCTTCTCAACCCGAATTAACCATTAAGTAAAAACATAGTTTTGTAAAGCGATCGACTGTCAAGAGAGACTGTAATATCGGCAGGCATTATTCGAGGACTTGAAATCATCACTCCACAAAATCGATAGTTATGAACAACTTCAATTCAATAATGCCATGAAAATACAAGAATTCAATAGATCATTGTAGTTAGCCTACTAGTCATATAACCAAGCTTCTTGAAAATTATTAGAATGAGAAGTCAAGGAGTATTCATTCTCCTTTTTTTTTCGTTCTCTTTTTTTTTTTTTTTGGGACCTTTCGAGACATGCTTCCACTAGGTTTATATTTTGAATTTCTGTTCAAACACTCCTGGGGTGGTTTATCATACTCATATTTGTGTCGCCGTTTTATGTAAAAGATAAACATGGGGCTCATGAATGCTCCTAGTTACTAAGTAACAACAAATAGAGGAGTATAACCTTGATTGGTCCGTTTTTTTTTTCATTTTTTTTTTCATTTTTTTTCTTTTTTTTTCACAGCTTGGTTTAACAACTAGTTAACCACTACTAAATCACGAGTTCTCAGACGTTCATAGCACTAGGTATCGTCGTATATGCCTTAATACATCAAGTATTTATGGTGTTAGAAATCTCATCAAAATTTTGCCTGCATCCACGTCAATCTATCCTAGACAATTAATTGCTTCACCTTGAAAACACAAATTAACAAGTTAATGTAGGTATAATTGGGCCAAGTTATTGACTAGCAACATTCAATTTGTTAAAAATAAAAAAAAAAATAAAAAACACATCTCTCACAAACAAGCACACAAGCATTCCGAAAATGTTATTGTACCCACCTCCAACTTTTAAAATTCACATTGTCCTCAATGTGAAAGAAAGAAATGGACAAACACACACCAAACACTCAAAAAGCAAAGAAATTAGAATGATATAAAAGAAGTGGAAAAAGAAAAATACGACCTTACTACAATAGTGGAATCGGTGTTGAGCGATCATTGGGTTGTTTTGGTACGGGACCTTCAACGGCATCTTCATACCTAATCAAAGTTTAGCAACACACAACTCGAATACCGTGAAATCTCAAATATTCCCAATTAGGACAACCAAGAAGATGTTCAAGAGTTTTTTTTTTTTTATTTGAAAATGACTCTAAGGACTTGTGATTATTTTGAAAGAAAATAAAATAAAAAAATAAAAATGAATGAAAACAATTGCACACAAACATCGGGTTGCCTCCCGGGGTAGCGCTTCTTTAACGTCGTATAGTCTGGACCATTTCACCTAAATCTAAAGATTAAATCGGCGTGAGCCTTGAACTTATGAAAAAATTTATCTCTTTGAACAACATCGCCACCGTATCGATTTTTCGAACAATTGACCTTCATGGTCCTATTTTTCTCGCATGTTATTCTCAAAATGGGATTTATCGTGGAAACTTTTGCACATTGAACATCACATACTTTCAAGGATTTATTAGAAGACATATCAAGCAAAGAATCGTTTATCCTTGTCTCAATCAAGTTTATAGGAAAACAAGTATCATTTATAGGATTTCTCAAAGGAATTTTAAAGATAACTTGTTCACCCCCTACTCTCAAAGTAAGCTTTCCATCAGGCACATCAATGAGAGATTTAGCGGTAGCCAAAAAAGGGACGCCCTAGAATTAAGGGAACTATATCATCATGCATGTCAAGAATAATAAAATCAACTGGGAATATGAATTTATCAATCTTAACTAGCACATCTTTAACAATACCTCTAGGATGTTTAATCGATTTATCGGCTAATTGAATGTACATCCTAATAGGTTTAAGTTCACTTAATTCTCGCATGCTTGAATGTTTCATAAGACATCACGTTGATACTAGCTCCCAAGTCGGCTAGTGCCCTATCACGGGTAAACCATCAATTGTGCAAGGGATAATAAAGCTTCCCCTGGATCATTAAATTTTGTGGTAGTTCATTGGAAGGACATTTATCATTCAATCGCACATTTAATAATTTATTAAGCTTATTTTCTCTAGGAATGATGTCATTAAGATCCCTAACATGCTTTGAATGAGGGTCAACAAATGGAATATTGGCATGTAATTGTTTGAAAGAATCAAGGTACTTACAAAATTTGTCCTCCCTTCTATCTTCTTCTTGGTTAGACTCACGGTAAGGGATCTTGGGCTTGTATCTCGCAATCTCTTTTTTCATGAGCTTTTCTTTGGGCATGTCATCCTCCACGTATTTCGCATGGCGGCATTGGCATAATCATGCTCATGTGGAAAACGATGGTGATTGCCTTTATGTGCTCCCTCAGGTTTGGCTCGGTATTACCCGGCAAACTACCTTGTGGCCTTTCGGAAATCATCTTCGCAATCCTATTTGATTTTCAGTTATGGATAGATGCCTCTTGATTTCTCAAGGATGTTTCCACCGCCTGGAATCGGGTATCTGTTGATTGCACAAACTTTGTTATAAGATCTTCCAAGTTAGGCTTACCTTGATTCGAATTTGAAATATGGGAGACGTGTGTAGATCAAGATTGGGATTAGGTCGTGGTTGGCCTTGGTTTCCCCAACCAAAATTAGGATGTTGTCTCCACCAAAGATTATTATATGTGTTCTTTGTAAGGATTACTTGGGTAATTTACGCCTTGATTCCCAACGTAATTAGTGCTTTGTTCACCTTGAGGTATTGTGTGTGGGCGATCCCGATGATTATGCAATCCTCCGCAAGTTTCACAAGATAAAACAAAGGCGGTGGTGGTGGTTTAGGAGCCGCTAGATCGTCGATCTTTTGGGTCAAAGCTTCGACATGTGCGACTAGTGTAACCATTGCATCCGCATTATAAACACCCACCTGCTCAGTTAGGTTTACCTCGACGGATTGCCATTGATAGCCATTCATGGCCATTCCTCTATCGATCTTGGGCGCCTTCCGGTGTTTTATTGTTCAAAGTTCCCCGGCCGCGCATCAATCATTTGCCTTGTTGACGAGAGTAGCCCATTGTAAAATGTTTGGACTTGCATCCAAATAGGAAGACCATGATGTGGGCATTTCCGCAACAATTATTTGAATCTCTCCCAAGTGTCGTACAAGGTCGTCATCTTCTTGAGTGAATGAAGAGATTTCATTCCTCAATCGTGCGATTTTGGCGGTGGAAAATATTTCAAAAGGAACTTTTAGGCCATGATGTTCCACGTTGTAATCGTTCCCTTTGGCAAAGTATTTAGCCATTGTTTAGCCCGTCCCCGAAGAGTAAATGGGAATAGGCGTAAACGGATGGCATCATCAGAGACCCCATTGATTTTGAATGTATCGCAAATTTCGAGGAAATTTGCGATATGATTATTCGGATCTTTGTCTGGTAGGCCGTCGAATTGAACGAATTGTTGCACCATTTGAATGACATTCGGTTTGATTTCAAAATTATTGGCGGCAACAGCGGGCCTTACGATGCTAGATGACGTGCCGTCCATGGATGGTTTGGCATAGTCATACATAGTTCTTTGTTCATCCTCCATGACGAAATCTTTACTTTCGTTAGTATCCTCTTCGTGGTGTGTGTTAGTACTTTCCTCTGTGTTGCTACCGGCGGTGTCGCGCTTCCAAATTCGGCGACGAGTAGGCATACACTGCGGTAAACAAAGAGGATAAGTATAAACCAAGACTTACAATCCCCGGCAACGGCGCCAAAAACTTGATGGCTCAAAAGCTACCTTTAAAACCGTAGGCAAGTGCACCTATCGTTTTATAGTATAGATTATTGAGTACCAAGTGTCATTCCCACGAGGATTGTAAGTACAAATAATTACCGTCTTTTTGTTATTTAATCTAACAATTTTCAGAGTTTTTGTTTGATGAAAAAGGAAAACAAATTATAAATTGTAAAAATGAAGGAAGATTTGTAAAATAAGAAATCAAGAGATAGAAATGTGTTTGAATGTAAATCCCTCTAGAATGTTTTTGTGATTTGACAAGTTAAAAATACAACCGTAAGCCCTTAAGCAAAAACCAACCTCTTTTAATAAAATCTCATGTCTTGTGGACCGTAGAAATTCCCAATTTAAGTTAAACCCTTTCTCAAGGCGAAAAACTTCTAATCTCAAGTTGATTAACCTGAAATCTCTTTCTAGTTAAAACCCCAAGACAAACATTATAACGATTTGTGAATTCTATAGTAGGTTTCACCCTAATCCGGAAGATTTATGTCGTCCCATATCTAGGATTGCATGCAACTCTTTTCACTTATATAGGTTCTATTTCACCATGAATCTCTTGATTTCCGGATGAAAAATAAACTTCAAATCAATATTGCGCATATATCAATTCGATGAACGAAGCATAATATAAGTGAATCACACAAAATATGAAGATTTTATTAAAAACATACACACCTTAATCACAAATCCATTCTAGAGTTCATTACATTCAAACACTAGGATTTTAGCTACACATGATTTTGACCAAAGAATAAATTACACAAGAAGATTTAAGTATTGTAGAAATGGTGTACTTATCTTTCTCAAAATCTCAATTGACTTCTTTCTTGATTGATGATGTTGCTCCAAGCCTTCTTCTCCAATATTGCCCCAAGCTTTCTCCTCCAAGACCCCTTGATCCCAATTCTACTTAATGAAATGAATACAATGAATATTTCCGAGTATCTAATGAATGCCTCTCCCAACTTCAACCCTTGGCTTTTATAGCAACCAATACATTGATAGTACTCTCTTTTGTTAAACAATTGCCTCCATTTTCATTGTTGGTTGGTGAATTCTTGTACTCAATTGATGATTGAGGGAATATGGGGACATGTTGCAGCAAAATTGGGTGTTAAAGGTGTATAAAAGTGGTCAAAAAGCTTGGTAGGTGAGTTTTCCATAATTTTCGCATGGAAAAGTTGCGAGAAAAAGTGCCCGGACACGCCCGTGTCGCCCAGAACGGCCGGGCCGTGCTGTTTTATCACACAAGGAATCAGGGAGACATGGTTGTGCTTCCCAACACGGCCAGGCCGTGTCTCTGGACACGGCCGTGTTGGGAACACGGCCTGGCGTGTCGGTCGAGCTGTTTTGTGCGAAAAAATCGAGTTTTTAGCTCCCGGCGGAACACGGCCGTGTTGCCCGACACCCCCTGCCCGTGTTGGACCAAAAAGGCCCCGGAATGACGCGTTTGGCTTGGAATTTCGAGCGTTTTTGCATCCTTAAACTCCTCGGTATGTTTTGACATGAATCCATGGTCCGAAATTCACCAAAATTAGCCCTGAATGGTCAATCTACATCAATAAAAGCACCTCGGAGTAATATGAACTATGTACAATCAGAAATTTACACAACTAACAATAAAATAACTCGAATGCTACTCAAATATACACATAAAACGTGCATAAAAAGACCCTTATCAGTAATCTTTTCAGCTTTCAGATCCTCCAACAGTTTGTGGTACTCGTTGATTTGTATCTTGATATCCTTATCATCCGTCATCTCCCAGCGATAATAGTTCCCAATTACGAACTTTTGCTTTCCAAAGCATCTTGAGTATATTTGAGATATAAAGATTCCCAAATTTCATTTGCTTTTTATAAACAAGACACATCGAACAAATCATTAGCCTTGAGTCTTAATGATCGTGTGCCCGCAAACCTTATTGGCATATGTCCACATATCCGGCTCTTTCGGATCGGCCGAGACGGTGCGGGCCTTTTATGAGTTAAAGCGAGATCTTTACTCGTGCATATCGAGAATAGAAGAAATTCGTTCATGCCAGCACCGATAATTCTGGCCACCGAACATTTCTATTTTAGAGATATCGGAAAAGGCTTGGCATATGAGAAGGTTGAAGGATGTGAAGGCATTGGTGCTTGAATATTAACGGCGGCGGGCGTGGCGAGTTGTTGTAGCAACATTGGTGACATTAGTCCGGGCGATTCTTTGTAGCAACGTTGGGTTGTTCAGAGGTTGAGGCGCCGATGTGGCGGGGTAGTATTTTCGAACTCCATTAAATTCCTTAAGATTGTTGATTAAAAGGTGGCAGAAGCTCGAAAACAGCGAACAAATTGGATCAAAACCTCGCGTGCTGTTTTTCGAAATGGAGAAACCGATTTTGTTAACTCGAAAAAAGATAACCGAGGCGTGCTCGAAATGCATTGTCCTTAAGGAATTTATCTCGGTAATTCCCAGGATTCAACAGGTAATTAATGGCGTAAATTAATCAAGTAACTTGACAAATCGAGAGAAAATTTGAGAGGTGCGAAAAGGAAGCGAGGAAGAAGAATGTTATTGCGTTGATGTTTTTCTGTTTTTGATCCACCGCACAGGGGTTATTATATAGGCCACAACCAACGAACTAAACCCAAAAAGTAGGAAGACTTGGTTTTGAAAAAGGCAAATGTAAACCCACGTTTGAACGAGCCCAAAATTAAGGAACGGAAAATTCTTTGCACACGTTCAAAGAACTTAGATAAGGATGGGTTTTGTTGCAAGAAACCAGGAACAAACAATTTAATTGGTCAAAATTAATTAAGCCATAAAATGGGAGTAAAAAGGTAGGAGCTGATATTTTAAAAAATAAGAGAATCAGTCCATCTCGTTTAGGATTAAAAATCCAAGCCACAAAATTAATTAAATCTAATTTTAAAGTGGCAAAACAAACCCGGTCGAGCCTGTATCGCCCGCGCGCAGGGGGGGCAAATCTGCGATTTTACACTTGAAAAAACAAATTTGGCCCAGCTCTTTATGTGCGCGAGGCCTCCTTATTTTCTTGGCCCATTATTACTAAGCCCATAAGGAACACCCATTAATAAAGAGGATAAAAAAATCTTTTGGTTTCCTATGTAGGATGTACAATCTTTTAAAAACACTCACCAAATACAACACCAATTGAGGGTGAAGACTAGTACTTTGGCTTGTAGATTAGTGATTTTTCCAAAATTGATTGACTTTTATTTGGCTGATTTTTGGACAGCAGTCTTGCAATGTCTATTTAAAATGCCATGAAATTTGTGACTATAATTGTTTTCACAATTATCTTTCTTTAGTTAAGGATAATTTGGGGTTAGCGAGGACTTCATTTCACTTTAGCCATTTAGAATTTCTGTTACAACTTTGAGTACCTGGGCGTGAAGTTATTTATTCCAAATATTTGGCCCATACTTTCCTCATATGCATTAAGTTTTAAGGAGTGTCAAATTTCTGGTCAATATATTCGTTTGTTCCCCTGGGCCATTTTGGTAACTTCAATATAACCCAACCTTACCATTAATTCCAAACAAAAAATTGTCTTCCTACTTAAAAGAATCAAATATTTTAATCCTATTTCCAAACATATTAGTATCTTATATTATATTATCAGTGTAATCCCATCTAACCTAAATTATTTTATCAAATTAATCAACAAAAGCAAACGAGCCCTTATAACTTATAAGCTTCATCTAGTCTAGTCCCAATTTAAGAGAGTGTTGACAAACACTTATACATTTCGAAGAAGTGAATTTTTGTAGTAGAAGCTAAAAGTAGTTAAGAATTAGAAGTTGTTAGTGTTAGCAAATAGAAGCTAAAAGCTGAAAAAATAAAAGTTGAAATATTTGGAAAATAAAACAAAAACCAGTATTAAAATTAGCTTTTAGATAGAAAGACAAAAACACCCTTGTTATCATTAGTATTCCAATATTATATTTTTCAAATTTGAAGATAAAAATGACAAAAACAAACTTCTTTGCAAAAAATAACAAAAGCACTCTTCCAAAATTAGAAGCACTCCACACCCAGCTTTTCGATTTGGGTTAAATGGAGCAAAAGCAATAACAAAAGCTAACATTATCGCTACAAAGTGAAACTTTTCAGCTTTTAGAATCACTTTTTTTTAGAGCAAAACACTCCTTAAGCCGATAAGAAGATTAATAATTTTCAAGTCCCTCAAATCTGGCATCAAGGAGGGTCTACTATACTAGGTTCTGCGACGTACCAACCACAGCTTCAAAAGACACATTTAAGAGTAGTTCATATCAACCACCATAACGGTATTTCAGCTGTTCGGGAGGCTCCTCTTCCATTATACCCGAACCTGATGTCGCTAAGTACTGACGGATGGTCGTTTTACGATCCCCAAGAAATGTATGATCCAGGAAGTTATCATAAGCCGTATCACTTAGATTTTTCGCCGCTAATACACTGTAGAATGTTTTCAAATTTGTCAGCTCATGAGTGACGACAATGGCATTATTTGCCAACGAGGTTGCACAAAGGTACTTTGATTTCAATGATATTAGGAAAAGGGATAATTCAAAAATTACCCTTGTGGTTTGGGGTAATTACAGAAAAAAATTAGAGAAGTTTCAAAATTACAAAAAAAAAAAAAAAAAAAAAAAAAGGACCCGAGATTTGATTCTGTTTTAAAAAATTTACAAATGTAAATCAGGTTTTTGAAATGTTTTTGCTTATGAAAAGGGTAAAGTGTAATACAGAATCAAATCTCAAGGGAATATTTGCAATTTTTGAAAAGCTATGGGTTTTTATGTTATTAGCTCAAACCTCTGGGGTAGTTTTTGTAATTATCCCAGAGGAAAATGGGAAAATAACCAAGCCAAGCAGAGATGTCTGGGCAATGCATATTAATGGAAAGTGTTGTGCATACAACTTGCGCAATTTGTATTATAAACAATCAATTGTCAATGAAGGAAAATTTCCACAAGTAGAATTAATCTATGAATATACTTATTATCGTACTCACCAATGGCGCAGATAAAGTCGACAGGGTAAGATATCATCCAACCAAATTTGTGAATGCCATATTGTCCGTGCCGTTGAAAGAAGATCTCTTTGCTTCCTGCTACCAAATGCCCAGAAAATTAGTAATGGATAAAGCTCTTCTTTATGGATTTTAAAAGAAAATGATGGAAATTAAAAGCAAAGCCAATACGTCATCCCAAATGCCAAGATGATCATTAAGGTTCAACTTCGACAGGGTCAAGATGACAAATTAGATTTTAAAGTCTTTGCCTCAATAATTTAATCATTGTTCATTCTTTCGGATTAGAGGAAGTCGTTGATTAAACAGAATCTTGATTACAATGACAACTAACAGCCAGAGAGCTAATATCATAGCAAAGATAAAAAAGTTAAAAGTTTATTTAACTATTTGATCCGAAGATGGCAGCACAAATTATCTATGCTCATGAAGAAAACAGAAAATCACCTTTACATCTGTTCAGAAAATATTCTTCATCACTGTAACGTGCACATAATACCTGCATGAATGTCCAGTACGAGATTTTGTCCGGAAACCATTATTGAGATAGTTATATGTCATATACAAAGAACCAAAATAGTCTAATTTTGCTCACCGATGGAGTTGTGTAAAGCAACCCATTAAATGTTTCTGGTGTCACCTAAGATACATAAATTTACATCATACCATGTCAAGCAATATCTTAGAAAAGCGCGGGATCTTTCAGAGTAAATAACATTTAAAAAAAAAACTAATAATGATGATGCCACTCACAGCTAAAAACCGGAATTCGTGCTCCCTTTCAATAAAAGATGGTATCTGAGATTAAAAGGCAAAACCCCAAATAAGATCAGTCTCTCAAGCTCAAACTTGAATCTTAAGAACAACAGCAAATGATCTTATACCTCAGATCTCTGTATCTCGAAAGTAGTAACTACAAGAGTTTCACCTTCACATGGTTCCACGCTCAAGCTTGATATCTCCTGCTTGGTGAATAAGTTGTGCATCAGTAACTAAAACAACAATAATTATTTAATAATATTTTATATAATAACTAAATCTTGGAGCTCAATGTTTGAATAAATAGAGAAGAAAGAAAGATGCAGCTAATATAAAGGTTTGAATCAATATTACGAAGCCATCATTTTTCTTCAATCTTCCGCCACTCATCAATCAACATGTGCAGTCCACATCTGCAAGTATATTTGACTGATTCTACACTTGCACGTTTTCAATCATAATTCAGCCAAACTTGAGCCTTAAACACAAGCGATCAGATTGATAGTAGTAGGCGAGTAAAACATCCCAAAGTACATAGATCACATTACACCTAATTTTACAAGTAAAAACACATGATTTAGCCAAACGTGAGCCTCAAAACACAATCGATTAGCTTCACATGCATAGACATTTTTAACTTCTGATCAAGCATTCAACAATCGATGTAGGTTAGCTCAACCTCCTAATAACATGAACATAAGGTTTAACTTTTCTTGATGCAGTTATATACTTTCTTTCAATAACTCATCAATAAGTTTATTTCTTCACAACACAAAATTAATGGTATTAACAATGGAAAAGAAAACGGGAAAATGCACCTTGGTTTCAGGCTTAGCTATGCCACGTTCAAAGAAAATAGGAGCAACATGAGCAAACACCCTCCGAAATCCTCTCAATTTTGCAACTCTAAAGTTCAACAAATCCGGAAATGTACTCCTTGCACTCCTCTCTGCAAAATATCTCAAAGCATTTAATAAAAAATAAACCAAATAGAAACTTAAAAAGAATGTTGAATTTTTTTCACTCAAAAGGAGATACATTTGAGTGGATACAAGCAACTTCCAGGCTCCAGCAAGTGAAAATGGAATAAAATTCAACCAAAAACACACAGAATATTGAAAATAACATCATAGCTCCAGAATTTACTTCAATCACTATAAAATATGAGAACTTCCAACAGGTGAATTTGAAACGCAAAGTAAAACTGGAGCGGCATTATCTATTTTAAATCAATTAAACGTCTTTTTTTCTTCTTTTCAAATAAAAAAAAAAATTGATCTGAATGCACGAACCAGAGAGAAGAGAACCGAAGCCGCAGATAGAAACTAGTCCATCAGGGGAGACGATTTGATCAAAATCGGACTCAATTTTGAGCTCGAAAGGTAATGTATCCGGCGGGGGAGGGGTCTCCCGCGGAAGCGAATCACCGATGGACATGGACAAGGCTGAGCTCCGGCGACGGCCGGGGAAGGGTTGGAGTGGCGGAGATATTAAAGAGCGGGGGCACGTGAGGGACACGTGAGAATATGAATGGTGAGAGGCACGTGGAAGATATGGAAAATGAGGAACTGCAATTGTGCTCATTGAGAGAGAGTTGAGAACAAGACTAGTCAGGGAGTGATTGCCTCGTAGAGGGCTTGCTTGTAACAAAAATTAACCCCTTTTTGAACACAATTTTGTATCAATATGTGATTGCTTATGAAATTTTGAAAAATATACTCTTTACTTTTCTCATTTTTCAAATCATCAATCAAATCCATTTATAATTTAAACAAAAAAATATAATATCAACTATCATTATCAATCATATCACAAATAAATTATTCACTCTATCTTATTTTCCAAATCACATATAATCACTATTATGCTAAAAAAATTTACATTAACTATCATCATCACATTTTCATCTATCCAATCACACTCTCAAAATCAATTCTCATTTTTTTAAAATAAATTTTTTAACGTTATTCTCTCTAAAAGTGAAAAAGAGCAGAACGAAAGGTCAATCAATTTTTCGTTTGAGAAATTCTTTTACCTCAAAATGTGAATGCTTATGAAATTTTTTAAAAATACACTAATTATTCACTTTCATTTTTTTCTTCCACCAATCACTTTTACCATTTTTCAATAAATCCATCAAATCACCAATCATTATTACACATCTCTCACAAATTCCACTATTCATCCACTCAGCCTTTTGCCCGTGTGATGTACGGGTGTGTATATGTGAGACGTCCATTTTTTACTGTGACATGTGTATTTTTCTAATAGTTCTACGAATTATATTTCATACATTGTAATGATTTAATATAACATCAAACAATAGACGTGTTTAATGTTTTTTATTGATAAAATCAAAAACGAAAAAATATCAATCCTCAAAATCATAAAAAAAGATGCGTTCAAGTCTATGTATTTGTGTTTGGTCTTTGAAAACTATTTTTTCATAAAACCACACAGGTGTGAAAGTGTGTGTCATTTGTTTTTCAAGGTTGTCGTAGTATATTCGGATGTTAAATTATTTTTCAATATTGTTTGTCACGCCCCAAACGGGAGCATGACGTGATCAATAACTTAAACCAGTTGGTACGCCAAGTGAATCAATTAATAAAGAATTTACACAACATTAGTACCTAAATGGTCAACCATGCATTATAACATTCGAAATCAGAGTCTAACGTAGCAGCGAAAATTCTTAAGTTACAGTCCGAATAAAATTCAATATTCATTTACCCAAATGAATTGTCCAATAACAACACTAAATAGAAAATTTATCATTCTACTGGACGACCAGGGCACGGCGTCACTCCGTCTCTTGATCATCCTAGTTCACGTCCTCAACGTGTAGTTCACCATCTGGTCGTTTGAAAATGCAGGGGTGAGACAAAAATTCTCAGTGGATGGGTGTTGGTGTGTAAGTGTGGCTTATATTGATGCATGAAAATAGTTATATGAAGAATGCATGGTTCATGATGCGTGTGTCACACATGATTCACAAGCAGCGTGTTATATCAAAACAATAGAGTATAATATATAACTTGTTAAAAATATTCAAGCACCATGAATGGTACCATGAATGGTATTGTAACGCCAACCTAAATAATTCAAGTAGTGGTTGCGTCACGAAATTGTAACGCCAACCTAAATAATTCAAGTAACATTTAAATTGTAACGCCAACCTAAATAATTCAAGTAGTGGTTGCGTACGGAATTGTAAAGCCAACTTAAACAAGTAATTTGGTCCGAGTAACTCCAGAATCATGTGAATCAGACAGTGATTCCTTCATTCTTCCTTGTAATTCCCGAGCTAGATGGCACAAGGCCCAATCACCTTATCGCTCCTAGACATGACAAATCCACAGCGTGGCTTGCTAAGCCCGGATTGTCATAATCATGATTTTACCTCAAGTCTACGACCCACTTCTCCCGTTGGACACTTCGTCCTCCAGTTTTGGGATTAGGACAATGGGGCCGGTAAATGGAATAGCAGTCGAGCTGCCCAGTTCCATTTCCCGACTGGTCCACTCCGACTGTGAGCTCGACACACCAAGTTGACTCAAGCAATTAGGTACACAGAGTTATAACATGTCAACAAGGCAGTCGAATATATTGCGCTAATCATGCAAAAGCAATTCAAGTGTAAATGCGTTAAAATTATATACGCGAATGTTTATTAGTATTGACGGTGTAAATATACTAAGTGAAGCAAATTATCGGGAGGATAACCATGCTTCGATTGATTTGGTGGATTCGATGTATTATGTGGAAGGTCTCAACCTCGTTGAAAGTTCAAATGGTTTTAAGACGAGGAAATCGCCACGCGTAACGCGTAAAATTCGGTTAGGAGATCGTTAAGGTACGGAAATCTTTAAGAAAACTAACAATTATATAATTAAATATAAGTCAGTAAATTTTCAGGGTTGTAACAAGGTAAACAATTAATTTGAGGTCCTTGATAAAAGGAAATTTTCATAAGTAGCCCCATTTTGGAAAAACTAGTATTTGTCAGGTTTAAAATCAAATAAGTTTTGGTCTCGACCTCGAAAAAATGTAAGGTAAGTTTCTAAATTCTCCAAATTGTGCATATAATCAGTTTTCAAAGAGTTTGGGGTCGAGTTTTTGAGAAATTCCGATTTTGTTCCCCTTTTTTGCCAAAATTGCCATTTTTTGCCCCGAATTTAAAATATTTGGATCTTACAATCTGGAAGGGATTTTGATGTGATTCAAATTTTAAAATATCACTTATAACAAAGGGTTATTGGGACAAAAGCAGTTTTGAAATATTCTTAGTTTAAGTCCCATAACTTTTGAAAATTCCATTTCTGGACCAATTTTTGAGTTTTTGTCTTTAAGGCTTATTTGGGGTCTATTTGTTATGAGATTTGAACCATGGGTTCAAAATATTATAAAATTATAATTAAGTGGTTTTTCCAGGTATATGGGCTGCATTAATCTTGGAAATTTCATTTTTGGCCATTGAGTTTGGCATTACACTTTAGTCCTCAAAACTTTAAAAACAATTGGTTTGCTTTACTCAGAACACTTTGATTTTTGGAATTTACTCAAAATATGAGTTTTTCAGTAAACAAAAGTTAAAATTTTCAAATTTTACAGAAAAGTCCTTGCACAGTTTCAAAAATCTCATTTTTAGTCCTTAAACTTTCAAAATTCCTCAATTATGTCTTTAGGCTTTCAAATGTTGGTTTTTATCATATCAAAACCTTTAAAATTTTGTTATTGACTTAAAATGTCATATTGTTAATGTAGTACAGTCTCATTTTTGAAATTTTACAGAGGCATCTCACAGTTTTAAAAATTTTGCAAATTAGTCCTCCAATTTTGCTAATTTTGGATATAGGGTCCAATAGTGCATTTTTCATATATTTTCAAGTTTACAGAATATAAATCAAATAAAACATGAAATTTCATGTACATAGGCATGCATTAACATATCATTCAAGAATACATCAATAAATTCATAGATTTGTACATGCATGCACCTATTTTTGCAAACTTGAATCATCAAGCATACTTTTATGGAATTGTTGGACATATATACTTGAAACATACATGCAATACATATTTATATATATCATGCAAGTTTCAAATTACTACATGCAATTTTTACGAAATTATTTGAGTTTTTATAAAGGATTTTCCACCCACCTTTGGTAGTCTTCTTGGTGAGTCTTGGAATGTCACTTTCTTTCTATCTCATGGAATTCCGACCTCAACACCTCAAGACAGCCCTTAAGTGTCAAATTTTCAAGAATTTGGAGTTAGGATTTGAAGGATTTGAGGTAAGAAATAAGAGATTAGAGTAAAGGTCAAGAAATCTACCTTGTGTAGTTTTGCAAGTTGAGCCTAAAATGAAGTATTTTCTAGCATGCACCTTAACACCTTTGATTCAAGCTTCCAAGGTCAGCCCCTATTTCCATACTAAAACCATATTTGGTGTTAAAATTTGAAATCAAAAGAGGAAGGAAAAAGTTAGTAATAAACCTCAATTTATACATTGTTGTCTTGTTTCTACAAATGACTTAAAGGTCCTTTTTAAGCTAATGATCCAATCTTGTTTTTCTTAAGTCCTTCAAGATGTGAGCTTCTTAAGTGTACCTCAAATAGAAAAAATTCATCAAGTTAGCAAATGAAGGAGATAGGCTTAGAGATTTTAAGGGATAGATCGAAGATGAAAGAAGAAATTTTCTTACTTTGTTGCAATGTGGTTCGAATTTTATGAGAGAAATGGGAGGAATTCTTGTGTTTTCGACTAAGTATTAGAAGAAGAATGTGTTGGAAGTATAGAGTGAGTTGGGGGTGTTTGAGAGATGAGTGAAGGATGAAATGAATGGAATTGTTCCCCTTTGGTAAGCATATGGCCGATCCATTGAGAGATAGGGAGGGGAGAATATTTATTTTGTGTCTTGTAAAATGTAGGTTGCATGGGAGACAATAGTGGGTCAAATGTATGGGGTTAAGCTTAGTTTAAGTGAGTATCTTGTGGGAAATGGGAGAGTATGGATTGTTGGGGAATTTTTACAAGAATGTTTGCTTGAGTGGGATTTTAAGAAATTATAAACAATTTGAGGCTTCCATTTTGTCCAAATTGGTGATAATTTGTGTTAAATATCAAGTCCAAAAATCACTTATCAATCCAATAATCACTTATTAATTCCACAATCACTTATCATAAAAATCAATAATATTGCTCAAATTATGTTTTATTGTTTCCTATTTCCTTAATAAATATATTTAATTCTCTTACACAAACGAACAATGTGAGGCCCCAGATTTTTCAACCATAGATAACACGATCGCGGACATTTTTCTGATACAATATTTAAATATTCCGATAATTTATTCTTATATTTACTATTTATTTTACGGTTTGTATTATGTTAATGGATTTAGCATTGGTTATCTATTTCACCTTAATTTCCTAAGAAAATGTATTATTAAAAGTCCTTTCTTTATGCAAAACTACCATGTTGATTTGGACAAACCTACTATTAAATTTTTGAGATTTTGAAATAAAAATACAATTTGAAAATAATCTACTCAAAAATCTATTATCTTGATTTATCAAACATGTATTATATAATTTTAAAATTCTTAGCATATTATAATAGCGCTTAAAACTATTTCAAAGAAATATGATTTCGTCCGTTACGAACACACCTTTTTATCATTATGATCTTTGAAAACTATCTGCTACTAAATTAGTATTTTAATAATACAATACTTTTGTCTTGAAAGCTCATTTAGTACAAAATTTATATTTTCAAAAGAATAGTAATTTAGATTTATTATGTAAAAATCCAATTCTTTTTATTGAAAATAATAAAGTTTCATTTTTTGATTTTGTTGAGTTACTTACTACTTGATTTAACTAGTAGATAAATCATTTATTTTATGGTGTATATTAATAACACATATTTTCACTTATTTAACGATTGTCGATTTCTTTCAACTTTTAACGTGTTACATTGATTGGTTGGACCCTTTTTCTTAACGACTAGCTATTAATGTTTCTTATAGTAAAAGATTCATTTATATATTTTGTAATTTTTGAAATTAATATTTCTATATTTTAAAATAATTTTATAATTTAATTAATTGCTCGATTGATATTTTGACTTGTACCATTGATTTTAATTTTATTTAGTACCTTAGATGATAAGTGATGATACAACACTTGGGAATTATTAGGCACCTTATAACTTATATATTTATTACATAAGTGATATATATAGCCTATAGAATAAGGAGCTTAGATATTTTTACTTTTGTGGATTTTGTCATGTATTTTTTTATTCACTTTGTTAAGTCAATTTTTAAATTTTAATTTTCTTTTGTGGATTTGTATTGTATTATTTGGAATTTTTAATTATTATGCTCTATTATGGTTCTCATATTTGGTATTTTCAAACTATGTGAGGCACGAACTGTATTTTAATAAAAATATCTTTTATTAATTTCAAGAAGTTAAGAATATCAATAAATTGTTAAGTATTATATTATGGCTCAAAATATTTCGAAAAGCATAACCAATTATAAAAATATAAGTATTCATATCATTTTTTTATACAGTGATCTTCATTATTTTTGGGAGATAAAATATAAAAGTATTTATTTTACATTAGGAAAGTATGAATTATGTGAAAATCCGATTCTTGAAACTAAGAAATTTTTATTTTTTAAATTAAGAAAGTATAAAAGTTGATGTCAAATTAATTTTACATTAATAATCCGAACTTACCAATTATGTTGAGGGTGAAACCCGATTTACTGAAATAAGAAATTACAATTATCAAAATACATGAATATACAAATTATTCAATAGTCCGAATGCATAACTTTTAAAACCCACTACAAAATAAAATTTTGAGTAAAAATATATTTTATTTATTATATTCATTTTAATTTATATATGCAATATGAGTATCAAACTGAATGTCGTAAAAAAGATGATTAATTTGATATATTATACATAAAAAAAATAATTGAAAACGACAAGTTATTATTTTTTTTAAAAAAATAAAAAGACAAATATAATAATTAATGCACTACCCACACATATTTGAAAAATTAATTAATGTAGCACACAGATTTGGAAACTATAAATTACAAATATTTTTTACCTTTTCTTTTTCCATACTTTTATTACTTTTTATAGGAATGAAAAATGAGCCGGAAATTTTTTACTATTTTGAGAATAGTATCTCTTTATATATATATAGTGTTAGGATCAAATGTGGCAGTGGGCTTAGGTGTGCGGTGTTGATTAATCTAATCCATCCACACATTTTATTCAAGGTCCGGATTGCTACTTAAAATAATCGATTTATCAATTAATTAATAGGTGGAAATGACATAATAGTAACTAGCAAAATGCTATAAATCACACCCCTACAATCAAGGGATTGATTAATATCACGTTTCCATAATTGAATTGTGCACCATTTTAATAGTTGAATTGTACACCATATAATAATTGATTGTACATCATTTTATGTCTAACAAGTATATTAAAGAATGTGGAACTCAAGCACAATATATCAAAAAAAATACACCAACTAAACTAATTGGGCACTGTATGAACTCTAATTGTATACGAAAATAATATTATTTAAACACCATTCGTCATTACGCATTGCACGGACATTATATACACATTACCAGACTTATCAATGCATCAAAGCACATATTCATGCCGTTATAACAATGCTAAATATGCACCAATACATATATCCATGGCTCTTTTTTTTTCTGGTGCAGGGGTTAAACAAAATACCACAATAGATTTAACTATATATCAAAGGTAAGAAAACATATATCATTCCTAAGTAAAATGTACACCAAAATAACAAGGACTAATTCACCAACAAATACACAAAACAAAACTAATTTACATTGCATGAACTTTAATTGTATACCAAAATAATATTATTGAAACACTATTGTCATTATGGATTTCATGGACAGTGTATACATATATCCTTGTCTCCTTTTTTTTTCTAATGTAGTGGTTGGACAAAAAATACCACAAAAAATTTAACTACATACGAAAAGTAATAAAACATATATCATTCTTAAGTAAATGTACACCAAATAAACTGGGAATGATTCCCCCTAAAAAAGAACCAAAACCCATTTTTCTACAAAAATAAGAGAATCAACAAAATCTGCAAAAATAAACCACAAACACGCACGTTACACTCGTAACTTCCACTCTATATCTCAACTTACACCATCCCACATCAATAACATAAACATTACATAAACTATTAACTGCATATACATCGTTTTTACCTAATTTTATACCAACAATATATTTACCAAATATGTACTATTTCGCACAAATATATCTCCAGAAGCAAAAAAAAAAGGATTCTGTAAAATCGAAGATCAAAACCCTAGGTACTTCAAAATAAAAAATTGCCTACTCTACTTTCTACAGATTACTCCAAAAACCCATAAAAGACATCAGCATGTTTCAACAGAAAAAGAAAATAAATTAAGGGATAAACCTTTCTACCAAAATCTACAACCGAAAAAAAGGAAAAAATAGAACCAGACTATTACCTTTACCAATAATTTGAAGGGTGTTTTGGTTTTTGATGTCGAGAAACCCTGACAAGCTTCGAAATTGAAAACAAAACTGATGGGTCTCGGCGGTCGTCCGGTAGAATGAAGAAGAAATAGAAGAAAAGGACGACTGATAGAATGAAGAAGAAAGAGAAGAAAAAAAAAAGGAGTTTTGATTTTGTGTGAAAAGAAGAATGCATAAAAGCTGGAGAGATTAATTGAAATCCCAAAAAAAAAGGGGGTTATGGGGGTTACCATAACTGCCGTGTGATTTTGTTTATAAAATAACCATTGTGCCATTAAATGGGCAATATTAAATGTAAAAAAATATAAAATCGAAAAAACCTTAGCCTTAGGATTAAACAGATTAATGGCTTAGGTTGGTCCACACTGCCACATGGTAAGGCCCTTGTGCATTTTTGTTGCTAAAGGTCTTGCGCCTTTTTGCATTTGTTTTGTTGTTTTGAGATTCTATTGTTGCTATATAAAAGGTCTTGTCCTGTCCTTTTGCTAATTGGTCAGTTGGTTATAGCGTTGATCTTATGAGCTGAATGCCTTTCCAGCTTTTATTTTTGCTGAAGCCTTTAGACTAATATTTGATGTATCTCGATTTTTATTGATTTGTGGATAGGATTTTCGCGGGGGGGGGGGACCTTAAGGAATTAAAAGTGATCGTATATGATCTAAAATTGCAAATTATATATTCAATGGTCTTGTAGATGTTATATTTGGTGTAGTTAAATTTGTAAATGAAGCGAATTATTTTGATTTCAATTCGTATATTGACATTCATATGGTCATATTCGAGTCCCATGTGGCAATATTATTGTCCGAGCTTCCCTAGACGTTTTGAGAGTGTTAGTGAATGTTGGATAGAAGGAAAATGGGGCTTCCATTTATTATCGGCAGCCTTGCCAATTCACATTGTGCGGGAGATTAATTAGGACTAAACTATTCATTTTGTGCCAAATGATATACATATAGGGTTAGGATCAAATGTGGCAGGGGGTTACCATGTGGTAGTGTGGATTAATCCAACTCATCCACACCTTTTATTCAATGGTCCATTGCTATTAAAAATAACTGATATATCAATTAATTAATAGGTGGGAAGGGCACAATAGTAACTAGCAATTAAAATGCCATAAATCATGCCCCTACAATCAAGGGATTGATTAATATCACGTTTCCATAACTAAATTGTGCACCATTTTAATAACTGAACTGTATACCATTTAATAACTGACTGTACAACATTTTACATCTAACAATGCATCATTGTATAACTAATTGCACATCATTCAATCCCAGTAATTTTTATGGGATTTGATTTTACAATTGTTCCCGCTTTTCATTCAATTGTGGTGTACTCACAATGGTGTACAATTAGTTATACAATGATGCACTTTAGATATAAAATGGTGCACAGTCATTTATTAAATGGTGCACAATTCAACTATTAAATGGTGCATAATTCAGTTATGAAAACGTGATCTTTATCACATCCATGATTGTAGGGCGTCATTATGGTAAGGTGGTTATACCATTTTGTCTAGAATTTTTAGATGATGTATAATTAGTTATACAATGATGCACTGTTAGATATAAAATGGTACATAGTTAGGTTATTAAATTGGAAGATGGTTACACCATTTTGTCTTTATAGTTCGTTTAGATGATGTACAATTAGTTATATATTTATGCATTGTTAGATATAAAATGGTGCACAATCGGTTATTAAATGATGCACAGTTCAACTATTAAAATGGTGCATAATTCAGTTATGGAAACGTGATATTTATCACATCCATGATTGTAGGGCGTCATTATGGGAAGGTGGTTACACTATTTTGTGTTTATAGGATTTTTAGATGACGTACAATTAGTTATACAATGATGCACTGTTACATATAAAATGGTGCACAGTTAAGTTATTAAACGGGAAGATGGTTATACCATTTTGTCTTTCTAGTTCCTTTAGATGATGCACTGTTAGATATAAAATGGTGTACAGTCAACTATTAAATGGTGTACAATTCAGCTATTAAAATGATGCACAATTTCAGTTATGAAAACGTGATATTAATCAGTCCCTTATTGTAGGGGCGTGATTTATGGCTATTTTGCTAGTTACTATTATGCTCTTTCCACCTATTAATTAGTTGATAAATCAGTTATTTTTAATAGCAATCTGGACCATTGAATAAAAGGTGTGGATCAATGGGATCAATCCACACTGCCACATGATAAGAGGCTGCCACATGATTATATATATATATACCTAGATGGTCGTAAACAATAAATGATACATTTTCAACAAAATCAGCCTGGAATTCCTTGCGAACGAGCAAAACATTGGCAAAACGTTTAATTGTTCAAGATAATTATATTGTCTTCTTGCAGGTGCTTGCAATTAGATATATTATACGTAAAAAAGGATAAAAAAAAAAAGGTTATTAAGTTTAAACAAAAAGAACAAATATAATAATTAATGCAGTACACACAAATTTGGAAAGTTTGCTTTCCATAATTCTATTTTTTATATAATTTTAAAAAGTGGTTTATTTAAAGAAAGTTGACTATAAAAAACAATCAAATCTCAAATATTTATTATCTCTTAGTTTTCAATATAATTTTATTACTTTTTTTAGTAATGTGATTTAGGTGGGAAAATATTGTGTTACTGTTCCTAGAATAGTCTCATCCAATCACAAGCTCAAATTCATCTTGTTTCTTCAAATTTGTTTTTTTAACAAAGTACAAAATCTTGGGAAGAGTGGCCCTGAGTAGGGTACCCACTCATTTAACGGCTCGTTTGGGAACTTTGATGGGATAAGATAAGCTTTTGGGGATTGCATGTGATAGGATTATATTTATCACACTTGTAGGTTGCAAACTTTTGTTTGGGATTATGTATTATTTTTTTCCCTTATTATCGAAAGAGTGCTTATATTGTTTGGGGAGTATGATTAGAAGTGATTAACATGGAACTGACAAAAATGCCCTAACTTCAAGTCTCACTTGGTCTTGTTGTCCATTCCTCATTGTCTTCTTCCACACATCCACAACCCTATACAAATTGGAGTCACCATCACCAACTAAACAAAATAATAATACATAAAAAGAGGACCAAAATTGAAGAAAAGAAAAGATGAGAAAAGACTCTTCCCAATGGACACACTTCTCTGCGATGAGCTTCTCCAAGAAATCTTCCACCGCGTCCCGCCACCGTCCTCAGCCGCTGTAACCCTCGTCTCCAAGCGGTGGCGCCGCCTCCTCCGCTCCTCCTTACAATCCCACCGCCATCACTTCTTTCTCCGCCTTTCTTACACAGCACTCATTTCTCTCTTCTCTTTTCATCTTCCGCCGCCGCAGCGGTGGCGGCGGCGGCGGCGAAGATCCTCTCCTACTTACCATCGCCTCTTCTTGCCCCAACCAACCTCCGGCACCTCCGTTTCTTGAGCTCCCTGTATCTCATCTCTCTCTCTCTACACTCTCTCGCCTTCTTGTAATTATGTAGATTCAAGGGTAAAATAGGGAGAATAAGTCCTTTAGGAAGGGTAGTTTTGTAATTTCAACGCATGTGATTGGTTGGTATTATATAATAACACCTTGGCCCTGTGATCCAGTTTCACCCATTTTGCTGATTATTTAGCGGGCCGAATCCTATCACACGGGCCCTTATCAAAAAATACAAACGTTGTGAAAAGGTGGGATAAGGACTTTTTCCTCCCTTTTCATGAATCCCAAAACAGCCCTAAGGATATACATATCAAACCATATAATTTAATATTGTATGTACCCATCCCAACCTGATTAAGAATTTACAGGTATTACCCGTACCCATCACAATCCATTTGGTGATACCCGCATACTACCCGTACCCACCCAAAACCTTTTCATTTTATATAAAAACTTATAATTACATGAATATTTAAATGGGTACCCTACAAGAATTAGTTATTATACAAAAAAATGTTTAATATGTTAAATCTTAATAATTGTAACAATTAATCATATTCAATTTTGCAAGTCACAACAGAATATCATTATTCATCAAATAAATCAAAAGTAACACATAAATACAAATGCAACAAATAAATTCCTTAAAATTATAAATTCAACACTAATACATCATTTAATCCATTTAACCACATCATCAAACATGAAATTTTATCAAACTTGACAAGATTTAAAAAAAAAAAAAAAAAAAAGAGTTAATGGGATCATGATTTAAAGAAAGTAACAATTTTATATCTTCTTTGTACTAAATGGAATTCATGTTGAGCTTTCAAGAAGAAAGCATCTTGTTACATAAAAATAATAAGTGGAGGTTAATAAGAGGTCAACGAGTTCAAGTAGTGGGTATCCGAGGGGTTAAACCAAACTCTACCCGTACATAAATGAGTAATAATTTTTTATCCCATACCCATCCCAAACCCAAAAAAGACTACTCATATCCGACTCATTAGGGTCCGGGCGGATGGGTACATGTGTCTACCCCTCCCGCTACCATCCCTAGTCCTGGTAAGAGAGGGACTGATGAATTTGATCTCAAATCAAATACTCAACTAACCGAGATACAATCAAATTCCCTACGAGCCTTGGCTATAAACTGAAAGGAGGATCAGCCTTCAGATAAAGCCACACAAAAGCAGAATTTTTTTAAAATAAACTCTCTTGAGGCAAACATGTATAGAACTTTATAATTAGAAATTATAAAAGGGGAATAATTTCATGTGTAGTACAAAGTTTTGAGATGTTCAATACACTAAAAACTAATGTACGCAATTTGAACCATAAAATGTATCAATATTGTAGCTTCGAAATACATTTAAGGATTCATCGCCATAACTTTCTTCCTTTTGATGTGTGCTTCATCTCCTATATGGTTTCGTATACAACAAATTTCTCGTGTCGAATAGAAAATCCTCGACTACCAGAGTACATAAATTATTTATACAGGAAAAGAAAAGGAGTATAATATATCACACTCTCCATTCTTGGTTAGCGAGAAAAGCTTAATGGAAAACTTGAGGTGATGCATAGTATTCGCTTTCATTAAATACGGGTCTTAAATCTTCTTTGCACATAAAATCCAAAGGAAATGAAACAAGATGTCCCTTCACAGATTTTAATCTTTCCATAGGATCTGTGCCAGTGACATCTCCATTTTGGTAGGTTTCAAGCTTGTTTGGGGCTATTCCTAAATCCGTAGTGGTATGCCCAATTTTTTCCCTCCAGAAGCTCATGGATTGTCGGAGTGAAACCCTGCATGAAATCGCATGAGTTAAGCAATAGAAAATTGAATATAAAAACAAATGGAGATGGTAGCTTCAACATACCTTGTATGTATCAGATCATTTGGTATACAAGAAAAGACATCTTGGTAGATCATCGTATTTGTCTGCCAATGCCACATTTAAACCAGGATTTAGTTGAATTTGGATTATAATGGTAAATGTAAAATATTTGATGCATTAAAATACAGTTCCAATACAAAAACACTATACCAAAGCCAATAGAGGGGTAGGGGGCGGGGGCCAATACAGACAGTATAGACAAAACAAAGACAGGGCCGAGCACGAAGTGGAAAATGATCTCAGTGGATTTCAAAGGAAAACCAATCTTCGTAAGATTATTTTTTATGGTTAATTACGAAAACACCCTTGAGGTTCAGTATAATTACAAAAAAACTCACCTATCTTTCAAAATTACAAATACCACCCCCCCAACATATGTTTTTATTTTACAAATTGCACCCTCAAGAGGGGAAATTAGTGAAATAAATACAAATATCAAGGGGTGTTTGTAATACCTTAAGGAGGTGGTTGTAACTTTGAAAGATAACTGGAGTTTTTATTTGAAATTAAGCTCAAATTCAGGGGTAGTTTTTGTAATTTACACTTTTTTTGGTCAGAATTACTCAAGCCAAAGAAACGGGATGCTTGAAATCATAGCTGAATACTGAAACCCTCACCTTTGCAGTTGCCATCCATATATCCTTGTAGGTTGAATCAACCACGGGGTCTCTTATTTGATTAATCTAAAACAGTAAAAAAAAAGCGTGTGAAAGCATGACACAAGAATTCGTTTTCAATTTATTTTCTAGGACACCACTATGAATACAGCTTTGTGAAACGTTTAATCTAACCTCTCCAGCATGAAGACCAATGTGTTCAGACCATAGTGAAAGGCGAAGACTCAATGCAAATTTTCCAGCTTTCCAAGGCCTCCCCCCTATCCATGAATCAACGAATTCTTTGTCCTCGATTAGTACTCCAATCTGAAAATATTAAATCCAGTTACAAACCAGCAAAAAGCAGTACCTCACTTTTCAACCTTTTTCAGTTGTGAGGTGGCATGTGCTGACAAATATTATGAGACAATCTTTATGGAAAGATCAACACAAGATAAAGGCAAGGCTGACAGACCAAATGGAAGTAATCCTAACCCCAGCTAGGATCAGATAAGAGTGAAAATGGACTAAAACCATCTCGAGATCACAAAAATACGACCAGCTTGAGAATCAACTGCTATTAAAACCTTTTCACTGTAGATAGCTTAATACTTTAAATGTAAGACAAGCAACTTAACACAATCAAAAGGTAAACCACATACAGTATCTGGTATCTATCAATTCCAACCACAATTAGAGAGCTCAAACACATGGGAATTGCTATCTTTCCCTAAATTGACAAAATTCATGTGCAATTAACTTGCTAAAAAGAAAATAGCAAGAAGTTTCAGAATGAGTTTAGATCATACCTCGGAATCTCTAGATCCAAGTAAACTTCTGTCATTAATATTAGCAGAGCCAATCAACGTAGTTTGGTCATCAATAATCATGATCTTGCTATGGACATAAACCTGAAATAATATACTAACATCAAAATCCCCAGCTCAATGAACATTCATCCATACCAAACCAAGGTTCCAAAACAGGCTAAACGAAAAGCAACTTAAGTTGTCCTTTTAGTATTTTAGTTTTGGTTTTCTTTATTCTTCTTTCTTTTGGGGTGGGGGTGAGGGAGGATAGTTCGAGTTGTATGTGAACTGTGTTGATCTAAGCATGCGAAACATTGTCGAGCAGAGAGACGTGTGCAAAAAGTCCAAGTCCAGACATTACCAATTGTATTTGCAAACACTAAGTTTTTCCATTGAATGAAAATTGCAATTGCTTTTTCATAATACAAATGGCTAACATCACATCCCAACAAATACTTGGCAATCATTCAATTCTAAAATCAGTTAACTACCCAGAGAAATAATTTTTTCATTGAAAACCCAAGGAGTTCAGGGTAAAAAAGTTAATCCTATTTGATATTTTACTCTTAAACAGATAATAAATGATTTGAACAATTATTTTCTCATGGAACATACTCCACAGTCCTGATGAAAGAGTTCACTAAGGCAAGTAATAAAAGTCATAACAACTGAAAATGAAAAAGATTTGATTGACTATCAAGAAAAAACTCAAACCATAGTAGAGATGAAATGAAAGAAGTGAGATCACTCGAGAACTGGACATCCATGATCAAGGAAAAGCAGGTGCGAAAAATTCTCCAAAAGAAAAATGTATATGTACCTGACTAGTAGCAACAGGACCATCGTCAAAAAGTTTGCCGTAAGCTCTTAGACCATAAAAAGATATGTAATCGTACATTCTAGGGCCAACAAGGTTATAGAGATTATGCAGTATAGAATTATTTCCTCTGCATATTGTCCGGTATTGCCAATGCATAATAGCTCTTACAGAAGCAGCACCAGAATCATCCACGCCACCCTATTAAAATTTAACAGGGTGAAAACACAAATAATTATCTGCAACAGAAAACATACATGGCAAAGAAAGAAATGTATGTACCTGGAAACCGGGTAGCAGAGGTATGACAATAATAACCCTGAAACACTTCTTCTCATTGTGAGCGCATAATACGCCTGTATAATGCTTCTAAAACACGATTTTGAATAATTTCATCACCAGATAGACCAGAGATGAAGAATTGATTCTGAAAACAAATGACAAAAGCATGTCAGAAATAATAACTTCCGATGCTTTACAACTTATAATGCAAGAGTAACTGTGAGGATAACATCAATAGATATTTCAAGCTAATCCTTCAAAAAAATTATTCTAACGCACGGCTGGCCGTCGCCAAAGTAACAAGCCTATTATGTACTTGTTGAGATATTATATAATATAAGCTTAGTGGCAACTTAGTGCCTTAACTTTAGGTTGTAATGTTTCTTTTGTTTCTACTTTTCCTTATTTTCTGGTGATGATTGGCATAGACCTTGCCTATATAATGTATCATTTATGTCATGATTAATACACAAGGAATATTTAGTTTTCTCATGGTATCACAAAGCAGGTTCTTCGAAACCTAGTCTCTGCCTTTGTTCTCCCCATTTTTTTTTTCTCTGACAAAACACCAAAAAAAAAAAAAAAGAACCCTAGTTTTCCTTTTTTTTTTCTTTTATCCCAGATACTCTGTCTGCCCAGCACACCTCCGATCACCTCTGCCGGCGACACGCGCCGGCCACCCGACTCGCCATCTCAAGATCGGCCGGACCCCCAAGTTTCGTTGCCGGACACTACCTCACGCGCCTCCACGCGCCACCGTCGTTTCCTGCGCGTGGCGTCCACGCGCCGCCGCGCTCCGACCGCCGTCGCACCAGCACCTTCTGTAGCGCCTGACCTCCCTCTTTCTGTTTTTCCCACTCCCGTTCGGTGGGTCGCACGTTTGAGGTCTGTTTCAGCCTATTTTCTTCTTCTTCTTTTTTTTTTCCCCTCACAGCTTGCATTAGTTGTCCCTATTTACTATTTTTCTGAGGTCTCCTTTCTTTTGAGGTCTGTTTGCTGTTTGAGGCCAGTTCGTTCTTCTTTTTTTTTTTTTTTCCCTTCCTGGCTGTCCAGCTATTATTTACGTTGCAATGGCTGACTCATCCTCACAAAAAAAGAGTTTGATTTCGTTTGCCTTTCAAGGGTCTCCTACCATTACCACCGAAAAATTGAATGGTAAAAACTATTTGAATTGGTGCTCCTCGGTCGAATTATGGTTTTTAGGTCAATGTCTTTCGGACCATCTTACTAAACAATCTTCAGAGATTGATGCTAAACTTAAAACTGATTGGGAACAAGCTGATTATCAATTAGTCTCCTTGTTATGGAACTCCATTGATCCTAAATTAATGCCACATTTCCGTCCGTATCGGACTTGCTATGATGTCTGGTCAAAGGCTAAAACCCTTTATGCTAATGATATTCAGCGATTATATGAATCTGTTCGAAGTCTTGTTACCCTTCAGATGAGTGACCAAGATCTATCAGAATATTTAACTCGGGCTCAATCCACTATTGATGAGCTCAAATTAATGCTTGTTAGTACTGATCTTCAAGAGATGCTCACAAAACTTGATAATATGTTTATGGTTTTTATTCTTCATGGTCTTTCGAAGGAGTATGGATCGGTCGTGACAGGCTCTCACCATCGCCATCTTGTTCGACGGTGGAAGAACTTATTAATCGCTTTGATAAGAGTTTCCTTTTCGGACACGGCCCACAACCGACCATGAGCCTTCCGCTCTTGTTTTCATCTGAATGATCGTGGTAGTGGAGGCCGTGGTCGTGGTCGTGGCCGAGGTCGTGGGTCGAGGGGACGAGGAAATCTATATTGTACTCACTGTGGTAGAGATAATCATACTCAGGATCGATGTTACGATTTACATGGTTTCCCAACCAAAACTGCTAATATTGCTCAATCCTCCTCTCATTCTGATTCTGAAATTACTCTTTCTCCTAGTGACTATAAAGAGTATTTTCTGGTGAAAGCCAACAAGCCACCTCTTCCGCTACTATTGCCCATCTTGGTAATTCTAGGTTTGTCTTTCTCACTCTACACCTGGGATGGGTTTTGGATTACAGTGCTTAGATCATGTGACCGGTAATTCCTCAATTTTTCTCGAAATTTCACAAACCACATCCCCACATTATGTTCTTTGTTGCGGATGGGTCTAAAATCCGGCAATCGGAGTCGACGAATCTCTCCCACTCCTTCCATATCTTTAAGTTCTGTCTTATTAGTTCCCAATTGTCCTTTTAATTTAATCTCCATCAGTAAATTAACTCGCTCTTTAAACTGTACCATAACCTTCAATTCTGATTCTTTTTTAATCCAGGACCAGATGCAGGCGGACGATTGGAACAGGATCTGAATCTCGTGGCCTCTACTACCTTCAATCAACCAACTCTACCATATGTGCCGCTACTGAATCTCCCGATCTTCTTCACCGTCGTCTGGGCCACCCGAGTCTACCAAAATTAAAAACAATGGTATCTGGTCTTTCGCACTTGGAGTCTTTAAATTGTGAGTCTTGTCAATTAGGAAAACATGTCGCGTCTCTTTCCTAATCGTATTAATAATAGAGTCGCCTCTTTATTTGATATTGTTCACTCGATGTTTGGGGTCCAAGTCGTGTTCCATCCGTCTTAAAGGTTATCGGTATTATGTCACTTTTATTGATGATTTCTCCCGATGTACATGGATATTTCTAATGAAAGATCGTTCTGAGTTGTTTGCTATTTTTCACAATTTTTGTTCGGAAATTATGACTCAATTTAGGAAAACAATTCGTGTCTTGCGCAGTGATAATGCAAAAGAGTATTTCTCTGACCAATTTAATTCTTTTATCCGGTCTAAAGGTATTATACATCAATCTAGTTGTCCTCATACACCTCAACAAAATGGTGTCGCTGAACGAAAACATAGACACATTGTTGATACAGCCCGCACTCTATTAATAAATGTTAATGCACTTTTAAAGTTTTGGGGCGATGCTGTCCTAACAGCTTATTTGATCAATCGGATGCCCTCTTCTGTGTTAAATGGTCAGATTCCCTACTCTATTTTACATCCTATGGCACCTCTATATGATGTTTCCCCTCGCGTCTTTGGTTGTACTTGTTTTGTTCATGATCTCTCTCTAGGTCGCGATAAACTATCTGCTCGGTCTATCAAATGTATTTTTCTAGGTTATTCCCGTGTTCAAAAGGGTTATCGCTGCTACTCTCCTCCTACACACCGTTTCTATGTCTCAGCGGATGTTACCTTCTTTGAGGATGTATCATATTTTGCTACAACGACTATTCATTCGCACGACTTGGATCAGGTTTTGTCTATACCGTATTTTCCAACTGCTCCTGCCACTTCTAGTCCCCTAGAAATGTCATTTGCTCCATCTTCACCACAATCTTCTCCACCTATCAATCGGACGGCATCACTTATGAGCGAAGGAGAGAGTTACATGCTTCAGCTCCTGTTCCCGACATCTCTTCCCCCGCTCCAGGATTCACCGCTTCACCGACGGATTTGCTGCCGCCCTCAGAAAAGGTATTCGTTCTACTCGTAACCCTTATCCTATTTATAATTTCCTCTCATACCATCGTTTGTCGCCCACATATTGTCTTTGTTGTATCGCACTTTCTTCTATTTCTATTCCTAAGCAGTTTAAAGCACTATCCCATCCCGGATGGAAACAAGCAATGATTGATGAAATGACAGCTTTATATTCCAACCATACTTGGACACTTGTTCCTCTTCCATCTGGAAAATCTATTGTCGGGTGCCGATGGGTGTTTAATGTTAAGGTAGGTCCTGACGGTCAAATTGATCGCTTAAAAGCTCGGCTGGTGGCAAAGGGATATACACAAGTCTATGGTCAAGATTACAGTGATACTTTTTCTCCCGTCACAAATATGTCTTCTGTTCGTTTATTTTTAGCTATGGCTGGCCATGAAATGTTGGCCACTCTTTCAGTTAGATATAAAAAACGCATTTTTGCATGGTGACTTAGAGGAGGAAATTTACATGGAGCAACCTCCCGGGTTTGTTGCTCAGGGGGAGTGTGGATTGGTATGCAAATTACGGAAATCTTTGTATGGCCTGAAACAATCACCTCGAGCATGGTTTGGCGGTTCAAAGAAAGTTCTTCAACAATTTGGGATGATCCCGCGAAGGCGGCGACCATTCCGTCTTTTAGATGCTCTCGTCAAATACCTATATCTATCTTGTGGTTTATGTTGATGACATTGTAATTATTGGCGATGATTGTGAAGGTATCGAGATATTTGAAA
This sequence comes from Rehmannia glutinosa, assembly GCA_016081115.2. Classification (NCBI taxonomy): domain Eukaryota; kingdom Viridiplantae; phylum Streptophyta; class Magnoliopsida; order Lamiales; family Orobanchaceae; genus Rehmannia; species Rehmannia glutinosa. The sequence goes on from JABTTQ020002677.1 coordinate 770,481, forward strand.
CAACATCTATTTCAAAATTTTCGGACTAAAGACTTAGGCCCTCTTCGTTACTTTCTTGGGATTGAAGTAGCCCGTCGGTGTTGCTATCTCTCAAAGAAAATATGCTCTTGATATTTTAGAAGAAAGCGGGTCTTACAGATTGTAAACCGATTAATACTACTCCTATGGATCCTAATATAAAGCTCCTTCCTAATGTCGGGGAAGCGCTTATCCTAATCCAGGAAGATACAGAAGACTTGTTGGGAAACTAAATTATCTCACCCGTGACCAGGCGACATATCTTTCCCGATAAGTATAGTAAGTCGATTTCTGAATTCTCCTTGTGATAGTCATTGGGATGCAGTCATTCGTATTGTCAAGTACATTAAAGGGTCACCTGGAAAAGGACTTGTTTTCACAGATAAAGGCCACACTAATATCATTGGGTATTCAGATGCCGATTGGGCAGGAGATGAGAATGATCGAAGATCTACTTCTGGTTATTGTATATTCATAGGAGGAAACCTGATTTCATGGAAAAGCAAGAAACAGACTGTTGTTGCTCGGTCAAGTACAGAAGTCGAGTATCGAGCTATGGCACATGCAACATGTGAGCTCTTATGGCTAAAACACTTACTGCAGGAATTACACTTCTGTGACACTGGTCCTATGGAGCTCGTATGTGATAACCAGTCAGCTCTATACCTCTCTTCCAATCCAGTTTTTCACGAGAGGACAAAGCATATAGAAGTCGACTGCCATTTTCTTAGAGAAAGATTGTCTCTGGAATCATCGGGACTTTGTCAATTCTAGAGATCAACTCGCCGATATCTTCACCAAATCTCTACGAGGCCCTCGGATAACTTATATATGTGGCAAGATGGATGCATATGATGTATATGCTCCACCCCGGGGGAGTGTTGAGATATTATATAATATAGGCTTAGTGGCAACTTAGTGCTTAACTTTAGGTTGTAATGTTTCTTCTTTTGTTTCTACTTTTCCTTATTTTTCGGTGATGGTTGGCATAGACCTTGCCTATATAATGTATCATTTATGTCATGATCAATACACAAGGAATATTTAGTTTTCAAGTACTTAACAAATACGACATCTTATCATGTATCTTTTATTAATCACCTTTCTTAGTATGATTTTATACTAACCTCTCTTCGCAGCCAAAGTTAAAGCTTTTCCAAGACTCATTTGAAAAAATATACTTTTTTATTTATTACTATTCATTTCCCATCACAATCTGTCTTTTCTGTCTGTTTAGCTATCTCACTAAAATAGACGGATTATTCCTCTAAAACAGACTAAGAAGGTCAACATTGTCCAGTTAGGTAGAAACACAAATTTATCATTTTTGTAAGCAAGTTTAAGGTTTAAAAAGTAGTGAATGGCTGAAGCGTAAAGCAACAATTGCAGCATTAGGATGGAGACTGGAGACAAAATCACATCAAAGAAAAGGTTTTTATTAGGAGGGGGTGGGAAAATATAAGAATAAGACAAGCATACTTTGAAGCTTTTCCTATGCAGTGAATGCAGCATAAATTTGCATCCTGTGTGAACTTTATTGTTTAAAAAATAATAAAAAATCTTAAATTGAAATTACTTTGGAGAAATTAAAAGAGTATATACAACTCCAAAATTCTCTCAACCTAGATATATGTATAATGATAGATAACTGAAATTGGAAAAAATTAATTACAGACCTCAATGTAGACATAGTGTTCTGCTCTGTCAATTAGTGAACAGTAAGCATTGTGAATACTTTCTTCAATCTGGCTTGTACCAGCTGACCACTGGCTGACACTCCTTATAATCTGAGAACGGTCATCCATGACAATAATAAGAGAGAATCCAATATTGCAAACAAAGCACATCAATGAAGCAACTAAATAGTAAGCACTAGACAAACAAATAACAGTGTCAATCACACCATCAGTAAAGAATTTGGTATCGATATATTGGTGATATAGTGGGGGAGAAGCAGGTTCATAAGATTGGACCTACTCTTTAATTGCATTCATTTATGCTGAGTTTTGGCCACTCAACAAACACTTGAATTCCCTTCTCCCCACCCCCCCAACCCCAAATTTACTAGAAAGTGAGAGGGAATGATTCGGGAAATCTACGGAAAATCATGACCGAAAGAACCTTCTCAAAACGATACACAAATTGATCGAAACCGATGCTAAGATGTGCTGAACAGTATTGGCCACATATAGAACAATACACAGGGCATTACAGATATAGTTTCTATATGAAATGTACATGCCAAAGTTCCTTTAAGAAATAAAAATGATATGGTAATGGTAGAGTTATTCCACATTTTTTCATTATCATTTGGACTTTATATGCAAAATAGTAGCAGAGAGAATGTGTCATTATGTGTAAATAGCACGAGTAAAGATTAAATTAAATGGGTAACAGATAACTAAATATGTGAATATAAGACAGACTTGCTACATATCAGAGACTTGAAATACAATGGCAGATTTCCATGTCAAATATCCTAATGTTATGCAGGAGACGAAACTCACCTGACAGCGACATGAAACACGAGGACCAACCTGCCCAATCTCATCAGTGGAAACAACTTGACCACCTCGTTCCTGTGTTTCCCACCATTCCTTCTCTGGAACTTCCAAGCCAGGCTGCATCACATTGGAAGACAACGCTGTGGAGATCCAAGGTGTCAAGATCATCCACGAAACCCCTCATGGGCATATCTGAGATTAATGGTTCAATTTTGCTTTTACGGAAAAAGAAAGGACTCTTGCTAGACCTGCTTTGCTGACCATGAAGATCATGCAGTGTGTTAAACCCATTTAATTTTGGTTCTATCTTTACAGAATCTAGCCCATCAGCTTCTTGAGGCATAAGCAACGGGACATCTTGAAATGATGATACAGAGGAAAATGAGTCATTTCTTTTTAAGTCTTGATGATTGCCGTAATCATTCTTATCACCAATATCTATCTCTTTGCTTTTTCCCAGATAATGAGGAATAACCATGTGGTGCTGAGGCAAGAGTAGTGGAATTGCTTGTTCATTTGGGGCCTTATTTCTCTGGCAGATCATGAAAAGAAAAAAAAAATCACATGAAATTCCCAAGTCAAAATAACATATCACTTCCAACAAGAAAAAAATTCAACCTTTGCATAGTTCCATCGCTGTACAAAATGTCGGGCTACATCACGGCAAGGTGGCCCCCAAAGGGCACAGTGGACGTCATGCCAAGGCATGCGAGGATATTTCAGTCGATCTAATTCATCCTTCATCGTGTCCTCCCAGGAATTCGGTTCCGATTCCCTGAGATTTAGTATGAAGTCAAGCATTTGCATTAGTTCAAAAAGAAGTTCACGCCGAATCTGAAACAATGCAAATCGCTAAGAAGCAAAATCCTAGTTGCCTTACAATAAAAAAAGAGTCAAAAGACTGATGTGGTTAAAAAGATGATAAAAGCAAGTAGCAAATTCCCGAACATGTTAATAACACTTGTAGCAATAAGCAGTGGTGATTCGACAGCAGAAAATAATCAGAGATTTTCATGTCTATGTATGTGGTCATGGCATCACCATCAAGATTAGAGCAAAACAAATCCCAACAACTCAAAAATAATTAAGTGACAAGTAAACAAAATTGATGAGAAGCTAAGTAAGAATCAGCTCGGTAGCTATGGAGCTTTTTGCTTCACTAGAGAGATCATTTCAGCTTGATACTCAATCACACCCAACTATTGTCACATAGTCCATCTTCAACCAGTACAAGTTAGAACATACCGTGGATTGTAATAATCCTTGCCAGGCCATATTTGAGATGGATGATCACCCACTCTATGTTCACCAGAGTCATAACGGCCAAAGCACAGATCGAGTCCTCCAACAAAACATATTTGGTGGTCCACAATGACAATTTTTTCATGGTGGGACCTACACACAATAATATACAATATAGGCATCTAAAAGGATTGGTTTGGATTAGCATAAGCTATCAGAACAAAAGTAAAAGAGATACAAAGAAATTTCTACTCATAATGGAAAGCATACCATAGATAGACGCCGGAGGAAAATGGTCAGGATATCTAAGCACTCTGATGTTCTCATGAATGCCCAGGAGCTTTCTCTTGCTATGGACACTATTAATTTTGAGAGCTAAAGCGACCTCTTTGTACAGAAGAATATATACCTAGATAAACAGATACACCCAAACCACCACACATTCAAGTGAATTAGAAACGAAACAGATTGAAAGAATAATAAACCAGGCAACTTTGCGTGCTGAAAACAAAAGACCCAAGAAACAGTAAACTCAAAGGGTGATCTATTGGAATTCGTTTCAGCTCAATGCAAGGTCTTTGAAGAGAACTCACTGCCCAAAAGAGTCCTCAATTTTAGATGTGTTTGTCTTCAAGATTTTATATGCTTTTAAGTCTGATTAGGGAAAAGGTATGTGGTAATTCACATCCACAGTAATTTTTGGTAACCAGACTTAAGTGTGAAATTCTATTATTGGTCGAGTTTTATTTGGCTCTGAGTCATATAGGATTAGAGTTCTTAATTAAATATTAAGTATCTAAGTCCATTTTCTGGAAGGAAGTCTACAAGGTGACTTTTGTATTTCAATGTAGATGAATGTTGGCAAAAACTACTATTGCATTTTGCGTGAAATTGCTTCATCCCAGTAAGAGTAAAGCATTTTCCTTATCTTCTTTCTTTCTTATCTGATGACAGAATAGAGACATGGAGCAGCGGGAAGAATAACCACCATGCTTTCTCTCTATTAAACACACTTTGATATCTTAAAATTGATTGGCCAGGCAAAGGAGACCAAGTAGTTACTCTGCAGTTTGTCGTAATAATATAGAAATTTCGACTAAGCACGTGCATCCAGTAAGAATCAATCCTAGCAAAATTTCTTATTAAAGAAGCCCTTGCAGTAACTGGCTCATCTTGGTGTAGCAAACTCCAAAAGAAAATAGACATGTGCAAAGGTCAAAGGCAGCTTTTAATCCCACCACTCAACTTCTCACTCTATTACCAATGTTCTTCCTCTCTTTTGCTCCAATTTATTTTCTCATCTACCTTCTTAAAATATTGCCACATTTTCTTTCTTTCAAATAAACATATACAAGATTAGATAAATAGATTTTATATTATTTCATGAGAAAATTATTATTCCTACACAATTAAGCACATCCTTTGACTGAGCATATATTGCCTCTGTACTGTGATTATTAAAAACAAAAGTATCCAACAATGCATCCATGAGGCATCTTGTTTTAGTAACCAAAGACACTGATCGTGTGCAATCAGATATATCTGCATGCATCTCATATGTGGCTCTGTTGTTGGTACACTTAAATGATTGGACTTTTGAACCATTTACAAAATGGAGGTGTCTCCTAGCCATTAAAAGGATGTGTTCTAGAAAATATTTATCAGAAATTCTATATAAATTCAACTACCTGAACACCTTGCTTGGCTTTAGATTCCAGTAAAGAATCAAGCCTAGAGGATGCATGAAAATGAAATGGGCGCCGCATGTATAGTTCTGGGCACAGCCACCACCCACATATGAATATCTGCATCAAACATCGAGTGTGGAACATTATTAATGAACACAGTTTATGATAATAATCACGAGAAATCAAAGGTTAGAGAAACAGACCTCTGATTTTGCTTCCTCAATGGCCAAGGAAATAGCTTCAAATGCGGCACACCCATCCACAAACCACTGAGCTTGACTACCATCTTCAATCAGACCCCGAGGAGGAGCAAAAGAGCCAAAGCGATGGGGGTGACACCAACCTTCAGGTGGTCGAAGACCAGCATCATTGATTGCGGCAACCCAATCTTTTACTTTGGCATTGCTTTTGGTTCTAAGTTTTATGCTCCTAGTGCCACAAGTCACCTAACATAGAATTCATAAGCTCCTAAAAAGACAAGTTCTTAAACTACCAACGCAAATTGGGATAGGTTTAGTTTTCATAAAATACTCGTATCACTGTTTAAACTACATATGGCCACCTAAATTTGATACTCAAGTAGGCTACTCAATTCCGCATAATTCTACAGATTCAGACTTTTCAACACAAAACTCAGATAAAAGTCACGCAGGGAACAGTAAAAATTCAGAATCTTAAGGTGAATGCACAACAAATTAAAGCTTCAGTAAAACCAATCCTCTTGGTTAGAAGAAAGACTAAGTCAGATAAAGGAGTAGCAAGCCAATTCACAATAATTAGTGGTACAGTTAGCTATGTCTTGATTAGGAAAGTGCATCTGTGCACATGCACGGACCTCTAGAAGCATACAGAATTGTTTGTGAACAAGTTCTATTTGCAATTTTGGAATCAGAATTTATGATGAATATTTTAACAGCCCAAAAAACACTGATTAAAATATGAGAAGAAGCACTAAATAGAGAATGCCTCAAAAAACTAAATGTGTTATACATGGCTTACCCTGAAATAATGGCGTAAGGGATTGTGATCGTTAACCTCTTTCGCCAAAGACACTCGGCCCTCTCCATTACCATCTGAGGCTGGTAGAACATCAAAAACAACAATGTCTAAAGGCTTCGGATCAGACGGGTCCTTAAGAAAGGCCAAGAATCCAGGTTTTAGTACAGCCCAAACCTGTAGATTATCCAAATCTATATTAGATGGCTATTCTCTACGACTTCGACAATTAGTACATCACGGAATAGATGGGCATAACGTTTATGAGCGCTGATATGGAAGGGGCATGAGAAAAGGAGAAAGAACTGAAACATAGCAAATGAGATCAGAGTAGTCAACACAAGCTAAAACCAAAAGTCAAAGAACAGAAAAGAAAAGGTTGTCCACCAATATACTGTAGTAGTTATCTAGCTTTCTCGGATAATCTACAACGTACAAAAAATTCATAGTTTTTCTTAAAAAAATACTGATTAATTAGAATACACCCCAGACTCGCTTACATGCAGAAAGAATCCTAAATACTTAGCAGCCAGATGCTAACAGAAGTTAGTTTCTATGAATTCAAGTTCAGATTTCTAAGAGCCACATTTATGACTTTTCATGGGAAGGAGAACACCTTCCTAGAATGGAAATTCAGTATCATATACTTTGCATAAAGAGGCATTGGATAGTGCCTACAGGAGGACTGGAACTTAGGATTACATGATAAATTGAATGTGCAGCAAAACTAGCAATTGAATAATAAACTTTTAATGCACCCCTCTGTACAAAAACTCGTTTGATGAGTACATTGAAAAGAAAGTTAAGTTGAAGGATAGGCAGTTCTGTTATCGTTAATAAAAAGATGCTCCACTTGTGACACAAATTAACTATAATCATATCAAATTTAATATTCCCCCCAATTAGAACAAAGATGTAGCTGCATTAATTCAAATAGAGTAAATTACCCAAGGAAGCATACCCTCAACTATGTCAATGCATGTGAAAAGGAGATCCTTTATCTCTTTTATATATGAGTGGGACAAAGGGTCAATACTACTAGCAAACCACTGAGTAATGCACAAAGTAAAATACAGGAAAGGCCATTAAGGAATAACACAGAAGATTAGGTACATGTCCTTGCAAATAGACAAAGTACACAACATGAAACTATTCATATTAGCTCATGTCGCGATCACCAAAGACAGATCAAACCTTTTGCCAATTATCTCTGCAACAACAGAACCATTGACATGAACAACATTTTGTGTCATCGGCATTGTCCATAATTTTTGGTAAATGCTTAACCATAATGTAATCTTCCTTTAGCTTAGGACCGTACTCCGGTGAGAAAGATAACTTGGAAACTTCCAAAAACTTGCACACCTGCAATGTCAATAATTTTGCAACAAAGTAAGCAAGGAAAAGTTTCCAGCACTACCAAGTCGAGAACAGGCCACTTAGTTAGGAGAAAATTATTCACATGTGTTTTTGTTGGGACCAATTAGTTTTAGATAAAGTTGCTTAAAGTATAAATGTAAGTTTAAGACAATCATGACTAAATCATTCAGGAATAAGAGCCAATCACATGAGTGCATAATTAACAACATGCTGCCTGAGACACTGCCGTTTAGTTAAAGGGCCCAAGTATAGATTTCGAACAGTATGCGGGTCACTGGCTTTCTGCCTGACTGCAGTCAACCCCCTTTGCAAAATTCTGCAAATATAAAGCATCCCCCACCCCATCCACCCAAAAAAATGGTAAAACCAAAACAAAATTAAAATTAAAAATCCCCACACTGGATCCTCATTGCCCCATCCCAAAGCCAAAATTTCCTGGATATTCCAGTGACAACAGAAATCTCATAAAAGAAAACATTCAGATGTACTTCATAATTTTTCCAAAGACAAGTACAAATATCACTAAGCTTCAGGAAAATACTAAGCCTCACCTCTTGGGAATTCACAATATCTATATTGCTGAGAAAGTGATTTAAGTATCCCTGCATCGCTCCTTTTGCTCGGTCGGACATTGAATACTGCCTTCCAAGTGCTGGACGAATAATTGGAAGAGCAGCTATAGATGGAACATCTCTGAACAAAAAACCACCTGTAAGATATATAAATATTACAACAGCAATCAAAGTATTTCACTCTTTTTAAAAATCCAAACAAGTCACACTTGACTAAGGAGCACCTATTTTTAGCAATCTCATCATTGCGTAAAGGAACAGCCTCATCATCTGGCTCTTCATCATCCTGCATAACTGCTGCATGGTCTCCTAATCCTAAATTTTGAAGCCATTCTTTAACCTTTGAAAAAATTGAAGTCAGAGTAAATTAAAACAGATAACACTTAAAACACGAAACATGAAGAAAATGGTAGTGGATACTACGCACACATGATTGTTCCTAGAAAGAGAATAAAAGCCTAAGGAATGTCCTAGTCATATTTACAGTGAAACACATCTACCATTCCACCATCACACCACCATGATGGCATGATATAATACCAAAACAAAGAAGTGTTTGGAAGTATGATAAAAAATTGTCGATGATGTGGAAAATACCTGCTCTTGCTTTTCATGCATCTCCTCAATAAATTTTCGCTTCTTCAGAGCAAAGTGTAAATAAAAAACTTGCGAAGCTTTCTTCACTAGCTGCCACTTGAACTAAGAGAAAATTGAGTGACAATCAGCACTTCAAACAATAAATTCTGATCTTTAAAGTTGATAAATGAAAGAAAAAAAAATAACTCTAATATATTATATATGTCAGGTATAATCAAGATTTGCAGAAACAATCAGATTTTTAATTGATTGCAAGCTCCTACTTTATCAAAAGACAATGTAATTAAAAATACCAAACAATGAAAAATTTAAAACTTGATTTTCCTTCCGTAGAGCTTTACAAGCAGAACGGGAATCTCCCCTGAGCATACGAAGGCTCAAAACCTTGCGCCTTTCCAAGACCAAGGCGGGAGATGTTGGCTGGGCGCGTGCCCCAGCCCGCCTTGGCGAGGCGCACCTTAGTGACAACTTCTTTTAGAAGTTTAAAAAAATGCTTTTTGTTGGCAAGAAAAGCGATTTTCACTATTTTAATTTGGGTAGGGGATGCTGGGACAGAGATAACAAAAGAAACAAAAAAAAAAAAAAGCACTGTAGTCTAGAGACAGAAACAGAAAAAAGGAAACAAAAAAAGGGGCTAGGGTTTTTATAGAAAATCTTCAATTACCCTCGCATACTTGGCCATCCTCTAACCAAACTTAAAGGGCAGTCAACCCATCATACTTGACTGATGCTAATATGCTTGTTTTGAAAACCTTATCTGTTTTAATTTGAGATTTGGTACTAAATTTAGTCACTTGAAGTGTGTTCTAATCAAATTTTTCGTGTATGTGAGGCACTACCATGGCCTTTGTCCCTCAGGTCACCGCCCTTAACAACTATGCCCCTGAGAAAAAAGTGTGATTGAAACAAAGCTAAAACTATTATTATCACTAAACTCGAATTGAGTTTGAATTCAAAATTCGACGTGAATAGCCAATTAATAAGCTTTCAGCTTTTCAAATTCTTGACAATGGCTCTGCTAGACCGAAGTGTAAGAAGTACTTTGAGCTTGCCTAAACTCATTTCACTTGACCTACTTAAAGGTAACTGCAAAATCTCACAAATTCCATCCTTCTTATTCTTTAACTAACACATTAAAAGCAATAACAATAAACTTTTATACTATGTTTGGACAATTAATTTTGGTAAAGAAAAAATTAAGAAGAATCTTTTGAGAACATGAAGAAACGCTTCTACAAATATAAGTAGATGCTTATTTATTACTCGAATTCATTTGATTTTTAAGAATACACATATCTACATCTAAAAAGTTTTCAATACTCAGACTGTAAGCAGTAGTTCCAGAATCCAGAAATTGATGCTTATTCTGTCCTGCAGCAAATAGGAGCGGAGATCTAGTGTCTATTGAATTTACTTTAATATTTCACTCATCTGTACTAAATCAGCTCCAAAGGGAGTGCTAATGAATAAGTTCAGAATTCCACAAAGAAGTAAATACTACTGAACCGAAATGCATATCTCATTTTTAATAAACATGATTTAGATTCAGGATAAAGGTCATAGTACCGTATCTTCATCATTTCAACATAGCAACCGAAAAAGATAACATTTTTCCAAAAATCGACTCCATAAATTCCAAATTGACCTCTTAAACATACAAATGCCAATAAATATACCGGGAATTCAGATTCCACGTAACTACGAGCAACCACCCGTGTTTGCAGAAATCAAATTACTCAACTTACTAATTCCCCTGACATCTTCCTAGAAAAAGCTGAAATTATACTCCAAAAATTTCATCCTCGAATACATCACAGAATTCTTAACACCTCAATTCAAAACAATATCACACCTCTTTGTACTGGAATTCGATCGTGTAAGTCAGTTGGATGGGGCTAATATCACCAGCGTCAGGCCGCGAAACTTGAACAATGGAAGCTTTCGGCAAATCGTCAAAAATCCGACCCGACTCGTCGCCCGGAATATTCTGCTGATGAAACGAGAAGAACGAAGAGGTCATCGACGGAAACTCCGACGGGGCCGCCACCTCCGTTTGCATTTGCACGTACTTCGGCCCTCCGTCGCCCATCAATTGCTCCGTCGACGCCATACATACAATAATATTAAAAAATATGAAATAATATCAGGATTATAATGTACGTATACTGAGATCTAAATTCCAATGGAGTTTTTCTAGAAAGGAAAAGAGAAGAAAAGTGAGAGAGAATACGAGATTGTTTTTATATAATATGATTGGTTTTAAAGTTGATTTAAATGTATGAATATTTGATTTTGGCTGGGTTGTGGACTTGTGGGTATGGATAGTCCGGATTTAAATGGGGAAATTTCACCATATATGATATTCTCTCTTTTTTGAAAAATACAAAAATACGCTCTTATCACTTTTATATCTATTTTTTTCTTTTTTATGCTCCAAACTTATTTTTTTGATTATTTTTACATTTTTCTTTTTTTCTTGTTCTCGTATTTTTTTATATGTTATATATGTTGTTTCGATGTTGTTTAAATTTATTTCATTGTTGTTTCATTTTTGTTTTTTTGTTGTTTCGATGCTTCAAAATAATTTTTACCTATTTTTATGCTACTTTTTGTTCATGTATTATTTTGTACAATGTTTCTATTGTTTCGTGTTGTTCTATAATATATTTAATGTTGTTCAAATAATTATTTTGTTGTTTTCATGTAGTTTTCAATGTGTAGATACAATTTTTACCTACTTTTAAGCTTTTTTTATTTATGTGGTATTTTAAATATTTTTACGATGTTTCTAAGTTGTTTCCATACCGTTTTTAATGTTGTTCTTATGTTTATTTGTCGTTCCACGTAGTTTTCGATGTTTCAATACAATTTGTACCTATTTTTAAGCTCTTTTTGCTTTCATATGGTGTTTTTATATTGTTTTTAGTTTGTTTTTATATTGTTTTTGGTTGTTTCTATGTGTTTTATGTTTTCATGCATTGGATCAAAAATTGAATTTTGTTTTTTACTTATGTTGTTTCTTTATTATTTTTCAAATTTGTTTGGTTTTAATATGTGTTGTTTTATGTGTATATTTCTTGTTTTTTTATAAGATTTCAAGTACAAAGTAGATTATTTAACGGGGGCAAAATTTATTTTTTCACTGAAATTTGATTAGAAGAAACGTGTTTGAAACAACAAATAAACAACAAAGAAACCAACGTAAAAAAAGTCCGGGAATTTTGGCAGGAGCGTATTTTTGTCCAAAAAAAAGGAGAAAACCGTATTTTTATCAAAAAAATCACCGGACAGCGTATTTTGCTGTCTTTTGTCCAGAAAAATTGGATAGTTGTGTCCTTATCCCAATTTAAATTTACGGATCAAAGCCCAAAGGGGTATCCCAACTCACAAGTCCCAACTATAAAATTTAGAAATATTATTTTTTAGCACATGAACTATAAACACTTTATTGGTTTTGTACCTTATGCTTACGATTCACCAATTTAGTATTCATACTTCACTTATTTTATAAATGAGTACCTATTCACTTGACACAGAAAAATGCCCCGAAGATTTTTAAAAAAAATAATTAAATTAAAAATAGTTAATTATTTTTATTAAAAAGTTAACTTTGTTGTTGTAACACGATGGTATATATTCTCACATGAACCATGAACCTGTAGCTCACGTGGTATCGCTCACCATTTATAAGGGTGTTAACCAGGGTTCGAACCTTGTATCTTTCAGTTTCTTTGGAATTTATCTATTCCCCTCCATCCAATACTCCCAACTTATTAAAAAAAAGTTAACTTTTAATTAAAATTATTCAATTTAAAAAATAAATTTAATTAAGAAACAACTTACTCATAAATTAATTAAATTATTAAATTCAAAATTAAAAATAAATAAATTAAACTAAATATTTTTTAAGTTTTCAAATTCAATTAATAAACTAATTAGAAAATAAATATATTAATAAAAAAATTAAGTTAATTTTCTTATTCACTATCTTAATTTTTTTAAATTATTTAATTTTTATTTAATTTCTAAACTTAGTTAACTAAACTCAATTTTCTATTCAATTAAATTTTTATTTATCTTTATTAAATTAATAATCTAAAGTAATTAATTTTATTTTTTTAAAAAATTCATTAATATTTTTTGAAGTTTCTTTTAATTTTTTATCAATTAAATTAATTTAATTTTAAATGATTTTATAGTTTAATTTAATTTTCAAATTATTATTTTAAATTTAATTATTTTTCTTGGGAGCTTTTTCATCCTTTCAAGTGAACAAGTACCAATTTATAAAAAAATATAAAGTATGGGTACTAAATTGATGAATCGCAAATATTAAGTACCAAACCAAAGAAAATGTCTATAAAGTCCAGACACTAAAAAATCAATAATCCTAAATTTTAATAAAATTTAGAATTTCATGACATTTATTGTGTTCTCAATTTAGACTTTTATGGTATTCATCAAATCTTAGGATCCTCAGCTTAAATTTTAATAGCTTCCACGAAAATCCAGCATTCTGATTCATTCCATAAATTCCATTGATTTCTAATATAAATGGATTTGAAAGGATTTAGATAAATAAAAAATCAATATTTATGAAGAAAAAGTTCTACACAAAATCTCATCTAACCCTTGGATTTCAAAACCCATTTTTCCCAATAAATAAATAAAAAGTTTGCATAGCCCTTTTGTGCCTTTTCTCACATATCATATATTAGCAAAATATCCGGAAATTGGATTAATCAGTACGGCTTATTTGCACATAAAATTGGAAATTATGAATCCGATTAACATTTGGACGAATATTGAAGTTACAGAATGTTAATAAGAAAAAATGACTCGAATCGTGTGTTGAACACATTATCCTTAAAACAGATTCATCCCCTATTCTATATGGAAAAACATAAATAAATATGAAGGAATTTAATATAAAAAAACATTAAACATCGTGGGCACTTTCAATAATTAACAAATGTTTATTGCAATGTCAAAATTACAACTGTTAGATAGATTTTGGTGAAGATAACTATGTTGTCTGCACACAATACACATTACAACTACTTGAATGTGCTCAAAACTTATGTCATTTTACATATAATTTATTATATAAATGCAAATATAAATTTTTCTAGTCAAGTATTATTAGATAAATTAATCTTAATGAATAAAATATATCCCGAATAAAATATATCCCGATGGAGCTCAAAACATATGTATGAGTGATTGATTAATTATATGGGAGGGCAGGAACTCAAGCCTCTGGTCTAAGTATGAGAATATTAACTAATAGACAACTATCTGATTCCCTAATTATATAGACATTTATATTTAAAAAAATATATATGTTTCTTTATACTTTTTGATGATCATTAAATTATGATATCTCCATAAAAACTCATTGATTATGTATTTGAATTCCACTATAAAAGCCCATACAATTTCATTAGAATCTGATGGAACATGTCGGAGTTCAATATCCATGGACTCCCTTCAAATTACATGTTGGGGACATCCTTTTAAGACTATTTTGTTAAATTTAGTTTAATGTTAATTTTGAATGCGATGACGGCCATGATTGAGTTGTGCCTAATTTAATGAACGTGTTTCCAATAAATGAGCATAATATTAAATTTTCAGAAATGTCAAAAAGAATATTTTTTTTAGAAAAAAAAAGCAGTAATTACAAAAATATCCCGATCGATGTTTGAGCTAATAATAAAAAAACTCAAAAGTTTTTTAAGATTTCAAAGATACCCTTGAGGTTTTATTATGTATTACATTTTATCCTCTTACTAAGCAAAAGTATTTCAAACACCACATTATATTTTTAAAAATATTATTAGTTAGCCTCTTAAATTTAATACAAAATCAAATCTAAGAGGTTTTTATAATTATCTCAAACTTTAGGGGTGATTTTTATAATTATCCCTAATTTTAATTTTATGGGCTTTAATTTTATGTTGAATTTTTTTTTTTTGCGTGTGTATGTCAATGTTGTGAGAATATTTTTGCAAATAAATTTGGATTATAACCAAGGGCATAGGTAGGGGCCACTCAGGGCCTCCCCCACCCATTTTACGAAATATATATTAATGTGGAGCCCCGATTTTTCCGAGCTTATAATTGATCCTTATTGTCGTTTATACTTTGATCGACTAATTTTACCGCGTCATTTTGACGGGTAATTTTTAATAATATCTATATTTTGTATTTTATTTTATTTTATTTATTACTTGTGATCATGATCACTATTAATTCTATTTTGCATTTATGAACACTTGATTAATCATTATTACCATTTTTGTATTTATTAGTCACCTTAGAATTTTAAGAGACTATTTATTTTAGAGACTTTTACCTTATAGAATTAAGATTTTGATTTAGATTAAGTGATCATGAGACTTACAAGTGATCAAGGAAATCACTAATTATTTTGGAGATTGATATATTTCATCTATTATCATCAAATTTGGGACAAAAAAAAAATGGAATTACCATATTGCCCTTAGTATGGACGGCCAACATGGATATTTTTGGAGTAAAAATATCATCCAACTCTTGTACACCTACACCTTATATTAGTCATCTTGTGTATAATTATACCATTAATTCAAACATTATA
Source organism: Rehmannia glutinosa (assembly GCA_016081115.2). Classification (NCBI taxonomy): domain Eukaryota; kingdom Viridiplantae; phylum Streptophyta; class Magnoliopsida; order Lamiales; family Orobanchaceae; genus Rehmannia; species Rehmannia glutinosa. The sequence goes on from JABTTQ020002677.1 coordinate 786,100, forward strand.
CACATCATCTCTCACATTACTTCTCTAATATTTTTTTGCCAACATGTTGGAAGTCTTCCAACATTCCATTCAAACCAAGTCTTGCCCATACCTTTGACCTTCAAATTGTCTCCATGCATGAGGCAAAATGCAAGACACAATTTGAACAAAATTTCTCCCCCTCTCTCATTGAAGTGGACGGCCATATGGCCATTTTTGTGTCAAAATTCATCTCATTTTTCATCTAACACATTCACTCTCAAGCAAAATCCTCCTCCTTCTCTCTAAAAACTCCCAACTTCTCTCTACTCTTCTTCTTACTTTCTTCTTCTATACTTAGAAATTTTTTCAACATTTTCCTCCTTATACTCCACAAAAATCGAACCAACCATACTACAAGGTAAGAAATTTTATCTTCAATCCATTTTTGATATCACATTGTTCATCTCTTCCACCTTCTTAACTTAAGTTTGAATTTGGTTTGGAGGTACATTTAGAAGACCTTGAAGATTAGAGCTTGACAACATTTTTGAAGAAGGACCTCAAGCTTGAAGAAGAAATAGTAGAGGAAATTAGACTACAAGGTAAGAATTGAGTACTAGACACCCTTCTTTCCTACTCCTTCTATTTTTTTCAAATTTTAACACCCCTTTTTCATTTTTGAGAAATAGGGGCTGACCTTAGGTGATTTTGGAGTTGAGCCAAAATTTCCAAATTTTAAGCTTCAACTAGTCTCCAAATACCTACTACACAAGGTAAAGTGTAATCCTTCTTATTTCCTTCTTTTTCGCCTTAATTTTTCTCTCATTTTTCTAACTTCAAATTTTGATATTTTTTTTTTTGAATTAGGGACTGACCTAAGAAGCCTCCTCCAAAAATTGTGAAATTATCCTTTTATTTCACAATTTCCAATTTTAAGGTGGGTGGAAAAATACTTTCCAACTTCTAGGTGTTTTTATTAAAATGCATGTAGAATTTTGATCATGAGCCCTTGAGATATATAATCTATGTATTGCATGTCAATTTTATGTATCAAATCATGAAAATTCTCAAGAGTTGCTCAAAATTGCTATTTATTGAATTTTAGGTGCATGCATGTGCAATTTAATGTTTTAATTGATGAATTCTTGTATGTATTGGACATGCATGTGTATGATCTTTAAAATCTATGTTTTGGATGCCTTATAACCTGGAAAAGTCGAGCATAATTGATTAAATTTCAATTTTGGACTTAAAAATGTAAAAATGGAAAGTTGGTGGACTAAATTGCAAGAAAATGAAAGTTAAAGGATCCCTCTGCAAATTTCGAAATTTGGGACTGTACTCAGGTTCAAAAATGACTTTTGGACATTTTAATAAAGTTTTAAGAGTTTTAAGATAAATAAAATCAACCTTTAAAAGCCCAAGGACTAGATTGTAAAATTTTGAAAGTTTAAGGGCTACTTTGTAATTTTTAAAAATGTACCAGACCTAAACTTTAAAATTTGAAATTTTTACTCTTAAGGTACTGGGAATTACATATTTTAAAAGTATTCCAAAAATCCAAGTGGTTAGGGCTTGGAAAGCAATTTTACTAAAATTGAGGGACTAATGTGTAAAATACTAAACTTGAGGACCCAAATGAAATTTCCAGGACTTATGCAGCCCATGCACCTGGAAATACTAACTTAACTATAACTTAATTATATTTTGGACCCAAGGTTCAAATTTCATGACAATTGGACCCCTAAAAGCCTTAAAAGCAATTATTTCAAAATGGGACAAAAATGATATTTTCAAAAGTTAAAAGACCTACACATATCTATTTTAAAAACTGCTTTTGTCCCAATATCCCACTAACCTTAATGACATTTTCCAACTGGAATCACATTAAAAGCCCTTCCGGTTTGTGAGTTCCGATTATTTTAAACTTAAGGTCCGAATTGGCAATTTTTATAAATTTGGGGCCAATGTGAGAATTTTACAAAATCTCGACCTAAAAATTTTAAAAACCTGAATCTCTGGACAATTTGGAGAATTTAGGAACTGACCTTTTAATTTTTCAAGGTCGGGATATTTATTTATTCAATTTTTAACCCCAAAAGTGTTGGTTTTTACAAAACGGGGTTAAATTACAATTTTTCTTTTATAAAGGACCTAACTCAAATTATTTTCTCTTTTACTAAAAATAGCCCTGGACCCTCTGACTTGGAGATTTAATTAAAGTATTTTACTTTCCCAAAAACCCTTGACTTATCGGATCAATTTGACCGATTAATAACCGATCGCGGAGCGACTTCCTCGCCTTGCGATTTTGAATCTATAACGGACTTATGTTCCACCTAATCTTTCAAGATATCGAAGGTTGCTTATCCTTCCGATGATCATCTCCATCCAAATACTCCACCAACGCCATAATTGTCACTCGCGCTTTTCAAAAAATTTCCGAATCGCTTCCCTGAATCAATAATACTCATTGCTGGTTGACTACTTGAACTTGTATTTACTTTCCCGCCGAGTCAACTTGGTGTGTCGAGCTCACATCGGAATGGATACGTCGGGGATGGAACCAGGGCAGCTCGGCTGCTATTCCACTCTTAGGCCCCATCGTCCTAATCCCGCAATCGAGGGACGGAGTGTCGAGGGCGGGTCGTAGTACTTGAGGTATAATCATGATTATGACAGATCCGAGCCTTGCAAGCTCCATTTGTGGATTTTGTCTTTGCCTATGGAGCGATAAGGTGCGGTCTTGGACCATCCCGCCTGGGAGTTACAAGGAAGAACGAAGGAATCATTTATCCGATCCACACGATTTAGGAGTTATCGGACCCGTTTGGTTGGCGCTACAAACCGTCGCAACCGCTTACTTGTTTTGCATTGGTTGGCGTTACATTTCCGCACGCAACCATTAATTGCCTTGCATGGGATTGGCGTTACACTTCCGCACGCAATCCTACCTGTTTTATTTGAATCACATAGTGCCTATGTGACCATGAATCTATTTTCTCAAATGTATATGTATATTACTTAAATATTTTTATCACGACGCTTATGAATCGTGTGTGAATTCATACATCATACTCACGCATTTTCATATAATCTGTTTTCTCGCATTAACTATATATTGCGCCACATTTGCACACGATCACCCCATCCATCGAGATTTTGTCTCATCCCCACCTATATTTTCTAACCTTAGATGAGGATTTCGTTGAAGATGCGGGCAGAAGCTCTGGATTGAGACTTTGTACTATGCTTGTTGGATTTGTTACTTCTTCTTGTTGTTGTTGATTGGACTCTTATCTTGTGTTGTTGTTGGACTATTGTATTTCTTCCTATTAGGTTTGTAACTAAAGGGCGTAGGACCCTTTGACTTTAAGTTGTTATATTTGGTTGATCTTTGGGTATGTAATATGGATGATGGATTGTGGATCGTAAGTTGTATTCGTACTTATTATTTATTTCACGCTATTTAGACTCTGTCTCATTGGGTTCTCGTTCTTTGGACTATTTGGTTTTGTATTTAAGTTGTGGATCGTTTGTCGCGTCCCGTTTGGGCGTGACAATTAACACTAGAGATTTTTTTTTTTAAAAAAATAAATTTTAATTTATGTGATTTTTGTGTATCGATCCACCCCGTTTTTAGCAGATCGGCCTATTCTATTTTTATTCCTGGCTCTGTCCTTGAATGTAACTTAGTTAATGATATTTATATATATGTGCATGAGTTACTGAATAAGATGTTATATATGTCAATACCATATATATGTCTTTTAAGGAGAAAAAAAAGCACAGATTTATGTGAGGGCATTACTGAACCCAACAATAGATGATATCTATATCTATCTATATATATATATATATATATATATATATATATATATATAAAGAGAAGTCTCTATAAATAGTATCATAAAAGTTTCCCCTATAAATTAGATCAGATATATAGTAGTATAATTTTATGATAAATTTTGTAATTTAGGTAAATTTTGTTTAATTAAATATTGACAAAATCTAGATGTAATAAATAAGACTGAGAATCTTGGTAAATTTTGTGTTTTACCTTAATTTTGGTAGGTTTTAATTTTTTGGTTTATATGGTGTGCATGTAGTGTTGATTTTTCATCTACAATAAAGGAAATTTGTTTGGTTTACCGATTTTATATTTTATTAATTTAAAATATAATAAATCTTATTTTTCACAAATTGGGATTGGATACTTACCAAACTTAGAATAAGAAGATCTTATTTGTAGTAATTAGTAAATTCAAAAAATATTAAATATAAAATAATTAAAAAATAAAATCTGAAAATTAGTTAAGAAATCGGAAAGTTAACAAACAAAACTCAATAATTATTTAGATCTTTGCTAAATTTTGAAATTGTATGAAACGTCATTAAATTCTTTTATATAAATGAATGTTATATAAATTCACATTCATTATGTAAATGTAAATATTAATATTTGTACTAAAAAAATTAATGTTTAAAAAATAAGGACAAGAAATATAAACTAAAATCTATTTACTGAATAAAATAATTATAAATAATCTAAATAAATATCTATTAAGATTGACCAAATGAATATTAAAAACTTAAAAAAACAAATTAAATAAATTCAAAAATTAACATATAAAATCTATAAAATATATTTCATAAATATAAAATTATCAAGAATTCACAAAATTATATAAATAAATGAAAAACTATGAAATGAAGCCTTAAAACTATAAAATAAATCTTAAATTTATTTGATAAGTCTTAAAATTATCAGATAAATTCTAAAAAAGATATTACTAAAAATTTAAAAGTTACTATACGAAAACTTTAAATCACTGGATAAATTCATTAATATAATAATATTCAAATAACATCTAAAATTATATTAATACTTATTACATAAAATGAATGTTATTTGTTCTATTATTTATGCGATATTTATTTGTTTAATAATTATTGCTCATTTGTTTATGTTATAAGATTTTTTTTTCAAATAATCATGATTCGAGTATAGTTATTGTTATTGAGAAAAACAAATGACACTTATTAAATTAACGTATACTGAGAATTTGTTGGTATAAATTTGAACTATGTCTAAATTGATCTAATTTAATTTAGTTGTCGAAAATTATTAAGTGAACATATAATTATTAAAGTTTTAGACTACTAAGAAAATATTTTTAATAGGTGCTTGCTTCAAATATATAATCAACTTTTCTCTCATTTTTTCTAAATATTTAATTTGTTGTTGGATAATTAACATAATATTTTGTAAGAATGTATTAGATTATTGTAATAATTATTGTTTAATAAATCATACACTATTTTGTTCCGATAAGACGTGTCAACTTATACCCATATCTCCTCGTTCAAAAGATATGATAATTTTTCTCTCTCAAAAAAAAAAAAAAAAGATATGATAATTTGGGTCTTTAAATAACCTCCCTACCCTGTCCTGTTAGTATTCTTACAATATACTAATTTTTTTCTTTTTTTTTTGAAAAACAATATACTAATTTCATAATATTAAAATTATAATATTACATCCCTCCACAACACATCACATGGGCGATATGGTAGTTAATAGTTATTTCTCTAAAGTGTGAAGTTGTTCTTATTAATAGTCAAGATAATGACATTTTGGAAGCCCAAATTTGACCCGTAAAAAAATTGAGTACATTACACGCAACGGTGTTTAGTGGACACGACACGAGCAACACATTTAACCCACTCACCCGGGAATATTAAAATAACCACACAATTTTCCATCCACAATTTTCAATCTAATTTTCTATTCCATTTCTTAGGCAAATTATATTTTTGGTCCTTCATGTGGCCAACTTACAGATATAGTCCTTTAATTATCAATGGTAGTATTTGGCAACCATTATCTTTTTAAAAAGGGACAATTACAAAAACACCCCTGAGATTTGGGCTAATTACAGAGTCTTTTTAAAATTACAAAAAACTCATTGAGGTTTGATTACATCTTACATTTTTCCTAGTGATTTTCAAAAATATTTCAAAAAACTCCTCACATTTACAAAAATATTACGATTCTCCCTTAAATTTAAGGCAAAATGAAACTGGAGAGTTTTTTTTTTTGTAATTTTGAAATATTTTTTTTTTTTGTAATTAACCCAAACCTCAGGGATGTTCTTGTAATTATCCCTTTTAAAAATGACACATCTAGTCCGATTTGTTAATTTTGGTGATATCTTATCCCTAAAATCTGATGTGGACTAATTGGCTATGCTTAAACCCAAATTTATGACTTTTATGTAGGGATGATAATGGGGCGGGTCATGTATATAGACAACTGACCCTCCCGCCCCTAAAATCGGCCCGAAGATTAAATAAATTTAAATAGAAAAAAAAATAAAAAAAATAAGTAAAATATTTATTTTTAATATATTTATAAAATATTCTTTATAAAAATTATTATTTTCAGTTTATAAATGTTAGTTTAATATTAAAAGATAAAAGTTATATTATAATATATATTATATATATTTAAAAACATAGGCGGGACGGGGTAGGTATCAGACCTATCCCGCCTTGCTGCGGGTCACGGCGGGGGACGGAGCGAGTACCCCAAGGTCGGGTTGGACGAAATTGCCATCCCTATTTTTTATGGATGAATTGGCAATAATAAACTTGCAAATTCCTTTTTGGCCTTGCCACATGGATAAAGCTTTGGAGGGAATTTAATATGATGATTCCCATTACCACTCCAAAATATATGAATATAAATCTAAAAAATAAAAATAAAAATTGTAAAAATTATTTAATAAATCTTAAAATAACTCAATGAAATCTAAAAATGTGAAGTAACATTTAAAAAGTTATTTAATATACCAAAAAATATCGAAATAAAGTTATTTGAATAAATTCAAGAACTATCAATATAAAATTGAAAATTATATAGTAAATAAATAATTTTAAAATTGTACAGATTATTTAAAGTAATTTTAAATTATGAACTAATTTTTGCAAAATACTTTTTTTGAATAAATCGATAATATATATAAAAAAAGAAAGAAAAGAGAGTTCTGTTTAGAAGCCGACCAGATGGCTTGAGAATGTCGCAAGTCAGAAAACAAAAATGAAAAACGATCTGATCACAAGCTGATCAGATAGCTTAATTTGGGGCCTCGTTAAAATCTTCCAAGGTAAAACCCACCCTTGTGGGGAAAATCCTTGGAAGGAAAAAGAGTACCCCCATAAATCGTCCATAAAATAATCCATATTAGTCGCCTATAAAGTAACAAAAACCAGGCAACCACAGAGCTAACTAACAAAACGATACTGAGCTTGGCCAACATAATCATCATTGAGCAAGGGTACAATACACGCTGGAGGACTATCCCACCATGCGGCCCGATTCATGCAATTTTGAGACAATCCGCCACTCTATTACCTTTCCGAATAATGTGTGACACCACAAACTCCATCTTGGAAAGCGAATGAAGCGTGTGTCGCCATCTACCCAGAAAATGCCAGGGGATCGATCTTGGCTTGTTGAATAAATCCACCACATAGGTCGAATCTGACTCTAACCACAGTTTATGCCATCCCTTAGTGTAAGCAAAAGAAATAGTCGTCATAGTTGCCATGAGTTATGTCTTGAAAGCATAACCATTGCCCAACATCGAACAAACATCCCCAGAAAAATCCTCTGTGCATACGGAACACCCCATCCGCCATGTTGTCGGAGAGCCCAAAACACAACCATCTCGTGTTAACCTTAATCCGGCCCATGAAGGAGTAAATGCCAGTCCACCTTCACAATGACGTCCCCTCACCGTAAATGCCTAAGACAAAGTAAATCCTGCTTGAGTATTATGCATGCAACTTCGATCTAACAAAGACGACTTTGAATTAATTATCAAGTGAACCAACGCCACCTCGCCGTCGTCCACTTCTTATCATCAAAGGTAACTTCATTACGAATGTGTCAAATGAGCCAAATGCAAGAAATTTTAATTTGTAATTTTCAGATTTATTTAAGTACTTTAAAATTTTAATTTGTAATTTTAAATTAATTAATATTTTAATTTTTAAAATAAATATTAGATTTAATACATAATGTTTATGTACATTTATTCATATAATTCATAAATCATTTGGTAATTTATTAATTTTTCATATATTAAATATCTTTTTAAATCTTTTCATATTTTCAAACTTCATTTAGTTATTTTTAGACTTATTAAGTATTTTTTATACTTATTTTTATATTTTATAGATTTATTTACATATATTTATATTTTAATTTTTAATTTGTATTAACAATTATCAAATTTATTTCATATATTTATACTCAACTTATTAATTTGTAAATTTATAAATTTATTTTAAGATTTAATTAAGATTTATTTATAAATTTTTGAAATAATATTTTGACTTTTTAAGGTTTATTTTCAGATTTATTTGTAAATTTCTAACGTTTTACCCATGTGGCAAGGACAAATAAGGAAGGTAAAAAATTTTAACTAGCCACTTTGGATAGAGAAAACTCTTTTCTACCCACCTTTTAAAAATACTACTTTTATACCCAAATTGACCGAAACACCCCTAATTTACTTTCACTTTCACTTTCTCTTTCTCTTTTACTTTCACTTTTTATTTTACCAAAATTTTTCAGTTTATAACGTGTTATATTATAACGTGTTATAATATTATAACGTGTTATAATATAGGCCAACACCCCTATATTATAACGTGTTATATTATAACGTGTTATAATATTATAACGTGTTATATATATTATAACGTATTACATTATAATCGTTATATATCATAACGTGTTACATTATAACGTGTTATATATATTATAACATGTTACATTATAACACGTTATATTATAACGTGTTACATTATAAGTTATAACGTGTTATATATATTATAACGTGTTATACTATAACACGTTATATATTATAACGTGTTACATTATAACACATTATATTATAACGTGTTATATATATTATAACGTGTTACATTAACACGTTATATATCATAACGTGTTACATTATAACGTGTTATATATATTATAACACGTTACATTATAACGTGTTACATTATAACGTGTTATATACATTATAACGTGTTATACTATAACACGTTATATATTATAACGTGTTATATAAATTATAACGTGTTACATTATAACATGTTATATAATAACGTGTTACATTATAACGTGTTATATATCATAATATTATTACGTGTTATATATATTATAACGTGTTACATTAGAACACGTTATATTATAACGTGTTATATTATAATGTATTATATATATTATAACGTGTTACATTATAACAAGTTATGAAATATTATTTTAAACATATAATAAACACGATAATTAGTTTAAAAAATAAAAAAAGAATCGACGTTATTTTAAAATCAAAAAAATTATAAAATATTAAATATGATTTTGTTTTTTAAAAAAAACTATACATTTTTTTAACACATTTGCCATTTATTTAAAAAATCTTAAATTATAAAATAATAATACTCAAAATTATTTTCAAAAAGTTATTTTTTTATACTAAATGATTTTATAAAAATCTGAATTTATTTTAATAAAACTATAAATTGTGTTAAAAATCTGAAAATAAAGAAAATGTATTTTATGTGAGAGAGAAATATGACCCCACCTACTTTTTATTTTCCCACCTATTTTTTGCTTTTGTATTCAAGTGTCAAGGGTATTTGAGTAAAAGAACCATAAAAGTGGGTAGAAAAGATAGTTTCTTATATGGTTGGTTAGAAAAGAAGTTGGCCTATCCTATGTGGCTACTTTTCTCTATTTTCTCAATAAGGAATTGCATGTTTATTATTGTCAATTCATCGATAAAATTCATAAATTCAAGTCCAAACATAGCCAATTAGCCCACGTCAAATTTTAGGGATAAGATATCACCAAAATTGATAAATCGGACTAAATGGTCATTTTTATAAGTATTTTAAATTAATAAATACAAAATAGGGACCCCGATTCCCAACAAGGAACCCCGTTCCCCGAATGGGGACTCCCCATCCTCGTACAGGATGTCCAAAACGAGGAATGATATAGGAATGATATTTGAAATGGGATTTGGGGACGGGGATGGTATATCCCATACCAGCCCCGTCCCCACCCATTGTCATCCCTAAATTTGGATCCTCTATCCAAAATAATATGGAAATATCAACTATTAATTAATAGTTAAATTGAGTGCATTAACGAGATAATAAACCACATGTAAACACATAATGAACACAATATTTCCTAAGCAAACTCAAAATCTACTTAAATATGTCCAATGACGTAGCCAGGAATTATTACGGGATGGGCCGATACACCAAATTGGAGTGGGCTAGATAAAAAATTAAAAAAATACACATAAATATTAACTAAAAGAACAATTTTAAAAAAAATTACCTAGTCAATTTTTTTAAAAGGTTGGGGAGGCGGGGCGGGGTTAGCCCTCAACCTCCGCCATTGAATATGTCTTTACTAGAATAATATGTCTTTACTAGAATAACACCCGTGTGTTACACGGGATTTGTTCAAAGATAAAATTTTAGTTTCACAAATTTAAAAGGTAACAAATTTAAAAAGGAAAAAACTTATATGAGACGGTCCCATGGGTATTGTTCATGAGACGGATCCTATATGTAACTAGAATTCCAACCCAAATCCAAACCCACAAAAAATACCAACATATTTTGTTCTTTGTAGGATCCGTCTTGATGACTCAAAAGCTACTCTAAAAATTTTAGGCAAGTGCACCTATCATTTAATAGTATAGATTACCGAGTACCGAGTGTCATTCCCACGAGGATTATGAGTATTAGTAATTACCGTCTTTTTATATCTAATCTAATAATTTTCAAAAGTTTGTTTGTATGAAAAGGAAAATAAGGGATCTAAATAATCAACAAATTACAATTGATAAAATAAAGGAAGATTGTAAAATAAGAGATCAAGAGATAGAAAGATGTTCGAATGTAAATCCCTCTAGAATGTTTTTGTGATTTTAACAAGATAAAATACAACCTTCAACCCTTAAGCAACTACCATCATATTTTAACATAATCTCATGTTTCATAGACCGTAGAAATTCCTGATTTAAGTTAAGCCATCTTTCAAGGTGAAAAACTCCTAACCTCAAGTTGATTAACCAAAATCTCTTTCTAGTTAAAACCCCAATATTGCATTATAACGATTTATGAATTCACATATTAGGTTTGACACTAATCCGGAAGATTTATGTCATCCTATATCTAGGATTGCATGCAACTCCTTTCACTTAAATTGGTTCTTTCTCACCATAAATCTCTCGATTACCTAATGAGGAATAAAATTCAAATCAATATACCAAAAATATTAGCTCGAATGAACAAAGCATAATATAAGTAAATCCCATAAAACATGAAGATTATTTTAAAAAAAAACAAGTCTTAATCACAAATCCATTCTAGAGTTCATTACATTCAAACACTAGGGTTTGGTTACACATGATTTTGACAAAAGAAGAAATTACACAAGAAGAATTAAATGTTGTAGATATGGTGTACTTATCTTTTCTCAAAATCTCAAATGAACTTCTTTCTTAATTGACTCCAATGATGTTGCTCCAAACCTTCTTCTCCAATGTTGCTTCAAGTCTTCTCCTCCAAACTCCTTAATCCCAATTCTACTTAATGGATAAATAATGGATGAATAATGGTAGATAAATGAATCCTCAATATTGTTGGGTAAAATGAATAATGTCAGAATGAATGCTCTCCCAACTCATACTCTTGGCTTTTGTAGAGATCATTTTTGTGCAATAACACATTAATAATGTCATCATTTGTTAAACAATTGTTCCACTTCCATAGTTGAGTTGTTGAATTCTTGTTTTTATGGATAATTGAGGGAATATGGGGACATAGTGCAGCAAAATTGGGTGTTAAAGGTGTACAAAAGTGGTTAAAAAGCTTGGTTGGTGAGTTTTCCATAATTTCCGCATAGAAAAGTTGCAGAAAAGTGCTCTGAACACGGCCATGTCGAGCTATATTTATGCATTTCTTGAACAACTGGACATGGCCGTGTTGTCCAACACGGCTTGGCCGTGTCAGAGGCTATCTCAGTCTTCAAATGCTTCATTTTCATCCTGTTTGAACATGACCGTGTTCCCCGGCACACCCTGGCCGTGTTAGGCCTGAAAGGCCCGAAATGACGTGTTTAGCTTGGGATTTCGAGCATTTTTGCATCCATAAATCCCGATGTATGTTTTAACATGAATCTATGGTCCAAAATTCACCAAAAATAGCTCCGAATGATCAATCTTCACCAATAAAATCACCTCACGGTAATATGAACCATGTGTAATCAAAACCTATGAAACTAACAACAAAATAACCTAAATCATACTCAAATAAACAAGTAAAATATGCATAAAAAGACATTTATCACGTCTCATGAATTTAAGTCCATGAGACCGTCTTACATGAGACCACCTCATTTAAAAGATAGTTTAGATATAATCTTTATTTTTAGATTATTTTTTATCTCTTAAATTTGTTATGTTTTAAATTCAAAAATATATATTATGAACTAATAGAACATTTCTCATAAAGAAAAATATCTTTGGATAGATTGATCTTTTCCAAACTAATTGTGAAAAAATCCTTTATTTTTGGGATTACATTTTATCTTTCATAATCTTGATTAAATTTGTTACATTTTAATTTATACATAAGATTGCCACATAGATAAATGTGAAGCTGCCATGTGGAATTGGGAGGATGAGAAGTTGAAAAATGTCTATGATTAATGAGGTGATGACATGTGTCAACTTATTTTTTCTTTTAGTATATAGGGTAGATTTGAATCATGTAGTAGCAAAAAATCAGAAACTAAAAGATGCATATAAACCAAATATATTTTTGAAAGATAATATTTTTAAATGTATATCAAACTCCAATTTCTATTGGTTGTTAGATTCATTGATGTGTTTCTCGAATTTGTTGAGAAACATATATAGTAGTTATTTGATAGGATGTAGTATAATCACTATCCGGTCTTGGATAATTGAATAAATTAATTTATTTTAACTTTAATTGTTGTGATATGCTCATCTATATCTATGATGAGCTTATTTAATTTGATTATAATTTGGTTTGAATTATTTATTTAATTGTGAATATAATTGGTTAGTTGGTCAAAACTAGATTTAATAAGAGTAATTTGAAATATATGTTGGAGTTAGCATAAATCGGAAATTAAATGATAAACCAAATATATTTTTGAAAGATAATATTTCTGAATGATAGTGTAGATAAATCCTTGATATCTTAGATTACTTTTTCTCTTAAATTTGCTATTATCTTTTAGATTTGTAATCTTTTAAATTTAAAAACATATTATCAATTCACATTTCATTTGTAGATATGAATGCCACATGGATAATTATAAAGTAGACATGTGGAATTAGGAGAACGAGAAGTTGACACATATTAAAATTAATAAGGTGATGATATGTATCAACTTTGTTCTCTTTTAGCATATATAATTAATGTCACTAACAAGTTTCAATTTTTTGAAAATAATGAGTTCTATTGCGCTTATTCTAAACTCGTCTCATTATATACTATATTCTTTTTAGAAAAGAGAAGAAATTTTAATTTACTCCAAAATTATGTGAGTTTTTCTACTTCACCCGCTAGACATTTATTTTACTCTACGAGTCTATGTTACTCCTGAAGTGCATGAATTTCTACCATGCCTGCACATGAGAATTTGGTCGAAATATTCCACAAGCCATTGGCTTGTGGTGGCGTGAGAATCTAGTGGAAATAATCCATCGGCCATTGGCTTAAGGAGGCATGGTACAAATTTCGTCATGGTACAAATTACGTGTACGTTAGGGGTAACATAACAAAAAGTAAAGAAAAAGTTAGTAGGCAAAGTTGTGAAAATTTATATAGTTTGGGGGTAAATTAAAATTTCCTCTAGAAAATATGATATTTTTCGTATTAATAGAGGGAATAACAGACTGAGGTGAAGCATAAGACAGAGATGTGTTTTGATTCTATTTTCATAAGAATAAGAATCAGGATATTAAGAGACTCACCTGTACAATGGAAGTAAACTAAGGTTAAACTTATTAATACTAGCAAAAATCTCAACATTCATCAATCTAATGAATTAGGAAAATTTAAACAATATACATGATTTCAAAAATGTAATAACTTACAAAGAAAGTCGATTACAAACTTCATCGTTGAAGCCTGAAGGGGCTCTATCATTCATTTAATGCAAATTTTAAAGGTGAAAAATGAAACTAAAATTCATTTATGCTTTTAAAAACAAAATGAACACACCCTCCTACATCGCTTTTGAAATGTGGCATCTTGTGCATGTAAGCACGACGATTATAATATTTTTTTCTAGAAAAAAGGAAAAATGAAGAGAAAAAAGATCATGTAATTCAAAATACACTTCAGAGGTATAATGATACTTTCAAGGGTAAATCACAAAAACGAACCCTGAGGTCTAACCTAATTACAAAAAAGATACAACTATCTTTCGAAATTACAAATACCCCCTTAATATTTGTTTCAATTACATCTATTGCCCTCAAGAGGGGATTATTTGTAAAACAAAAACAAATATTAAGAAGTATTTGTAATTTTAAAATATCACGATTCTTTTTGTAATTATACTGAACCTCAATGGTACTTTTTTTTTTTTTGAAATTCAAGGATATTTGTGTCAACCAAGAAGAAAACATCAACCCAAAGCTTTTTTATCCCGCCATCTTAGTCAAGCGATGAATGGTACTTCTTGCAACTCTATTACCAGGATCAAGTTTCATAACAGTTCTGAGGTCTTCAGCCACAAGCTTGTATTTCTCCATGCTCTCGTAAAGGAGAGCACGTTGTACTAAGACGTTTACATTTTTGCCATCATGTTCCAAAGACCGCACAACATAATGCAACTTTCACGCCCTTCATCTCCCGATGAGCAATTCAACATCAACTAAATGTGTGAAAACATATTATATGAATGTTACTGATGTCCCGATTAGCGAGAAAAAAAAAAAATGGTAGTGAATTGGGTCATCCACAATGTGGCGGATCCTAAATGTTTTAGAAAAGGGTAAGTTATGTAATTTCATCAATGCCTATTGGAATAGGCAACTTACAAACCCCTTTAAAATGAACAGTTGTGAGGGTAAAAGAGGGATGTCAAATTGCAAATGGTCCAAAATAACATAACTGAAATGAGGCGAGAAAGGGAACTAGAATTTAAGTTTGATAACATGTTCCACTCTTACATAAGGTCGCCTAAAGAATCAACATGACAGATTTCATAGTATTCCCTATTCATCAATATTGACTTAGCATTGATGACTTAGAAGCAATAAACAATATGTAGTGCTTCTAATTTGTTCATTTGGATTTAGGGAGTGTTTGCAAACACAAAAAAAAAAAAAAAAGTGATTCTCAACTTTTGGCAAAAAACAAAAATAGAGAGTAGTTTTTAATTTTCAAGTGTCAACTTGACTTCTAACTCTATATAATTTAATCAAAATCTAAATACAGTAGGGTGCTCTAGAATTAGATTTGATTTTGCTTGTGGTTTCATATTGAAATACGTAAAAATCCTTTTACAATTTATTCACCAAACACTCTCTATTCTATTAACTTAATCAACTTTCACCTTCTATTTGCAAATACTACCAACTCTCGATTCTCAACTATTTCTTAATTCTACTACAATAAATCACTCTTTTTAAAAGCAGAAGTTTTTGCAGACACTCCTTAGTAAGTAATCTTCCCATAAAGTTAGACTAGTCCGTAAACAATTTCCAGCCCACAAATGATCACGAGGTTTCATCACACAACATGAATTAAGTAATCAAATAGAACAATGAAAAGTTAAACAAAAGAAGTGTACCTAAGTACAATACCACAACCTTCTTATACTCCCGACTTCCTTATAACATGACGCTCCATTTGGATAAAACCTCGATTGCCCCATAATCATCATCAATCTTCTCAAGTAGAATAATGACCCAAGACAACCACTTTATCGCATCGACAAACCGCCCCGCTTATAATTATCCATACCCTTACTTTTTGCGGTGTGAGCAAACACTGCAGGTGGAGGAGGAAGGCCTTCAAGCTCGTCGTTGTATCATTCCCTCCTCCAAACTCCGAATTCATTACCCAATCATTATCCTCTGAGAACTGTTGGCTCGTAAATCCTTCAGTCTCCCTCTTCCCACCACCAACAGTCAAAGAAAAAAATGCATCAAAATCATTTGATTGCTTTGAAGGTGACTTTGATTGTCGGATGGATTACTAGGAAACCCAAAATCACCTAATGGGTCATTATTACTTGTGGGAAAAGCACCAGATGAAAATGAAGATCCACTTGTTTTGGAAGTGGTATTATGAGTATCCACAAAAGAATCACTTCTCAAACCACTCTTGGCATTTGCTGAATCCATACCACCAGGCGGCTTAGACGCAAAATCAACCAAAGATCCAAACGAGTCTTTATTCCCACCATTTACTCCAATTGTATTTTTCATTGATGGACGCCCAAGATTAGGGTTTCTAGTGCTATTTCCATCCAAATTCACATTACCACCACCCACACTTGAACTTTTATTATAATTTCCACCAAAATTCACATTTCCACTAACATTAGATCCCCAATTTCCGCCAACATTACCTGAATTGCCAGTTTTCGGCAATGAATTAGTCACATCCCCCATTTGAAATGTGTTCTGGCTTGTATCAGGAGCTGCGTTTTTCAGTGGGACATTGTTGCTACTCTTGTTCGCGCCCAATGCCGAGCTCAACAAATCACCAAATAGATTAGGGTTCTTATTATTCACAATCCCAACACCCGATAATCTGAACCGGGAAGAGCGGGAAGAATTCGCTCTTCCCGAAAATATCTCCCACCATCGATGTGGGTGGGATAAATATCCAGGCCGGTCGACTAAAGCGGTTACCGGTGATGGGTCCAAGCCACCGGCTTGTTGGGTGGTGGGTCCAGGAAGATGCCATGATTGGCTTTTGTTGGGATGTGTACGTTGTTGATGAATACGTGGATGTCTGGTTTTTTTGACCATTCATAGATCTCGGCGACCCAAACCTGGCGAGATCAAAATCAAGGCATCTATGGAGCTCGATTTGTTGTTTGATTTTCCATAGCTCGAATTCATGATTCTTTAACCTTTCTTCCGAGTGCGTATTGAAGGAACGAATCAAGATTGTTTCTTAATGGGATACTATTATCACTTCATCATACTAGAAGTAATGCGAAATAGAAAATTTGCGGATCGAAATTTAGAATAAATGAAAGATCTACGAAAATTGGAAATTCTATCTCTATGAAAATGGTGTTTGTGAATTATCCGACAAAAAAAAAAAAAAAAAAAAAAGCAAAGGGGAGACAAAATGGAAACAAAGAGGCGCTTGTGCTAACTTGTGTTGTGGGTGGCATCAGGTGGTGAAGTGGAATTGGAAATATGTTGTTCTCCTTTTTTATTTTTTTATGAAAGGAAATATTTTGTTATAGGCAATGCTTTTTATCGTGAGTGGCGATTCAAAAGTTTCCAATAAAAGCGGCATGTCATTTGGAGATGTTCAATGAGAAATGGCAATAAAGGGACTTAGTTAAAGGATGAACCCATCCCCGAGTGCGGGACATACCTACATGGGTGGGGAGGGCCCTGGCCCTCCCAATATTTTTATTTTTTTTTTTTATATGTAAATTTTGGGACTAGATCCATTTGGCCCTCCTAATCTTTTTGTAAAAAGAAAAAGTACGTTAATTTTGTGTTATAATTATGTATTTTGGGAAACTTAACGATGAATATTGACATTGTATTTGATACAAATCAGTGTTGTAAAAATTTTAGCTACGCTTTGTTAAAATAGGTGCAAAAATCGTTTTGGCAAAAAAATCACCTAAGCGTCAAACAATTCGGCCTAGATACTTTCCATGCGACCAAAAAACCAGTTCTAGGGGCCCGCCTAGTCTCCTAGAGCTAGAGAGGACAGTAAATTTGCTACATATATATATATATATATCACCACACATCATCGATAAGTAATGAATTTCGTGGCATCTTGAAAAAACATGGATGATTGTTTTTCTTATTCATACTCCCTCCGTCCCATAAGATAGACAAGTAGCACATTTCACGTACTAAAAAAACATAATAAATATAATTGAGATTATAATTTTTCTCATATTCTTCCTACTTTGCCCTTGCATTAAATGGGAGTATATCATTGTTGGTCTCAAACAAAGTGAATTAAATAGGGGTAGTTTAGTCTATTGTTGTGTAATTAATATCCTCAATAAGGAAACAAGCGTATAAATTATAATTTGGGATGGACAAAAAAGAAAAGGCGGTCTATCTTATTGGGATGGAGGAAGTATTATTTTTGCTATTTGAGGAAATAAGGTAGATTTTAAGGATTCACGATATACCTGAAATAGGAACGTTGAGTCTTGATTGTGCAACATCTGGCAGATTAGAAAATAGAAAGGCAAAATATTTCCTGCTCCAACTTTTTAATCAATATTTAAAAGAAGAGTTAGTCTCCTGTCAAACGGTCTAACAGATCTAATCCAGTGATATATCCTATTACCCAACCCGTTAGCCCATAAATAGCCGCACAACTAAAGATGACAATAGGTAGGGTACCTACCCATTTAATGGTATCCATACCCGAATCCTATAATATTAATACTACTCGTACCCATCTCAAATCCGATTAAGAAATTACACCTATTAACCATACCCATTCCACATCTATTTGTTGTTACCCGCATACTACTTGTACCCACCCAAACCCCATTTAAAAACTTATACTTAAAATGAATAAATGACTGTTTAAATGAGTACCATGTTAAAAATCAATTATTATATAAAAAACATGCCTCATATATATGTTAGATTCTTAATAATAGTAATAGTTAACCACGTTTAATTATACATGTCAGTAACTATCATCATTCATCAACTAAATCAAAAGCAACATAAAAATACAAATACGACCAATAAATCCCTTAAAATGACAGAATCAACAATAATACATCATTTAGTCCATATATATCATCAACACATAAATACATTCGCTTTTGTTATTTTATTTATATATACATATATATATGAAAATATTTTATATGAGTGAAAATATAAATGGATTCGGGTAGAGGGTACCATAGGGTAAAAATTGTACCCTACCCATATCCTGATGGGTATTAATTTTACATCCCATATCCATACCAAAACCGTTACCCGTATAAAAGCTACCCATGCTCGTTCCACTAGAGTCTGGGAGGGTGGGTACCCATGTCTATTCATCCTACTGCCATCCCTACGCACAACCACCAACATCATAATAACCACATCCGATGACTGCTGCTAATATATTTTAGGAGGGCTGGAGCACTACTAATACTTTTAGAGGGAAAACTAATATTTTTAGAGGTCTACTAAATATTTTTCAGGATGACTGGATGACTACTGATATTTTTTTTTTGGGTGGGGGGAACTAATATTTTTCTGGGCAACTACTAATACTTTTTATGAAAAAATTAATGCTTTTCAGGAGGAATACTAAAATACCTATAATCGGAAAATCTAATACTTTTCAATGAGACTATTAATACATTTTAGGGGGAATACCAATACTTTTGAGGGAAAAAATCAATACTTTTCACGAGGATTACTAAAAATACCATTCAATGGGATTACTAATACTTTCCAGCGGTACCACTGATACTTTTTGGGAGGATTATTAATAATTTTCAGAGAAAAAAACTAATATTTTTTAGGGAGGCTACTATATATTTTTCAGAATGACAACTGATACTTTTGGGGGAGAGAACTACTACTTTTATGTGGAACTATTAATATTTTTTATGAGAAAAACTAGTACTTTTCATGAGAAATACTAAAATACCTTTAATCGAAAAACATAATACTTTTCAATAAGCTTATCAATACATTTTAGTAGGAATACTAATACTTTTGATGGAAAAAAATCAATATTTTCCATGAGAATTCCTAAAACAACTATTCAAGGGGATCACTAATACTTTTCAGCAACATTACTAATATTTTGTAGGGAAAAAGCTAATACTTTTAAAGGTAATGCGTCACTGCCTAATATTAAAAAAATGTCATCGGTCCAATGATGTTATGTCACCGTTCTCATAATATTACAAAAATATCACCACGTTTAAAATCACAAAAGGGATAACGTTTTTTATCAACCCAAACTATACGGGTTTTTACACTTTGTAACCCGAACTTTGAAAAGTTACTAATTGCAACCTAAACTTTACAAAATTTTATACTTTGCATAAAATTCGGTTTTACCCCTGGTTTTAAAAGTTGGTTTGTAGTTTACACTCTAAACTTTAAAGTTGTTGCACTTTGCAACCTGGACGATAAATTTCATTGCATTTTTTTTGATTACTCCCAAAGGTCTTGCGATCCTCGAAAATGGTATCGAGTCACAGGTTTATTAAGAACTTTTAGTTAAATTTATTATATTTATGTAATTAACAATTGGTGAGGAGAAATTACTCCGAGATTATGGATCCGGACCGATGTCCGAGATGTACCCCTTACAGACATATCGTCAAAATTGACGATGTATGCACAAGAACACCTTGACCCAGGTTTCATATCGGGAATACCAACATGAAGAAAAAGAAATGCAGGAGCCGACGGGAAACCTTAAGGCAACGCAAAATGTGAGCAGAGAATATTATAGGCGATTCTGGATGCTTAAACGGACTTATATGTTCACTTGATGAACCTTCAAGAAACGGTTCATGAAAATTCCCATCGAACAATGATCCCGATGGAGTAGGAGTGGGAACGAGATACTTCCATACAAATCTAAGTTCTCAGAAGATCTTAGAGAAGTCGAAGACGGTGCGGAATTATGGCAACCGCCATATTCATCTACCAAAGACAAGTGCATCGATCCGAACCGGATGGAGACAATGGTGAAATATCGGAAGGAAACTCTTGAACTCCTTCATGATATTGAAACGAGTCAAGAACCTGGAGGGAGTGCCGAGTTCATCCGGAGGAAGGAAACGTATTGATTTTGGGATGGTACCTATTTACACCAAAAAGGAAACCAACCGAAGTTATATGAAAGATGACAGATGAGGAAAAGCTCATTGCTCTAATCAAAGGAAAATCCATCAAAAATTAAAAAGATGGATATTGAAAAGATGAATCTTAAAGATCTACATGACTGGCGAATCCTTCGCGGGATTAGGTATTGTAGATTTAAAGATGAACGCAGTGAGAATCATCTTTGGTTACCTATGACCCACAAGGTAGACCAATTCCACCACCACCGCCACCGTTAATCCTAACGTCAAGAAAGTACGGGTTCGCATCATGGAGCTCGGGACGAGAGGATGCCACATCGGGATTTCACGACCGGGAGTGATCCACTTTCAGAACAGGAGGTCGAAACCCTCTTGCGGGAACTAAACAACCTCTTTGGAAGGCGAATGTTTATCGACGCCTTATGGAAGATCGCACCTCGATCCAATACATCCATATGGGTTGATGCTAAACCGGACATCCCGATTTTAAAAATAGAGAAGTTCTTATTGATGAATGGGCTTGACTATGAGAATTTCAAAGAGAACCCTCGATCTTACAAAGGATTCATTCATCTTACTCCTTGAAATGAGTCTTGAAGGATCGGTGAAGATTGCTTGGGATATGACCGATGCTAGTACGAAAAGTTCGGTCACATCGGGGAATCACTTAAAGGAATTGTCGATGGTATGGCCAAACTATTCAAAATCCGAGTTCATCGGCGAGTTATTTCGAGGGATTAGAGGATGAAAAAGAAAGAGATATAAACAAGCCCTCTATAGCCTGAGTTCTTTGGATATTTGTCATATTGACGAATATATCAAGTTGTTCACCGAATCTAGGTGGAAATCCAAGATTGAGGAAAAAGAAGTGCGGCAACTATTCTTTGCCAAGATTTCGAGTCCCTGGAGAGAAATGCTTATCGGGAATACAAGGGTAAAGTCAAGTAGAAAGCGTGGGCCGAAAAATGTCTTTCCTAAAGGCCACGTTATCGAATGGTGTTACCAAGCGACTCTATACAAGAATTACAAAAGATTAAGAGGAATTAACAAAACAGTTCCTCTATGTTGCGTGGATAATGATATCCCAACGGTTGTGGGAGGTCAACCAAGGCGGCATAAGAAGAAGAAGGATAGAAGCCATCCATACCGCCGAGGAAGCAACAACAAAAAAGTAGGTCTTCATGGAGACCTAGAATGTTCTCGTCAAAACAAAAAGCCCGAAGTTATAAATCGGGCAAAGACCAGTCTGCCAAGCGGGAGTAGAGCCTCATCATCGGGTTCTAATCAAGCAAGTACCAAAATCCGGGAGAAGAACTTTCAGACGTGCCCACACCGAGCTAATGAAAGTTTCAAAGACTGTAATTGCTTTGGACATGCGAGCAAGAGGGCATATCTCAACGGATTGCCCAGGACATAATCAAAAATGAGGAGTCGAGACAGTTCGAGGCTACACCTCCAAATCAAAGAAGCTGTCTATTATCAAGATTTAATACAGGTGTATCAATTTGAGGATATTCCCTCGGATGAAAGCATCTATGAAGAAGAGATCTATGCAGCCGATGGAAGTGACTCATTTAATCAGAGAAGAAGAAATTCTTGAGAAGTGAGTTAGGAGGATATGAGAATTCATTCTCTCATACTACGGTATCTCATAAGACTCTTATGAGAATTATGAAGGAAGATCCAAAGCTTCAAATCTATGATGGATTTACAATAGGAGCGATGGAAAAGGCTTTGGATAAGATTGGTTTTCGTAATAGAAGACACCAAATTATCCATAGGGTAACAAGTAGTTAAAGAGAATTTGCCATTCCGATGGAGTTTAGAGGAAACGATCGAGATGCAATTGATCCCTATTAGAGAAATACAGAGATCAAAAGCGAGTTAAAAAGAAGTTGCAAATACACTCTCATGGATTCATATCGAGCCATAAGAGTCATTATTAAAGCAACATTCAAAGAAGGGATAGATTCGCCACTCAATCTGGCTATCTTTGACAAACGAATCTCAAACCTCAAGGATTCATGTCTTGGAGCGATTCTGAGGAAATTTGTATCTTTGGGAAATTTGCATTTAATGTCTATCCTAGAATTGCATACAATGACGGGAGATAGAGATTTTAGTAGAGTCCTAACCCTTCATCAAGATTTCAAAAGAGATGATTTGATGAAAGAAGGGAATAGACCCTATTCGATCACATACAAGATATCCTATGCTCTCTCGAATACACATCATTGAAAGTATTCTTGAGAAATGAATTTATTGAAGTCCCAATAATTTTCGAGGACTTTGCCGTGGGGTGGTTCTACCGGAGATTATTGAGTCTCCAACTATCAAAGAGATCGATATGAAAATACAAGATCAACCGATCTTCAACAAAAGTCAAAGTCTTAGAGTTGATGAAGGATGTCTTTCCAACGGAGACGGAATGACGAGTAAGCGGCCGTTGGGAAGAAAGGAGACCAAATTATGATTGGCGCATTCCGAGATGTTTTCAAAACAAAATCGAGAGCGAAAATGTCCTAGAGAAGGATGGCGAGAAGTGGAAGTAATATTCGACATCACTCAAAAGGATAATATTTTTCCTTGTGATGTTCTATATTATCTCCAACAACCAATAGTTGGGCAGATCAAGGAAGCCTTTGAAGATAGGAGAAATTGAGCTTACCATCACAGGAGTTGCGGGGAAAATCCCCGAACAATTAATACCGGGAATTGAATTTCTTGAGGATCATAAACCTTGGGAGAGATTACAAGACGGAATGGAATTCACAAAGTGGCTAATAAAAGATACTAATCAGATGACCACTAGTCCATTCTCCATATACATTTCTATTGGAATGTTATATGTTGAATACAAAGCCAAGTATTTATTGCTATATTGATTCAGTGCAGAATATGTCATTGCAAAGTCGGATGTTTTTCCTAAAGAAATTGGAGAAGATTTACCAAGAAGCTATTGCGGAAGAGATTTCTCTAAAAGGATTCTTATCCTTAACTATCAAGGGGAATTAAACAATGTAAATCATGATCGGAGGCGCGGGCGGTAAAAAGTGAAGTCTGGTACAAGGTGAAAACGCCACCAATCTATTTCGACATGATGCGAGATGTTTGCTAGAAACAACTTATTACAAACATTCAAGCGATTTACAAGGAGAACGAGACAAGAAGACTTATTTTCACAACCTTATGTGATCATAAGATTATTGTCCAAAGATTGGAAGCATTTCTAAAAATGCCTATTACTTTTCGCAGAAAGCGTGGTGATGAAGCCAAACTTCGCCATCCAAAAATGGCGGATCGAAGGAAATTTGGTGAAGCTTTATTATCCTATAGACAATTTGGTTCAGGATCATAAAGGATCGGAAGATATGGGATAATAACTTGTATTCATTCGAGTACAAGAGGAGAAGAACAAGTGACTCCAAAAGCCATTAGTCCATTATGGATGAGTCTAATGGAAAGTCCAGCAGAGTGACGTGACCTAGAAGAACAAATATCACTCGAGGATATTAAGAAGAAGATCCAAAGGAATTACAATGAAGATCCTTTGGCTTGGTGGGATAAGAACGAGCTTAAAGCTTCCTTAAAGGTTAAACCTGGAAAGGAGTGCGAGTTAAAAGATTCAAACCAATCCTTATGAACCGGGAGAGGATCGTGAGGATATGCGAAGATACTTAAGGAACATCTTGACCTTAAGTTAATTTCACCAGGAGTTTCTCCATACAGGACCCAGGATTCTTAGTCGAAACCATGGAGAAATCAAAAGAGGAAATTTAAGACTTGTTATTAATTACAAGGGAATTAATAACATTTTGGAGTTCGACGGATACTATATCCCAAGCGGAGAACATCCGGTTAATCTATATCAAAGGTGCTAAGATATTCTCAAAGTTCGATTGCAAGTCCGGATTTTTGCAGTTAAGATGGATGAAGAAAGCAAGAAGTTCACGACTTTCTCTACACCACAAGGACACTATATTTGGAATGTGATGCCTATGGGATTGGCTAACGCACCCCGGATATATCAAAGGAATATGGATAATCTCTTCAAAGATTATTTCGGTTTCATGTTCGTATATATCGATGACATTCGATTGCATCACGTAACATGAAGGATCATCTTAAACATTTGGAAATATTTTAGGATGTTTGTCACAAGGAAGGATTAGTGCTTTCGGAGAAGAAAGCGCGTGATTGCAACAAGACAGATTGAATTCTAAGAATTGAGATCGACGAATCTGGAATCATCCTACAAAGTCATATTGTAGAAAAGATACGGGGATTTCGGATACATTGAAAGACAAGAAGCGACTTGAGTTTTCTAGAGTTGTCAATTTTCTTTGGAATGTTCATAAACAATCTAGCACATTGGGAAGGTGTTTAGCCCATTGCTTAAAAAAAGATGCAAAGTATTCAAATGGGAGAATGAACATCAAGAAGGAATCAAGCAACTTAAAGAAGTTTGCAAAAAGCTTCCGAAACTTGCAATTCCACATGATGAAGATGAACTGTTCTTTACACGGATGCCGATGATTTTGGTGGGCAAGCATGATTCTTACAAAAGCCACACCAAACGGAGAAGTGCCATGCAGATATATTGCGGCGGTCTATTTACTGACATGTGAAGCAACTCGGTGGCATATCAACGAGAAAGAATTCTTTGCAATCGAGAAAGGATTAGAAAAATGGCCTTTATTTCTCTTGGCTAAAAAAGTTTATCTTAAAAATTGATAATTCAAGTGTCAAAGCTTTTCGAAAAACAAAATTGAATCAAAACCGAAAAAGCTAGGATACTTAGATGGCAAGTGAATGTCAATATTATGATTATGATATTGTCATTATAAAATCTCATGAAAATGTTCTTTGCAGATTTTCTAACAAGAGATGGAGGAATTAAAGCCGATTCCATCCTCACGGCCTCAAGACATCTTGGAGACCACCGAAATGCTACTCCGAGAATTTGATACCCTGGTCATCAATGCCGATTTGGCCAGGAAATTATAAAGGAATGATCGGGACAAAGTAACCGATCGTATACGAGCATGTGTCCGGTCTCACTCTCGATTGAGAACGACATTTCAAGGGCCACTCCTCCGGCCGCTAATAAGCAAACGGAGCGTTTAGAGAGCGCAGGCTCCCCAACTCAGAGCAGAGGATTCCAGACCTCAAAGCACAAGTCCTAAGGTGGCGTATAAATGTTGGCCCAAGGAAACCGATACGATACTCTGAGTCAAATCCCGAGTTATCACATCAACCCAAAGACGTCCGGGTAAAGGGCGAAGAGATCAATCTTAGGCCTATGATGGGCACTTCTAAGGTTGATATTAACGAGATTAAAGTTTCTTTTTCTTGGCGGGGAATACCGGCGCGGGGAGAAACCGATTACCAGGCAAGGGATATCTCTAGAAAAAATAAAGATTGATATTTTCGAAAATATCCAAGGGTTTGGATGTTACCAAATTCCGTAGGGAAGAAGTGAAGAGGTGGTACGAGTTTGGGGCTTTGGCCTCGATCTATACTACTTCACCAGGCTTCGGAGATCACAAAATTACCAAAATGGATCCGAAGAAGCGATTAAACGAGTCTTTGGTCCAACAACAATGACGCCTAAAACGAGGGGATACATTGGAGTCAGTATTTCATAAGTGCAAAGAAAGAGCCCGTCGAAAAAGGTGGACATGAAGCCTTCCATTACATCTTGAGCCGACAACGGATGAAAGAGCCTTCAAAAATATTAAGGAGGCTAATTCGGAAAGAAGTACAATTGGCCATGACCTTCATCAAGATCAAATTACAACAAGAAGGGCATGGGGATTGTGGGTCTGTCTCCTCACCGAGATGGACAAAGTCAAGTTTCCGTTCAAGTTTTATCAAAATTCAGTGAACGGATCATTCTGTTGAATACTATGACGGGGAAAAACCACAAGATTCTTGAGAAGACCTATTCGAAAAGAAAAAAATCTCATGTGGGAAAACAAGTTGTCGGGAGTTAAGAAACTCACGGAAATATTGCAATATGGCTCACATAGGCCATTGGGAACTTCGGGTCTGTCCCGAATGTCAAAACCAGAAGGAACCGGAATTTGGCAAAGGATTCCGGCCAAAAGTCGATCGGAGAAGACCCGGCGATGGAGAAGAAAAGTCACAGAAGTATCCAAAGTTTCGGGGACCACCAAAAAAGTAGATTCCCCAACAAAGTCAGTGGAGACATGTGACTCCAGACAGGTAACAACCCACTCAGGAAAAAGACGAAAAGTGGGTCCATGAAAGATGCCGTCCAAGTTACTAAAAGACGAAGGACGAGTCAGCATGATTTGGAAGTTTTCATAAAAAACTTCGGATACCAGACAAGAGGAGGCCCGACCATGTGAAGATGAGTTGGATGCCAACTAATTCTTGGCAAGTGGAGCAATAATTCAAGGATGAAAGAGACCTCCACTTAGGGCAATAATTCAGAACATAGAGGTCTTCTACCTCTATAAATGTCAAGATCTCTGGAAAGGCTAAAGGCATCGAACATTTCCCTTAGTCTTCTAACAATAGACTTTCTTTGTAAAATTCTCATTTGTGAGTTTTGAATTTCAGAGAGTGTTTTCGAGTTTTAGAGTCTAGTTTTTAATTTTATGTACAAGAGTGTGATAGCCTTTATGAGAGGATAAACAAGTTTTCTCCTCCCAAAAGGACATTCGATGTAATAAATTTTCCTTTAAGTTCTTAATAAAATAAAGGTTGTTTGTTCAACATGTGTTCATAATGTACTATTGATTCATCCCTTTGAAGAATTACTTTTACGCCTTGGAGTAGAAAATGAACTAAGGTCGTGTCTTTGAGCGGTTTACGAAAGGAGTCGGATAACTTGGAGATCATCTTCCCGAGGGTGAGGTTGAAGCAGTGAGGAGTGTTTGTCAAACGATCTAGGGGCGATAATTTTCCGGTGGTGGCATTGCGAACCACTTAACCCGGTCTTTGTTTGGTCAAAAGAGGTATGAATTTTAATGGATTTATTAATTTTACTAAAGCATGTTGGCCTCGATATGGTCGTAATGGACTATTTTCATTTTCGATCTAAAGACCCAATTTGTATAAGGATAATTACTTGAAATAAGATCGGATATAAGTATGTCTTGTTGAGTTTATAGTCGAAACCCGACATGATCCATTTAAAACCTCGAATAGATCTTTGGATCTAAGTAGGTGTAACAATGCCACGAACAAAACAAGTTACGGAAATATCGGGTTCTCATTTCTCGAAAAATCCGAAAAACAAATTGATTATGGAGTGAAAACTTTATGATTATTGTAGAATGCAATATATTTATCCTTATGGAGCAATCTGCCACAAATTAGAGTTTAAAGGGATAACTAGAACTATTGTTATTAAAGAATAAAATCCTAGGGGCAAAATGGTCCAAAAGTTGCAAAGAGTAATTATTTTCGTAGTTCAGGATGCAAAAGGTTAAAAATTAAAGTATAGGTTGTGAAATGTAAAAAGGGGTAAAGTTGAGGTGGTTAAAAATAATTATCTCATCACAAAAAAATGTCACCGTCTCTTTAGAATTACAAAAATGCCAACGGTGCATGAAATTACCAAAAACAACACAAGTCTAGTTAGGTCTGTCTAACGGAACAGACACTTTAAACGATCTAACCAGAGTTTTTGTCTTGAAAGAAAAAAGTTGAGTTAAATTAATAAACTAAAATGGAACATATTTCCTATTTATAAATCCTAACTCAAGTTTACTCGATTAAAAAAATAACAAAACATGGACGGAAATATCATGATCATTATACAATTGCAGTTAGAATTTGTTCAAACTTAATTTGATTATCAACCAAATCATAATTACACAATTTTTAAAATTTTAAAACTCGAGAGAATTCAAACAAGTGAACGATAAAGTGTTATTGCACTCTACCTCTCCCTCTCTCTTTTTTTTGAAAGGAAAATATCATTAAATTTAGATCAAATCGGGTAAAATCTCCGAACATAACCAAATAAGAACAACATAGAGCCCGTAATCAAACGGCTACCGATGAAAAACTGACAAAGCTAATAAGTACGTGTTAAGTTGGATTTTTACCAACAAAATTAGGTATCTTAGACTTAGAAATTGTGATGTTTTTGAGTAAATTGAGTCAAAATTATTGTTAGAATTGTATATCGAGCCGTAATAGGTATCAAGGTACCGAGAAATCAAGAAACAGGTGGAAGATGGTAAAAAATGAATCATGGCGGTGAAAGACGGACACAAGAAAAAAAAGAAAAAAAAGAGAAAAGAAAAGGAAAAAATAAAAAATAAATAAATAAGTGTGTATTTGTGTACCGAGGTACACCAAATGATAATTGAAAAAAGAAGTTTTAAGCTTATGTACCGCGGTACAAAGCTTTATGTACCGCAATATACAATAGTTTTATTGTGTACCGCGGTGCAATGTACCGCATTTTGATCCCGATTTTACTGCTTTCGACCGCGATACATTCAACGCCTACTGCAGTATCTACAAAATATCTTTCAGCAATAATTCGACTTTACACGATTTAAAAACCACGAAAAGTTCCTTTACAACAAAGAAAGATTAATCAAAGAAGAAGAAGAAGACACAAGAGTACGAGATCAAAAGAATAAATTAATGGAGGACATCAGGTAATGGACAACAGAAGAGTCCAATTGACAGAGAAAATAATGGAAGAAAAAGATGAAGCCTTCTGCTATAAATACGCATGAGTTTTCAGCAACAAACGAAAAAACGGGAGACGGGGAGACCCAGGAAAGGAGATACAAAAGATGGAGCTCAGTTGGAGAGAACATAGCGGAACATGAAGGGAACCAGATTAATTCTTCAACAAATACTTGGAGAATTAATGATCAAATCATCAAATATAAGTTCTTCCTTATTCTTCTCTTTCTTTCCAGTATAATTCTTGTATTAATTCTTATGTATCGAATTTATTATGTGTGTGTTTAATGGATTAATTAGATATTCTGGGGGTTTGATATAATCTTGTTTGATCTTATTTTTGATGTATAGATCTATTTTATTTCGTGCAATTCACGGTTTATTTGTGTTATTTGTATTGATTACATCTTGATTACATGGCCATTAATCTTTGATGCCTGATATGTTAATCCGCATTCGAGATAAGGGATTTAATACCAGATCTAAAATAACACAACATAGGAAATTATATAATCGATAAATTTATAAATCCTTTGAAGTTATTGTAGAAATTCCACTGTTCTATTTAGAATTATAATTCTTGAGATTTTTATAGAGATATCGAAATCTTGTTTTATAATTTAAAATCACTAGGCACTCAAGAGAGGTAGTTGATTAAACTGGGAATTTCAACTTAAAAACCATTGTTTGAAATAGATAGATTGTTTATCTTACATAAGTGATTATAACGTGATGAAATCAACCTCTAGAATAATTCTCTCGTAGATTTAGATGTTTGTATTTTTATTTACATTTAATTATTGTTAATTATAAATCCACAAATCCATATATTATTGATCATCAAATATATCAAATATAATTTATACTTGGTACTTACACATACATTCGTTGTGGATACGACAATCATACTCATTATACTATATTAAAACTTGACAACCGTACACTTGCAAAAGAAATTAGGTGAGTGTTTTACGCCTAATGATGCATTATGTTATTACATTTGCAAAGATTAAACACCACCCTAACATCATTATTAGTTCCACAAAGAGAAAGAATATCCAAATTAATATGAGCCAAATCGATTTCATCCCCAACATCAAAACCAATTGCATTAACAAGAGCGGTGAATCGGACTTCGCAATTTCAACTCTCAAGTTCAACCTTCTAGCAAATTCAAGTCAGTAGAGCAAGGGCCTCTCTTTGTAAAACTTTCAAAAACTCCCAACAAGATCTTTGCTAAACATCAAATGACCATTTCATATGAGTCTCGAATAACAACCCCAATACCGATAGTGATGAGAATACAGTCACGAAGGATCCGGACAATACCATATGCAAGCTATCTCGAGTTCTTGAAGACTATGTAATAGAGTTCTTGTATTTGTTTATCATATATTAGATGTTTATTTTCGTTGTTTTGAGTCGTTTTGGAGGCCAAGTAAACCTTTAAGGCCACATCTTAAGCTGATATTTTGAATTTGGGACGAGCAGGGGTCAATTTTGGCTTGATGCACGAGCAGCCCGTGCGTATGCACACGGCCCGTGTGCCTATGTGAACGAAAATAGGGTGTTCGACTTGACGCATGGGCATCCCGTGCGTCCGTGTGGGTCAAAGATGGCGTGGGGTTTAGTATTTGGGCCATAACTTTCTCTACAAAATTGGTATTGGGTTGATTCAAGTTGCTTTGGAAAGCTAATAAAAAGGTCTACAACTATTATAAATACACCAGGAATAGATTCGAAAATCCTATACGCGTATTTTCGCCCACACGTGAACCTTGACTGCGATTGAGTTTTCTTTTTGGGTTTGGAATTCTTTTCCTTTCTAGTTTGTTTAGGGTTTACTTTGAGTCGCCTATATAAGACAAGCACTTTGTTTATTTTGAACGAAACTTTGATATTGAATATTGATTGATATTTTTTCTCTCAAACCTTTTGGATTTTTCGAATAGTTTTAAGATTGTTCATCTTGTTAAGAATCTTGACTTATCAAACAAACTTCCGCATTTGTTTGTGGCGTCTACGCATACCGAGGTTCCTGCTTTGCTGAGTAACGGGTCTAGGTTTCCACCATTTTTAACCTAACTAGTGAATATCTTAGGTTAACCACATATTGTTGTTGGGTCGTATGCACAGTTGTTGTTGCGGTTCACATCAGTTGGTATCAAAGCCATCTAGCAAGGTTAAATCTATCCTTGTTTTCTTTTATTTTCCAGATTTGCTTTGTTATCCATAAACTCTAGCTCTTCAATGGTACCAAAAAAATCAAATTTAAAAAAAAATACGAGGGAGTTAATTTCGTGATTTGCTGGGAGCGTGAGATTTTTTTTGGGGATTGTTGTTGTTATTGCACTTGTTTATACATCATGTCTGAACAAAAGAGACAACCGTTGGATCTGACCAACAAATTACACATGGAGGTAATTGAGGGTCTTATGAAGAAAATGATGTTAGAGATGTATGGGGAGCCGGGTGAAGATAGTAGTACCCGAAAATAGGAGACTAGGGTGCGAAGGCAAATGCGTGTAGATCGTGGAGTTAGATGATGAATTTAATGAGTATATTGAGGGAGACCGGAATTATAGCCTGGGTAGAGGAAGACAAGTGGTTAGAGGAGATAGAATACGTGAAGTTAGTAATTTGAGTACTATCAAGATGAATATTCTGTCTTTTCAGGGGAAGAGTGATTCGGATGTGTACTTAGAATGGGAACGTAAGATGGAGAATATATTCAATTGTCATAATTACTCGGAGTTGAAAAAGGTAAAAATGGCAGCGACATAATTATCTGATTATGCTATTATTTGGTGGGATCAATTGATAATAACTAGGAGAAGGACGAGAGAAGGTGCCGTATCTACTTAGGATGAGATGAAGCAATTGATGCGACGACGTTTTGTGCCTAACCACTACTATCAAGGTATTTTTTAGCGATTACAGAGGTTAACACAAGGGTCTCGTAATGTTGAAGATTATCACAAAGAGATGAAGATGTTGATGGCAAGGACTAATATAGAGGAGGATCAGGAGGTGACGATGGCGAGGTTTATCGCGGGATTGAATACTCCTATAGCAGATGCCATCGACTTACATTATTGTGTCGATCTTGAGGAGATGGTGCACATGGTGGTAAACGTTGAGCAACAGCTCAAGAGGAGGGGTTTCAACCGACATGCCCCGAGTTCTAACTCCAATGCATGGAAAGTGAACACCAGCAAAAAGGAGGAGAAGAGTTCGAAACCATTGGAGCAAAAGGGGAGGGTGACCGAGCCTAAACTTGCAGGTAAATTCGAACCCTCTACTGCTCGAACGAGAGATACTAAATGTTTTAAGTGTCATGATTTTGGGCATATTGCTAGTCAATGTCAAATTAAAAGGGTATTGGTGTTGCGTGATAATGGGGAATTGGAGTCGGAAAGTGAGGTTAAGCCGGAGTGGAGGATGTTCTTGAAGTTGTCGAGCCAAAAAAAGGGGATATGTTATCATTGGATTCTTATGATGTGTTGGGTATCGAGCTAACAAGTGAATCTGGTGATTCATTAGAAATTATTTTTGTGAGTAAAAAAAAAAGAGTGTTCGACAAGTGAGCAAAATAATGAAATAAAAGCCAAGAAAAATGAGACTTTGAGTGAAAATAAAAATAAAGAGCTTGAGAGTTTGGCCAAGGGTAGTTGTGAGATTCGAGAGATGGCAAAGAAAAAGGAAAGTACAAATTTTGAGTGGGCCAAAAATATTGGGGAAAAGGCTAATGAGGTAAAACAAGAGAGAACATTTGTGCTTATGATTAAAATCAGAGACATTAGGCGTGAGTGTTTGAATGCTAACATATCTAATAATATTTTGTCTAGTTCTATTATTTCTCATGTGCAGGGATTTGGGCAACCGAATGAGTGTGCATGCCGTTTAACATTTGATCCGAGTGGGTTGATATAACTGTTCAACCTTTGGGGTCTAACGTTTGGATTCGAGGGGAAATCCCTTTCAAGAGGAGGGGAATGATGAGAATCCAGTCACGAAGGATCCGGGCAACACCAAATGAAAGCTATCTCGAGTTCTTGAAGACTATGTAATTGAGTTCTTGAGTTCTTGTATTTGTTTATCATAGATTATGTGTTTATTTTTGTTGCTTTGAGTCGTTTTGATGTTTTGGAGGCCAAATAAACCTTTAAGGTCCGTCTTAAGTTGAAATTTTGGGATGAGCAGGGGTCAATTTTGGCTTGACGACGGCCGCCAAAAGTGCCTATGTGAACGAAAATAGGGTGTTCGACTTGACACACGGGCAGCCCGTGTGTCTCGTATGGTCAAGATCGGGCGGGTTTAGTATTTGAGCCATAACTTTCTCTACAAAATTGGTATTGGGCTGATTCAAGTAGCTATGGAAAACTAATAGAAAGGGCTACAACTATTATGAGATATCAGGAATAGATTCGAAGATCCTATACGCGTATTTCCGCCCACACGTGAACCTTGACTATGATTGAGTTTAGTTTTTGGGTTTGGACTTCTTTTCCTTTCTAGTTTGTTTCGGGTTTGCTTTGAGTCACCTATATAAGGCAAGACACTTTGTTTATTTTGAACGGAACTTTGATATTGAATATTGATTGAGATTTTTCTCTCCAACCCTTTGGATTATTCGAAGAGCTTCAAGATTGTTCATCTTGTTGCGAATCCCGACTTATCAAACAAACTTCCGCATTTGTTTGTGGCATCTACGCATACCGAGGTTCCTGCTTTGCTAAGCAACGGGTCGAGGTTTCCACCATCTTTAAATGAACTAGTGAAGATTTTGGGTTAACAACATATTGTTATTGGGTCGTATGCACAGTTGTTGTTGTGGTTCACATCAGATAGAGTCCCGTTTGACACTTACATATGCATCAACATTCATCTTAAATTTCCCCACAGGTAGACAACTCCATGATTGGCATCTATTGACCGGGAGAGAACATATATGATTAGAATTCCTCTAACAACTTTGATATGCATCCAAGGTTTGCCCAACAAGCTCAAGAATTTCAATAGATTTCATACAAATATTATTGAAAACCCCATTGTTTCGTGAGTGCCATAATGCCTGCAAAACCACAACAAAATCCTCCAGCTCTGTTTCATTAAGCGCAACAGATATTGCTACATAAAACTCGGGAAAAAGAGCATTCTGCAACTTCCTAACCAAACAATAAAACATACTAGTATCCCACACATCCAGTAGAATCCTTATAATCCCGCAATGCATGTTCAATCGATTCGGAAAGATACCACACATGCTACACATTGGAGAGCAATTAACTCCTCGGCCTAATAAGACTATAAGAGCCAACGCACACGAAATAGCCCCGAAAACTGCACGCCAAAAAAGATTTTAATCTTGCTGGATATCCTTAGATTCCAAATTCTATTCCACCATCGTCTAGATACATTCGAGTTAGAAGACTCCCGATTAGAAGATTCATATTGCAATGCAATTTTATATCCGAATGGATGAGAATAAACCTCCGACTTATCAAAATGCCATATTACTTTATCATTATAAGCAATATTTCTCTAAAGGTACATTCAATATCCGATGCCTATCACACTCCCAAAAGAATGAATCCAAGCTTTCAATATTTCATTGTCGATCATCAATTAAATCAACAACCCTGAAGAACCAAAGAATAGGGCGTAGAGTAATCGGAGTAAAAGTCTATGGTCTCGGTATCCATGGATCTTTAAAAATATCAACTTGGCGACCATCTCCAATTCTCCATTTGAGACAGTTTTGTAATAATTCCCTTCC
Source organism: Rehmannia glutinosa (assembly GCA_016081115.2). Lineage (NCBI taxonomy): Eukaryota > Viridiplantae > Streptophyta > Magnoliopsida > Lamiales > Orobanchaceae > Rehmannia > Rehmannia glutinosa. The sequence goes on from JABTTQ020002677.1 coordinate 821,673, forward strand.
CCATAAAATACTCCCTCAACTATAAAAAGGATGTCTCCCTTTGTTGGAACACGACATAACAAGGAAAACATAGAATTTAAGACCTGCCACGCTTGTTTTGCTAAAAGAGCTAGGTTAAAATATTCAAGGTCCCGAAAACCCATACCTCCAAGACATTTTGGACGTCTCAATATATCTTTCATCCAATGGATCTCGCATTTATTTTCGTTTCCACCCCACCTAAATCTAGCCACCCGGTTTTGGAATTTCAAACAAATGAAATGGGAATGCGAAAAACACTCATAGAGTAAGTTGCCGAAGCTTGGACAACCTCCTCAATAAGAATTTCTCTTCCACTCTTATGTCTCTCTTTCTCTACATTTTCCCTTCCCAGCTGCACAATAGATTTGTTTACAATTAACTTATCCCTCCCTTCCCATCGGGCTTTTGTAAAAATCCGGGTCGGGTCGGGCCACCAAAATGACTAGCCCAACCCAGCCCAAATATATATTTCATGTGCAAAAAAATCGAGCCGACCCAAAAAAGTCGGGCTAGCTACCATCATCGGGCGGTAAATAGGCCCGACTTTTTTGGGCTTAAAAAAATGGCCCGACCACCAAAACCCCGGTGGGCTTGATTTTGCCACCTCTACCACCAATCATACCCAATCCCCGCTCTCATGTCTTCGTCGGTGGTGCCCACCCCCTCCCTATGCCCAGATCTTGAAATGATAGTCTTTATTCCTTTAGTTTTTCACGATTTTATGGTGTTGTCAGATCCTACCTGTCGGTGACTCGATGATGTGGGATGACGACGAGGGATGGGGACGGTGAACCAGGATCGTTCCTATGTTTTAAAGAGCCTAGTGCGAAAAAAGGGGCCCTCTGTATTCATATAAAAAAAATTAATCTTACAAAAAATAGTTTCATTGATCAAAGCATAAAAAAATGAAACATTATATTTCAATTTCAATATTTCCATTTTTATTAAAATAGTGCTGGAAAAGAGATATATCAATATCATCACGTCGGAAAAACTACCAATACATTAGCCATAGAAAATTGATCTCCTTGCATTTTTATTTCCAAAACCTCTTTCATAATCAAGTTTGTCTAAAATTTAGCCCTCAATTGAAATCATCGATAATTCATTCAACCTTGGACGTTGTAGACAAGCCAAAAGACTAAATTATTTATGTATAAGATACCTTATTTTGTACAATATATCATAATATTTTAAAAAAAAAATTGTGGAAGAACCCTAAGCAAAATAGAACAGACATTTAGAAGATAATGAAACCCTAAGCAAAATAGAATAAATATTGATACAATTCATGTTAATGGTAAAAAACATCTTCCTTGATGTCTCCCTATGCGGCGACGCCGCCTTAACCGCCCCTGGGATGGATGGCTCTGTGGCGAACTAGGGGTGGATCAGCGATTGGGTTATTTGGAGATGGAGATGTTGCTCTCTTTTTTCTTTATCTGCTTGTGATTTATATTTTCTTACTTTGTTTGAGGAGGTCTCTTGTGAGACCGTCTCACTGGATCTAAATCCAGTGAGACTTAATTCCATTACCTAAAACTCACATGTCCCTCTCTCTCTCTCTCTCTCTCTCTCTCTCTCTCTCTCTCTCTCTCTCTCTCTCTCTCTCTCTACTAACGTGCCCCTTTCTCCCTCCCCATATCTCACTCATTTCATGGTCCCCCTCTTTCTCTCTCTCCTCACACCTCCTCTCATGGTCTCTCCTCTCTCACTCTCCTCATTCAACTCTTCTTGTGGTTCATCTCTTTCTCTTTCCACATCTATCATCATTATTTCTCTCTACATGAATGAACCAAAAGAAAAACATGGAGAAAATAAAGTATGACTTTCTATGAAAAAGTATCACATTAGACTCAAAAAACACTTCTTAAAAAAAATATCACTTTTTATTAAAAATAATATCAATTCTTTGGAAAAAAGTATCACTTCTTATAAAAAAAGTATCAATATTTATTAAAAAAGTATTATTATTCATTAAAAAATATCACTTTTTATTAATTTTTTTTATTAAAACAAAGTATCAATTTTTATAAAAAAAGTATCACTTCTTATTAAAAAAGTCATTTTTTACTAAAATAAAATTTATTTTTATTAAAAAAGTATCACATGTTATTAAAAAAATATCATTTCGTATTAATAAAGTATCACGTTTTATTGAAAAAGTATCATTTCATATTAAAACAATATCATTTCGTTTTGAAAAGTATCACATTTTATTGAAAAAGTATCATTTCGTATTAAAAAAGTATCATTTTATTATCGTTTATTATTAAAACAAATATTACTTCGTTATTAAAAAAATCATTTTTTAAAAAAAAGTATCAATTATACTATGAAAAGTATACATTTTTAAAGTATCATTTCTTTGGGTATTTATTTTAGGGATAATTACAAAAAAAGTACTCGAGATTTGACCTAATTACAAAAAATCCACTAACTTCTAAAATTACAAAACATACCCCTAAGGTTTGATTGATGTTAAAATTAAGGGGAAAATGCAATATTTTTATAAATGTGAAGAGAGATTTTGAAATGTTTTTTGCTTATGAAGAGTTTAAATGTTAGACAAAATAAAACCTTAGGAGTATTTTTTGTAATTTTGAAAGCTAAAGAGTTTTTTTGTAATTAGGTCAAACCTCAAGGGTAATTTTTGTAATTAACCCTTTATTTTATGAAGAATTTGGATTTTGTGAGGGTTTTATAATTAAATGTGTGTATAGAGAGAGGGACGTGAGGAGAGAGAGAAATGACAAGTGAAGAGAGAAGAATGGGGGACCAATAGATGAGAGATAAATCAGTGAACAATTAAAAACCACGTGAGAGAGAAAGGAGGATGAGGAAGGGGGGCCAGTGAGAGAAGATGGGAAAAATGGGAAGAATGGGGACCATGTGAGGATCCGTCTCACGGATTTAGATCCGTAAGACGGTCTCACATAAGTTTTTGTGACTTTATTTTATGATTTTATTTCTTGTTTTTTTCTTTTTTTTCTCTGTTTTAATAGTTTTGTCTCCCTCGTTGGAGTGTTGTGTTTCGTGCCTCCTTTGAAAAGTGCAGCTATCAAGATGAAATATATGTGGCAAAACAAAAGTGAAGGCAAAATTTTTTTTTTCGTCCTTTATCTGAGGCTACTTTGAGATTTGGTCATTTTTCTTCTTACTTTTTACAATTAGTCCTTTTTCTGTATAAAAATTTGAGATTCAGTCCTATTACCCCCTATAGCGGGTAATCTTGACTGCTACGATGATGTGGCATTTTTATTTTCAAAAATTTTAATTTAATCACATTTTTTGTTGACTTGGCAAACTTGTGGATTGTTTTGGATGAAAATTAATCCTACATGGCAAAATGGAGGGAAACTTAAAGTTTTTGAAAAAACTAAAAAAATATCTAATAAATTTGAAAATTATTTCAATAAAATTTAAAATTATTTTCAATTAATTAAAAAAATTATAAAAAATATCCAAAATTATTGAAAATCTAAAAGTTAAAATATATAAAATCTGATCATTTGTTTAAAAACTAAAAAAGTAATAAAAATCAAAATTATTTTATCCAAAAATTATAATAATAAAATATGAAAATTATTGAAAAACTATAAATCATTTTTTAAAAAAATACATTTATTTAAAATATTTTAAAATATTTTAATTCAGAATAAAAAACTCAAAACTCTTTTTTAAAATTTTGAAAATTGTTTTAAAAATTCTGTATTTTCTAAAAATATTCAGATTTTAATATCCCGGTTTTGGGGCAATTTTTAGAATTTAAAACAAAGGATTTTTCAAAAACAAATTTCAGTATTTTCTTTCATTTTTAGATTTTTTTAAATATTTTTTATTTTGCAAAAAAAAGTTCTATGCTTTTACCCATTTTGGAGTTTATATGAAAATTCAGATTTTTAGATTTTTTTTTTCAAAATATTTCGATAGTTTTTAATTCATTTTTAGATAAATTTCCATATTTTAAATTATTTTCCAGATTTTTAATTTTATATTGAATATATATAATATTTGAAGTAATTCTAAGATTTTAACACAACTTTTAGTTTTATAAACAAGATTTCAGATTTTTAAAACATCCTTTAGTTTTAAAAACAACTTTTTTTTATTTTAGTATTCTAAAATATTTTAAATAAATTTCAATTTTTAAAAAAATTAAAATAGTGTATTGTGTTTTTAACAATTTTCTGATTTATTTTTTGTAATTTTCGAAATACATTAATAACTTTAAGTTCCCTCCATTTTGCCAAGTAGTATTAATTTTCCCTCCAAAACAACCCACAAGTCTTCCAAGTCAGCAAAAAATATGATTAAATTAAAATTTTCGAAAATAAAAATGCACATCAGCATAGCAGGTCATTATTACCTGCTATAGGCGGTAATAGGACCAAATCTCAAATTTTTATACAGAAAAAGGACTATTTGTAAAAAGTAAAAAGAAAAAGGACCAAATCTCAAAGTAACCTAAGATAAAGGACCAAAAAAAATTTTTTGCCCAAAAGTGAACACTGATCATGAAAATCAAAAAGCTTGTCTAGATAGAATGTTTGAAGCCCTAATAGGGAATAAGCATTCCTTCATGCATACTTTCACCAAAACCCCCCACTGTTTCCCTAATTCACATTCTGACCCCCAGTTGCTGTTGGTTGCGCGGCAGACGATTGCTGATTGGTCTCCCTTTGCATTGGCTCTCTCCTCTGTACCTGCATTGTTTCACGACGCCTATCGTATCGCGGGCGAGGCCGCCTACTCGTATTTTGTCTTTCAGTAAACCTATATTGTGGCCTATGAATGACTTTACCATCAACAAAGAGATCGCCTGCAAATCATTTCAGAAAACGTGTAAAAGATAAACTAAAATAAGTTGCACGAGAATGTTGGAAAGTAGTATTGTATAAAGTCACTAACCTCCATAGTCCTTATTGGGGACATCAAGGTATGAATCAGGCAATACCCATAGAACACCAGGTAGACCTATCAATAGCAACAATGCACAATTAATCAGGTCAACCTCAAAATAAATAAGTTTAAGATATGTACGCAGATACTGAAACCTCAATCTTCCCAAGACAAGATGGGCTCTTCACATGTGTGCATAATTCCGACTTAATGGTTGACCATATATAGAAGTAGGATATCATATACATCACATTATTAATGGCAAAATAAATTTTGGCAACAAAACCCCAACTCTGCTACATCTCAAGACAATCAAAGTAAAGCTGGATAGTCTCATGCTCATGCAAATAAAATTTGAATGAGGCAAACAGTGAAACAAATAAACTTTAACACCAAATCCACTCAAAACCTAGTGCAAATCAAGAACTCACGGGTATTGCTTTCTCAGAAATCATTCTATAAAAACATAGCATGAACAATGAAAGACTAAATAAACCAGATATCTCCATGATAATTTCAAAAATAGCCAGATAATTCCAAGGATGAAAAAGTCAGATCAGAGTTCACAGATGTTTGATACCTTTGACTTTGTATGATAGCTCTTCAGAGATCAAAGCTCCAAACCCAGTGTATGTTGTTGTACAAACAGAATATATCTTTTTCTTAGCTTCCTCTTCACTGCATATCCAGTAACCACAGAACATGAATAAATCTACTTAATAGATAAAGTGACTTGAAAAATTGAAATGGTTAATTGTTATATTTATTGAGAATTTAACATATTAGTCATTTTTTATATAATAATTAGTTTTTGGTAGGGTACCAATTTGAATAATCATATAATTATAAGTTTTTATATAAAATAAACGGATTTTTGGAAGGTACTTGTAGCATACAGGAATCAGCAAATGGATTTGGGATGAGTACGGGTAATAGGTATAGTTTCTTAATCGGATTTGGGACTGGTACTGTCGTATAAATATTATAGGATTCGGGTATGGATAGCCTTAAATGGGTGGGTACCCTAGTCCCTGCCCATTGTCGTCCCCACTCACAGTGTCGTAAAAACAGAAAAATATCAGACCTTTCACAAAGCCTGAATAAATACGCTAAAATCCTAATTCAATCAGTTTCTCGTTCCCCACCCTGCATCCGTTTTAATTACAACAAAACAGAACTATCTTCCTCAAATTTATAATCTTAGCTCACTAGTCCCAGCCACCAGCCATTGCCCACTCCCCCCAGTCTTTCGCCCGATTGGAACTTCAACAAAATGTACTTCTACCTAGATATTTTCATGATCATTGAGCCTTGCTCTTATGTAATGGATATTATGAGTTTGGCCCCAAGACTCTTAACTCTCTACATCCTCCAATTCCAAATACCCCCACCCCCCAAAACCCCAACCCTCCAAACCAAAATTCCCCAGTCGAGCAATCGAAAAACCACGTAGCAAAATATCATGACACTAGAAAGTATACATTCTGAGGGAAAAAAAATTTCTTGTATCAAAAGAATATGAAAAAGATATGTCCATCATTCATCTTATATTACATAATTAGGCATGCGTTATTCATACCCAAGAGCAGGAGAAGCTTGAAAAATCACAAACACATGGAAGACAGTAATTCATTTTTCAACTAAATAACTAAAATATGCAAGCATTCTGAGATTTTACCTTGAATGTTAAAACAGTTATCATTGAAGACAAAAAAAAAAATTAACCTTTAAGAAAGAGGAGAATAATCATTTAAATTTTACCTTCCAACAATGGTAGCTAGGGTTTTTACATACGTATCAATCATCTCTTCTTCAGTGGGCTTAGGGTCCGAATTAAACTCCATCACTATGAGCCAGTGCTCGTAATCGCAGCCGTCGAGCAGAATCGTCTCCTTCGGCGGGCGGTTGCTCCAGTTCGAGACGGGTCGTTTAAGGGGGAATAGCCCGAACCCGATGTCCTCAATCGGGTTTGAACAGTGAACCTGTCCATTCCAGGTTGCTGCTTGTCTAAGTTGTGGTGGCCCAGAAGGACAGGGACGGCGAAACGGGAGCGGCGGGACAGTAGGGAGGCTAATGTGCGCCGGGTGGCGAAGAGCGACGCCGCCATGACTGATCAATGGAAAGAGGCAGTCGAGTGTGGTCTGTGGAACTGGGACATATTCTTCAAGAGTTCATGTGCCGTCCCGTCTGAGGAGATAAATTACAATTTTGTCCCCTACTGGTGCAAGTTCGTTTAGTCCTTCGAATTAAATAAATTGGCACTAAGGGAATTTTTTTAATTCTTTTTCTTTTTTAATAAGCAAGCGAGGAGAATCCCTCATAGGACTGCAATCGAATCGAATCGAACCGAGCCAAGCTATTGAGTGTTTAACTTTGGCTCGTTTATTATCGAGTCGAACCCAGCCTGAATTTATCGAACATATTGATGGGTCACGAACTTTTCCAAGCTTAATCGAGCCTAAACGAGCTTAGTAAATATTAATTTAAAATTAAATTTCTCTTCAATTATTACAAAAAATAAAATTATTTATATTTAAAATTCATAATATATTTGTTAAAACTTATAATATATTAAAATTAAATTTCTCTTCAATTATTACAAAAAATAAAATTATTTATATTTAAAATTCATAATATATTTATTAAAACTTATAAATTTATTCAAGAAAATAAGTTTATTGAAATATTTTTATATTATCTTAAGTAAAAATATGAAAAATTAAAATTAAAATCAAATTCTTAGTTTAATTTATACGAGCTTACTATCGAGTCTATTCACGAGTTTACTAACGAACCTGTTCACGATCTAGCCAACCGAATATCTCTAAGTTTGAGTTTGGTTCGTTTATTTTAACGAGCCTCATTAAACGAAATCGAACGAGCTTTTATCGAATCGAGCTCCGAATAGCTCACGAGCAGCTTGGTTCATTTGCAACCCTAATCCCTCACCAATTTATTAAGATAAAAAAAACAATAAAGAAATTGTCATACAAAAAGTAAAAGAACTACAATCGAAAATGTTTAAAGACGCAATTTAAACGAGTGACATTTAGTTCTAGAGGACTTGTGAATATTGTTTTGTGGCTTAAAGCTTGTGTGTGCCTGAATAGCTTCTTCTTGTTGACCGAGATTCCACCCAAGGTTGAGTGCAACTATTGAAATAACTGTCACGACTAATGATTGCGAGGAATCCGTTATACCATCGGTGCCACACGCAGAATGCAGATCCAAATTTTTTTCATAGCGGGGCATACAATAAATAAAATTATAAATTATATCAAAAATAATTAACAATCACATTTTGTTTTTTTGTACTCACAAAATTTTCCCGTTTAACGATAAAATAACTTTATCACTAAATTTAAAGTTACCCAAATACCTACAAAATGAAATATATTATTTTTTCATAAATTATCTTGTGATCACCTGTGATTTATAATTTTATTTAAATATTATATGTATTTACCAACAGTTTTAGATTCTGTAGATATTACCTATAATGATTTTACTTACAATAATTTTACCTATACTTTATAATTATCTTAATATTTACCTACAGATTTTTGTATAGGTAACCTGAACTTTTCTTGTAGTTTTGTTTTTTGTAGTTACTATGTAGTTTTAAAAATTATATCACACAAATAACGTTACGTAAAACTATTAATATTTTTTATTAATATTATATAATACTTTTTTTAAATTATAAATGTCATAATATTATTAATATTTTATATGTTCACTTTAGAGATAATGATATGTAAATAATATATAACAAAAAAACAAAGGAAAAAAGAATATGGGAGCACTATAGCTCCGTTTATGGCCACAGGTTGGTTTATTGAAGACTTGATTTCTGCCAATTTCTGATGTGCATCGTCAAAGCAAGATGGTTGAAAAATAACTAATTGTCTTTGTTGGTATATTTGGCCCATTTGTGTGTGGCCTGATCCAATAATTATAAGGCCCAAAATTGCAGCCCAGTTTAAAGTCTCCTACTCCAAGCCCATTTGCTCTACCTTCTCGAATCTTGTTGACCAGTTTGTGGTACCCGTTTCTATACTCCACGGACCCTTTTAACTTGATCTTGTCTGTCCATGATGGTGATCTAATCTGAGCCACTCATTGCTACTATATAACCTCATCCCCAGAAACCCTAATTCATTATCTATGTGATATTTTCTCTCTCATCTCTCTCAAACTCTGTGTGCTCTCTCTCTCTCTAAGATTTTGATCTCTCTCTAGATTACTCAACTTATGGCTGGGTTTCTAAGTGAATATGTGCGGGGATACATAGCTTTGAGTATTTCTTGTGGTAACCCCACCATACCTCAGTGTGTTGAACCTGTTCTTTGTGAGGTTGGGGTTTCAAGGGTTGAGGGTTTGTTCGATCTAGGGTTCTCTGGGATCTCTTTGGGGGTTCTGAGAGGTTTTACTATGGCGAGGCTTTTATGGCTTCCACTTGGTACTTTGGGTTGATTCTTTGTGACGCGTTATTTAGGGTTACCAGTCCCTGAGCCGAAGTGATTATTAATACTTCTGGTTTTGGTTGTTGCCCTTTTTATATTTGTTATATCCTTTTAATTCCTGTAATTTTCTTGTACTTTACTTTCAGTCATTTGTTGTGTAGAGTAAATCTGTACTTAATAGGTTTTATTGAGTCTGTATTCATTCGATGATATGTGTGTCGATCTATTTGGAGCCGGATAGATACCTAACAGTGGTATCAGAGCACCTATCTGCCTCGTGGTGGGTTGGTGCTTCTGGTTCTGGTGAAATCTTGGTGGTTCTTGGCTCCTGGTGATCTTTGTGATTGGTTTGATACCCATGACTTGCTCCTGGTTGTAAGGACAACTCTCTTCTTTTTTTTTATCTTTTTATTTTTTCAGTCAGTTCTTAGTTTAGGGAAACTCTAAGCTTAAAGCCTCATGACCCTGTGCCTTGAGTGCAGTGGGATCCTAATGTGTGAAGGGGATCCACCTGTGTCCTTCATTTTATTTATGTTGATTAGTTGTTGCTTGGACTCTGTGTGGTCCATTATTGCCTATATTTCATACTTGCTGCTTTGTGCTGGACTCTGTGTGGTCCTTAATTGTTTCTTGATCATTTTCTTATTGCTTTGATTTGGACTCTGTATGGTCCACTCTGTGTTGCTTATGTTGACTTGTTCCATGTGATTATATGTACCTCTTATGTGCTTCTTGCATATCCTATGTCTTATCTTTGTGATATACCCTTTGCTATATTTGTGACAATGACTGGGGTTTCTGGTTATCACATGGAACCCTTTAATGGAAAAACTGATTTTTCAATCTAGCAACAGAAAATGAAAGGCATTTTGATTCAACAAAAATATTTTAAAGCTGTTAAACAAAAGTATACTGACAAAGATACTGTTGAAATTCAATGAGTTTGATGAGTTTGCATATTCATCCATTATCCTAAATCTTTCTGATTCTGTTTTAAGAAAAGTTGGCAAACTTTCTAATGCAAGGCTCTCAGGGATAAACTTGAAGAATTGTTTACTGAAACCTCTTTACCTTCAAAACTCTTTCTACTTGAAAAATTCTCCAGGTTTAAACTTGATTTCACAAAGGATATGGATGAAAACCTTGATGTTTTTACTAAATTGATACAAGATATCAAGTTGATTGGTGATAAAAATATTGATGATTATACTCGTATTGTTTTACTAAATGCTATTCTTGATTCATATGTTGATCTTAAGTCTGTCATTAAGTATGGCAGGGATTCTATCACCCTTGATATAGTGATTAATGGCCTCAAGAGTAAGGAACTTGATCTTAAAATATCCAAGGGGAATGAACAGGGGTTAGGGAAAGTGATGCAGGTTAGGGGTATAAATCAGAACAAAAAGAATGGGAATAACAATAACAATAACTTTGGTAGAAAGAGAAACAAAAGCAGAGGGAGGTCTAATTCTAGACCTAGGAATAACAAGAAGTGTTATAATTGTGGTGAACATGGTCATTACATCCAAGAGTGTACAAAACCCATGAATATCCAGGACAATAATCAAAACATTAAGTAGAATAATAAAAACCAAGCCAATGACTCTATTAACTTTACTACTTCTAATGACCATATGGGTGATGTGTTTATGGTGCATGAGTTTCTTGATTCTGTGAATGTTGTGCCTTCAAATGCTTTTAGTGACAATGAATGGCTTATTGATTCTGCATGCACATTCCATATAATACCTTTTAAACTTCTCTTTAATACTTATGCTTCAGTGCAAAATGGATCTGTATCCTTGGCTAATGATAAAAAAGTGTCAAGTCTTTGGTGTTGGTACTGTGTGCTTAAAACTTGAAACTGGTTATGTTTTGACTCTCAATGATGTGAGACATGTTCCTGATTTGTCTAATAACTTGATCTCATGTGCTATGCTTGAACATGATGGCTATGAGGGAATATGGGGAAAGGGTTTTATGAAACTCATGAGGGATTCCTTAATAATTGCTAAAGCTGAGAAAAACAGAAACATGTATGTTTTACATGCTAAACATGATTCTTCTGTTCCTAATTATGTGAATAAAGTTGGTAACCCTGTTTCTAATGACTTGACAGATTTAAAGCATAAAAGACTTGGTCACATTAGCTCTAAATGGCTTGATTTATTACATAATAATGGTTGTTTTGGTAAAGATAAACTTGATACTTTGTCCTTCTGTGAATCATGTGTGTATGGTAAACAACAAAAGTTTAAGTTTCCCTCCCCTATTAACCTAAAATCATCTGCTAGTTCTGAATGCTGATGTTTGGGGTCTCTCTTCTGTGCCTACTCATGGTGGAAATATATATTTCCTGTCCATAATTGATGATTATTCTAGAAAAGTTTGGGTATTTTTAATGAAGAACAAATATGATGTTTTTGATAAGTTTAAAACTTGGAAAATTCTTATTGAAAACTAAACAGGCAAAAAGATAAAAGTTTTGAGAACTGATAATGGTCTGGAATTTTGTAATCAATTGATGGACAATCTTTGTGATGAGTTTGGTATTAAAAGACACAAGTTTGTGCCCTATTCTCCTCATCAAAATGGTGTTGCTGAACTGATGAATAGAACATTGTTAGAGAGAGTGAGGAGCATGCTTGCTACCTCTGGACTCTCTAAGAGGTTTTGGGGAGAAGCTGTTGTTACAACTACCTATTTAATTAATAGGTCCCCTTCAATTCCCTTGGAAAGGAAATACCCTGAAAAGGTGTGGACTGGAAAACAGGTTGATTTTTCAAACTTGAAAGTTTTTGGTTGCACATCTTTTGTTCACCAAAAGAATGATAAATTAGAACCAATGTCTGTTAAATGTATTTTTTTTGGCTACCATGAAGGGATTAAAGGCTACAGACTTTGGAATAGGGGGGAACCTGGTTTTAAAACTTTAATAAGTAGGGATGTCATGTTCAATGAACTTGAATTCCCTTGCTATATGCATCCTTCCCCTCAAAATGTTTCAGAAAATGGTAGTATTCCAAATGAGATGGAGTCTTCTAACTTGTTTCCTATTGTTCCACCACCTGCTGATGTTTTTATTAATGATGTTGTGAATTATGATGCTAATAATGATGTGCATGTTATTGAAAACAATCAGCATGATGATTTTCATAATGTGCATGATGAATTTTCTAATGTTAATACTGATAATGAACCTGTGAATGATGCACATAATGAATTGAATGATTATGTGTTAACTAGGGATAGAACTAGGAGAAATGTTAGAATCCAAACAAATATGCTGATTTTCACATGACTTCTTATGTGTTTGAATCTATTGATGGTTCTGAGCCTAAAACCTTCTCTGATGCTATTAAATCTGCTGAATCTACTAAGTGGCTGAGTGGGGTGCATGATAAAATGACTTCTCTGCATGTGAATACCTGGATACTTGTTCCAAAACCTCCTAATTGTTCTATTGTTGATTGTAAATGGTTGTATAAGGTTAAACAAGAATCTGAAGGTATTAGGTTTAAAGCTAGATTAGTAGCTAAGGGTTTTACTCAGAAGGAAGGGATTGATTACACAAAAATATTTGCTCCTGTTGTTAAAGTTGTCACTGTGAGAATTATGTTGGCTCTTATTGCTTAATTTGACAGGGAATTGAAACAGTTGGATGTGAAAACTACTTTTTTGTATGGGGACTTGGATGAGTTTTTTTTATGAAACGACCTGAAGGTTTTGAGGACAACCCAAGCCCAATCACGTTTGTTTACTTAAAAAATCTTTATATGGTCTTAAACAGTCTTCAAGACAATGGAATAAAAAGTTTGATCAGTGCATGTTCGATTTAAAGTTTTGTAGAAGTCAATTTGATCATTGCGCTTTTTACTTTAAACTTGATCTTCAGTAATTCTCGTATTCTTTTTTGTTGTATGATGATGACATGTTGTTGGCTGAACCTTGCATCAAAACTATTGATCATGTTAAAAATTGTTTAAGTGCAAAATTTGACATGAAATACTTGGGTGATGCTAAGAAAATTTTAGGTATGAACATTGATGGGGACATAAATAAATCTGTCATTTATTTACATCAGTCCTCATACATAGAAAAAATCTTGCAAATTTTTTCTATGTCAAGTGCTAAATCTGTTAATGTGCCTCTTGCTTCTCATTTTCTGTTAAGTAGGGATCAGTCCCCAAAGACTGAGACTGAAATGTGTGCTATGAAAAACATTCCTTATGCTAATGTAATTGAATCTGTGATGTACTTAATGGTGAGCACTAGTCCTGATATTGCCTATGCCGTTTCTTGTTTGAGTAGATACATTTCTAATCTTGGAATGGTGCATTGTAATGCTCTTAAATGGCTGTTGAGATATCTGAGGCATTCAGCTGATTATAGTTTATGTTTTTCAAAATGTGATTCTGGCATAACTTTGAAAGGATATGTGGTTTCAAATTATGCTAATGATAAGATAACATAAAATCAACAACTTCCTATGTTTTTACACTTTGTGGTTATTGTATAAGTTGAAAATCTCAGTTGCAACATATCGTGGCTTTGTTTACTACAGAATCAGAATATGTTGCGGTGACTGAAGCTTTAAAAGAAGCCTTATAGCTTAAAGGTCTTGTTTCTGAAATTGGTTTTTTTAAACAAAAAAAAGTTGTATTTTTTGACTCTCAATCTGGTATTCAACTTTGTAAAAATCCAGTTTTTCATGACAGAACCAAACACATTGATGTTAGGTTTCATTTTATAAGAGATATTGTTTCAAAAGGCTTACTCTGTCTTGAAAAAATGGCATCTGAATACAACCCTGCTGATATGGGTATTAAGTGTCTGCCCTTATCAAAGTTCAAAACTTGTTTGAAAATACTCAATTTTGACACTGGTGATTAGTTGCCCTGGTGATTTACCCTTTATGTTGGGTTTAACAGTTTACTGTGTGTTTTATATTACTGTTGGATTAATATCTGCTCTGTGCTTATATTAGTTCAATCGGGGAACTTGACTTGTTGTGTGCTTGTTGAGATCCTTACCCTATTACAACAAGCTTAAGTGCTATCAGAATATAAGTCCTTCTTGGCTAAGTCTTTGGGAAGGGCAAGCGATGATGATGATTGGTAAAACCCAATTTTTGTCTAAGTGAATCACAATGTGCCGTGGTGGAGATAGTTGGTATATTTGGCCTATTTGTGTGTGGCCTGATCCAATAATTATAAGGCCCAAAATTGTAGCCCAGTTTAAAGCCTCCTACTCCAAGCCCATTTGCCCTACGGCCCTACCTTCTCGAATCTTGTTGACCGGGTTGTGGTACGTGTTTCTATACTCTGCGGACCCTTTTAACTTGATCCTGTCCATCCATGATGGTGATCTAATCTGAGCCACTCATTGCTACTATATGACCTCATCCCCAGAAACCCTAATTCATTATTTGTGTGATATTTTCTCTCTTATCTCTCTCGAACTCTCTGTGTTCTCTATCTCTCTCTCTCTAGATTACTCAATTTCTGGCTGGGTTTCTGAGTGAATCCGTGCATGGATACACGGATCCGAGTGTTTCTTGTGGTAGTCCACCATATCTCAAACAGATCTTGAACACGTTCTTTGTGAGGTTAGGATTTCAGGGGTTGAGGGCTTATTCGATCTAGGGTTTTCTGGGATCTCCTTGGGGGTTCTGAGAGGTTTTACTATGGCAAGGCTTTTGTGGCTTCCATTTGGTACTCTGGGTTGATTCTTTGTGACACGTTGTTTAGGGTTACGGTCCCCTGAGCCGAAGTGATTATCCATACTTCTGGTTTTGGCTGTTGCCCTTTTTATATTTGTTATATCCTTTTAGCTCTTGTAATTTTCTTGTACTTTACTTTCATCCATTTGTTGTCTAGAGTAAATCTGTACTTAATAGGTTTTATTGAGTCTGTATTCATTCCATACTACGTATGTCGATCTATTTGAAGGCGGATAGATACCTAAAAGTCTTGGAGAAGACGTCTTCTCCCCTCCATCCTCATATGCTCCATGATTTTCTTTGTCTTAATTTAGTTTCAAGTTATGTTTAAAAAGTTTCAATATTTAATAATGTAAATTTTGGAATATATTTGTCGATCATTAATGAAGAAAATCAATTTCTCATAACATTAATATCCGGATTGATTCAAATATAAATTTGAAGGGTGTCCTAATTCATTTAAGTTTTTACTTTACTAAAAACAAATTAAATTGAGATCAATCTTGCACCTCATCAAAGAAACTTGTGTTTTGAGGGATATTGGCCCCTATGAGTGCTTGTATTTCATCCCTTACTATCTCATAAAAACAAAATCAATGAAATATTAAACTGAATCGCATAGTGTAACAGTTAAAAGGCACAAATTTTCTGCATTGAACTTTCAGATATTAATCTGATGTTCTGCTTTACCTTAGTTAATTTCCATTCTACTTTACACAAAATTTTGAAAAACAAAATACACAAAATATACACAACGGCTATCTTTGCTTCACTGCATGAATACAAGCCAAAATTACTACACTACCCTAAAACATTCTGTTCTTGTCTCCATTACACAACAACCCTTTTCTTTTCAAGCTTCCCTGTCTTGTCCTCCTCCATCTATTTACTTTATTAGGGGAGTAGACATGAGCTCATTAAGGTTACTACCTAAAAATATTAATGAAAAAGGTCATATTTTACAAGGTGGTGGAATTTGTAAACCACTATATCCTACTTTAGCATTAGCACATACAGATGTTGGTCTTCTTCCAATGCCTTTGAACTGCAGATTAATGTTCTGAAGATGTACGTTTTGACATGGAACTTGTGAGCTGCACATAAGGCTCACAGCAATTGGTGATAATGTTGTTCCTCTGATGTTTTGATAGTCGACGTCGTGGATGTTCACAAGGGATGGCTGCAAATTTGGATGAAAAAAACAATCAAGAAATCAAAATTTTGGAGTAGAAATAGTTCGTCAAAAGAACTATATGCATGTACCGATTCTGGATTTCATGTTCTACTTTGTATGAATGATACATGTCTCTTATAAGATAGGGTTAATTACAAAAACTACCCATCAGGTTTAGCCTAGTTACAAAAAAGCTGAGTTATCTTTCAAAGTTACAAAGATCCCCTTAACATTTGTTTTTCTTTTATTACACCCTCAAGAGAGAAGTCTTTGTTAGGTAAATACAAATATGAAGGGTGTGTTTGTAACACTTTACGGGGTATTTGTAATTTTGAAAGATAACACGTGTTTTTTTTAATTAGGATAAACTTCAGGGGTAATTTTTGTAATTATCCCTATAAGACATTTATATTTATATAGATGTCATTGATTATTTGAGTGTATGAACATGTGTCGTAAAGCAGGACAAATGGGAAATCTGAAGTCGTATGTACTACCTTAGTTGATTTGGTGCCGTAATGCTGGTCTATGATTATAGGATTCATAACGTTATCCATGACGATATCTTGGAACAGCATTCCTGAAGCTCTACTTGGATTTGATGCTGGATATGTCTTGATTCTAATGCCATTGGTTGTTCCAAGTAAGGTGCAGTTTTTCACTATCAACCCTTTCACATCTAATTCCTTTGGTTCCTTGCCAAGACTTCCAACACTAATTTCACCATACAAAATTAATAGTAAGCGAAAAATATTTAAAAATAAAAAGTCGGCAATGTTTGCAAACATAAGCTAATAGTTATAACAAGTTTTTGGGAGTGTTTGGTGCATAAGTTCGACATTTGAAAACGCTAAATCTAACAATACCTTTTTTAATTGTTTGCAAATTCTTCCTAAGCAGCCATAAATTATTAAAAAATGAGACAATTCTTGTACAAAAATTAAATACCTAATGCCATGTCCAGGGCCACATGTTACCGTGTTGATGGTGACATTAGTCGATCCTTGGCCTATAGAGATACAATCGTCGCCTGTTCTGATAACACTCATCGATACTTCTACCGTGTTAGATTTGCTTATATGGATGCCATCAGTGTTTGGGCTATTTCCAGGGGCAGTGATGCTCAGGCTGTGTATCATTATCAGATTGCTACCAGTAATGTGCATATGAAATCCCATGCTGTTTATCAGATTAATACCATTAACATTGGAATTATTCACATTGTTCATGTATATACTCTGCACAACACAAATCACAAAATTTCCCTGTCAAGAACATGATTGTATGTACTAGAAAACTTTGTATCTAGTTCAAGTTTAAATTAAAAAAACTACCCTTGAGGTTTAACTTAATTACAAGAAAATCCAGCTATCTTTCAAAATTACAGGTATCAGGGTATCTGTAATTTTGATACCTGTAATTTTGAAAGAACAGATTTTTTTAAATTAGACTGAGCCTAAAAGGCATTTTTTTGTAAATTGTAAGTAATCCTTAATTCAGTTAAGATGCTTACAGCAGCTAGAAGAACGCAATTGCCATTCGTTTTGCAGTTGTTATATTGCCACAGAACCCGTCCTTGTCCATCGATCGTGCCTCCGCCTGTCAGGATTAGGCCGTTTACCGAATCGAACGAAATCCAACCGTCGCCGGAGTAAGCAGAAGGATCAGAAACTGCTTGCAAGGTTCCTTGAACTTGAACGGTTATCGGAATAATGCTTTTGCACGGCCCCCGGAAAATGGTTTCTCCTAGTTTGTAAATTCCAAGGGGAATTAAAAGTGTAGATTGTCCATTGAAATTGCAAGCTGCATTCCAGGCCTTTATAAAAGCCTGTGTGCTCTCTTGCTTCTTTCCAGGTTTTGCTCCGAAGCTCAAAACGTTAAATACTGCTCCACCACTTGGGCCGGGCCCTGCTGCATTGCACGAAAACAGAGCCGAACTCAAGATTAGGACCGCGAATATGGTTGTCCGGTTCGCCATTCTAAAAAAACCTGGACTAATACAATTCTTGTTTTTTCTTTTAAAAATAAAATCGTCGTTAATTATGTTTAATTCTATTTGCTCCTACCCTGTATCTTGTTTGTTAGCATAGGGTAAGAGCTCTCTTTGCATGTTCTTAGCTTTTTGCCTTGTTCTCAGCTAGTAAAATATAGAGGCATGCTATATATGGGATTGATCTAATTAACTCAGTGGACACTGATGATTATCTGTTTTTAGGTGACTTGATTTAAGGTTGTGTGGTTTTCCTTTCATCTTACTAATTTTGGTTGCTTTTGATTTTAGTCACATAATTCGCCAACGGTAAATAATTTAACTCCGTTGAAAGACAGTTAAAATAGATAGGATTGTATGGCTGTTTTATAGGAGGATTGAGGTAAGATATACTAGAGCTGTCAAAACCAGCCTGATAATAAGATCAGGCTGAGTTGTAGAAGCCCCAAAGGAACTAAGCCTATTGAACGAACCAACAGGAGGGGACGGGACGAGCCAGTCGGACCTGCACAAATTCACTTGATTTTCAAGTATGGCCAGGCTGGTTCCAGAACTAATGGGCCGAAGCCCAATTGACACTTCTAAGATACACACACCATCTACCTTCTAGATGCATGAAACTTACCCTCAAATATCTCCCTTACATTTACTTTAGGTGAAACAATTACAAGATGTTTTTGGTTATAACATACGTACACATAGGAAATGAGTTCTTGAACACTCATAGTCATAATGTCCAAGGGGCAGACAAGGTAAAACACCACAAAGCTTAATAAGAATCATGAAAACAAACTCCAAAGTAACTTATTATCCAAAAACTGGGTACATTTTAGTTTGGGTTAATTACAAAAAATAGTCTAGAGATTCAGTATAATTACAAAATAATAAGAAAACACAAAATTGTGAATTTAGTTAAAATTACACTTATTTTTATGATCAAATAATACAGATAATAGTGGGGGCACGAACACAAATAACATAGAGAAATGACACGATAAAATATTACACGACACGAATTTGTAAATTTAGTTAAAATTACGCTTATTGCTACATTTATGATCAAATAATATAGATAATAGTACGACACGAACATGATGTCGCGAATTATCACCCTTGACTCCATCTGTGTGGCTGCAGTTGATCATCACTTGGCTCTGATTCTCATGAAGTCTTAACAAATAACAGAGTAGCTAGCCTATAGGTAGCCAGTAAACATAAGTTATGCCCAATTTTTTCTTCGGCCATCATCAAGAATTAGTATCCCTCCATATTTTGTGGCAGCCTGGTTGCAATCAATGGTCATCTTTGGGCCGGCAGCCAAGTTTCTAAATTTTGAATATGGTTGTTTTTGAACATGAATATTTTCGTGCGGCAGGCTTTCGGGCTTTCTTGTTGGGCCGTACAACTCCTCCACCATGGAGAAGCCCTCTTGCCCAATCTTCTTAAGGTCATCCTGATTTGCCATGAGAGACAGACAACTATTGATCACAACACAAAGAGACACAAATATATATTAGCTTGATGATAATGTTTGATGTTGCAAGACAAAGGTTTGTTCATACATATATATAGAGAGAGAGCTTAATTAGGATTGGTTAAAGCACTAGGGATAACTTTTTGGTTGCTTTCCAGCAGTTAGGCAATAGAATATATTAAATGGAAATAGGCCAATTTGGCCTTTCTTAAAATGGAATGTAGTTATGTTTTTCAAATAAATATCTTTTAATCATTTTAAACATGTAAATAACAGTTCTATACCCACCTAATATATTTGTGAGTTACTTTGTGACTCTTACTCCAAAATTTCAGATAACTCACTCTTTCTCCCAAACCACTCATACAACTCTCATTTCCTCTCAACCTGTTTGAAATTTTCCGGTGAGATTTCCGACAGGCAAATATTTTTGGAGGCGAACATTTATATACTCTTCAATGTTGACATTTTCAGCTGAAAACAACATAAAGTCTTTATCTCAATGCCAATGTGGATGTTGGCCTTGGAAATGAATATCGCGAAATGATTTCTTCTTGGTACCGATAAATGACCCCTTCTTCTTTGTTTCACCAAACCACACTATTTGCGGATACACAACACATAACAACAAAATCAACCTTATTCAACATTAAACAACACAAAACAACAAATCGGTGATCAGGGGCGTATCCTCAGCCCCCCCCAAAAAAAAAAAAAAAAAAATTTTTTTTTTTTGAAAATTCAATATTTTCTATGTACAATTTAATTTAAAATATTAATTTTTAGTATTAAATATTTATTTTTATTGATTTAGGCCTCCAAAATTAGTTAGTCCCCCCCAAAGTTACACGTCTAGTTCCGCCCCTGTCGGTGATGAATGTCGAGAGTGGAATTGGGAAATCTTTTGAAAAAAAAGGCTCATATATTTTAAAGGACAAAATGGATTACTCTACTACCCAAATAACTAATTTTTATTTTCTTTCGAAAAAAATGGGTAAGAAACAGGTCATGAGTCCGAATCTACTTGGTGGCAAAAAAAGTATTTCTACGAAGTCTTCTAAAAAAAAAGTATTACATAAGATTCATGTAACACTCAGAAGTATTTTTTAAAAGTGTTACAAATATAAAAAGTGTTACAAAAAGTGTTACATAAGATTCATATGTAATACTTTAGAAATATTACTTCAAAGTGTTACCAATAGAGAACTTAATGTAACACTTAGAAAAAGTGTCACTAAAAGCTAATAAAAGTGATACCTTAGACTATAGGTAGAAGACGGCAAGAAAGACAAGACCTTAAAAGTGCTACCTATTGTCTATAGTAACATTTTATGGGCATTATGTAATATTTTTTGGGTGTTACCTAATATCATTTATGTTGTAGTGGATCTACTAAATTTTAGCAGCAATACAGTTCTATTTTTCGAATTTGTGTTCTAATACTATTGCCTTATCGTCAATAAAATATATAAATTTTAAATTTAAGGACACCATTTATACACTCGCCTCACGTCTCAAAAATTCAAGCCACACGCTGGAAATATCTAACCTAATTAGTGGAAATTTATCATTTTTGTGGGAAGGTAAGGCCAGATGTGAAGGTTCTGGACGTAAAAATATTCGAAATTTAACGTGTTGTTAGGATTAAGCCTTTAGCCCTTTACCATTAAGTATTGGTTGAGTGGTGAATTAATTTATTATATATATCTGACAACATAAAGCTCTACACACTAGCTGGTGGACATTAAGTATAGTGCCCATAAGTGGGATAATCATTCATTAATTAATTCCAAAACTAAAGGATAGTGCTAAAATAAAAATTCATTAAGCAAATTAATTAAGTTTATTAAAAAGCCAAATACTAACAAGATAAGGACATGTGTCTTAACTTTTAGCCAAAAGGCAATGACATATTATTTATTAATAAAAGGAATAACAATATTATATGTTCTCTTCTTAATTACTAGATTAAAAAATAAATACGCGTTGTCTATTAGATTCACATGGTAGGTTATGATAATTATTTTAGCACATTGTAATTACACGCAGTAAATGGTACAATCCAATAATTTTTATGCTAAACTTATATTCTAACACTCTTCAAGAAAAAAAAAACTTATATTCTAATTTAACACGTGAAATGCTTGTTATGCTACTATGGTATTGTGACTGGAGGAATATTTTCCTTCCCGCAAGCAAGGTTGTGTGTATTTCTCTTCATTAACCCAAAACAAATATATTCTTCAATAGATAATAGTATTTCTTCTAGTACATTTTATATGAATCGAAAAATCCGAATCAAATTTACAAAGAAAATAAAATAAAATAGCTCGAATCGTGTGTTCAACACACTATCTTTAAAACAGATTCGTCTCCTATTATGGACGTTTGTTTCACATGATAAGACAAGAAAACCGGATTATCTATTCCGGCGAACTGAAAATTATGCCTAAAATATATCAACAAAAAATAAATAGCAAGAATTTTAGTAGATATATGGAAATTTTGTAGTTTTTGTGTGTTCTTCAAATGTGAGAAATAAACCATATTTATAGGTAAAAATATGACATTTCATCAAATAAAATATTTGCATGTTACTATTGAAAAGGTCAAATAAACTTGGCCTTTACTATTTTTTTTTGACGACCCAGAGTATCCCCACACTAGCCGGGGGCACAGACCCCACACTTCCTTTGGACTATGGGACATCCGTCCTTCCCAGGGATGGTCCTAATTTCTGGGGGAGGAGGGGCAAACTCCAACCCCTCACTCCGCGATAGTCAAGGTTTGAACCCATGACCTTGAGGTGCAATTGCAACCTCAAATACCCTTTACTATTAAAAAGGTCAAATAAGTAATTTTTCTTCAAATTTTCCAACAATTCCCCATATGAAGAAAATAATGAAGATAAAAAGATTTGGTGATAAAATCCAACAGATGAATCATGCATAAGATAGGTAGGTGCTACCCTTTGAACCTTCCCTTGTGAAAACATATTTACCTTACTAGCTGATCAGTAGACGCGATGTCCTTGAATTGTTCTGCCTTTTGTGTAAATGATGATATACCTCACACAAGCTTCTTCCTAACATACTTTAGTTTGTTGGGGATTTACGTGCGCTATTATATTTTGAAATTAAATCTGAAAAAAAAAACGAAATTGCAGAAAATGCATAAATTTTAGATCGAGGCTAGAGTTCGACTCTCTGTCTTTAAGATGAATTGCCCCCGCTACGGTACCCACGGTTGAATAGCAAATGTCTCCCAATATACAACAATCTCCTCTTGCTGTAGTAACACTCCAAACAACAAGAGACGACGAACTTCGAATGTTTTGTATTCTCTCTTTTACGAAATTTTTTTGACATAAAATATGCTTGTGTTTGTATACAAAAATGAATTATTGAAAAACCTGCAGATTCTTGGGATATATATAAATTACAAAAAGTCACAAGTGAAACAATACAACTGTTCGAACAAATATGTCCATTTATTCAAACAAACACGTCCATTGGTTTCAAATGAAACAATACAACTATTCGAATAAATCTTTTTAATCCGAATAGTTTCAAATGAACAGTCACACCTTTTGGCAACAATTTCTCAGTCACCCGAAAATATCTATTGTATTCTCAACATTCCCCACATGAATGAGAAATTACGTGAATCAATGCAAATGCACATGTAGATGCAGATACTAAAGAGAGTATAAACGAAAAGTTATTGCATCAGGAGATGTAGCTTCTGGCTTTGACCCTTCCCTAATGGAGTAGTATCAGATTTAATTGGCTAATCAGTGAACATGATGTCTTGAACTGTTCAGCCGTTGGTGTAAACCAATACAACAACATCCACACAATAACCTTCCTAACATTTCCAGTTCTCATGGTTATTTTCATTTTGGCCCTGAACAACCTTGGGTTTCATAAGTGTTTTAGAGAATTCAAGCCTCAAAATTCTCATAGAAGTGGCCCTACTTCACACTTACATAGGTGACCTCCTATTAAGAGTATTCTGTCATACCTCACTTGGTTTAACCAAGCTATAGGAATCATTAAAAGTTGAACTTAACCTTACATACTTCTACACAAAGCACTTTTAATCATAGGAATGGATATGAATTTTATCCTAAGTGCTTAACTGAATATTCATAACTTAGTTGTCCCATTGAACCAAATTCTTGGGATCTCCAGTCATCATTGTTGGGTTACCATTACAAAGATTCATGCGTAATAGGCTTCAATCTCATTCCCTTTCGATAATTGATATACTTGATCTCTTGGCAAACCTTTGGTAAATGGATCCGCGATATTCTCCTTAGATTTTACAATTGATCTCAACTTCAATCAAATCTGCGCGCAAGATTGAGATCAATATCTTTACATATTTGAGCATATAATCCCTGAGCATGTGTAACACTTCAAATCGACATAAGTGTCATCGGTGGACTTTCAAGCCCTTCAATGTCAATGTGGTTTTATAACACCTTAAGCTCATATAAAATATTATCAATATGTCATCTCTTTTTAGGTAGAGATTCGTTTGACTTTATTTGTCAAACTTGTCATTATCTCTACAATAATTTAATAGTTGTACATGTTCCCTTCAAGTTCGATACAACAATTCATTTTGGGCCTACCTTGATAAGGTTAGCCTTTGAAGGTATTTTTCTACACCTTTTCTTTGTATCTCAATGTGTGCAATGTTTCAACACTAAATAGTGCACTAAAAGATGCACATCTTCAAGAGAAATCACATGTGACCCATTTTAGCTATCAATCAGCCTGTCAATGTCAATTGACTCACATCCTCTTTTCTAAGGATACATCTCAATGAAATACAAGGATACCTCTCAAAGAAACTTGTATTTCTTTGACTCCGCAATTATTGGGGTCAATCTTTGTCAAGATCGAGGTAAATTTATATTTACCAAACACCCCCACATTTGAGGCAAAATTCATCACCCTCACATTATGCAACAAGGTCAACTTTGAGAATTATCAATCTAACAATTGTTATTTCTCACAAAGTTCAACTGTGATTGTATCGCCAACTGACAATCAGTCTAATTGCCTTCGCAAAATTTCAAAGAATTTCCCATATTTTAGGTAGAGTTTACTTGCCCTGTGCTCCCGCACAAGGGGACGCTAAATCATACGCCTCACACAAGGACAATCAGATTTGCTCATGCATTCTTCATAAGTTTATGACACCCAAAATGTCCTAAAACTAAAGTTATCATGACACTCAAGGTATCATAACACTCAAGCTGTCATGATACCAAATTGTCAAAACACTCAAGTTGGCACTTTGTGCCCTGCCTATAGCTGATTGGTTATCGCAGTATCCCAACATGGAATCCCACATTTATATTGTGAATTCAATTTAACATTTGGTAATAATTTCATATTCACCAATATCGTTATGGAATTCATGTTAACGTGTCAAGTATATAAAACTAATAAAATACTTTTTACTGGATCTTGTTTGCACAAAATTCAAATCACATATATCACTGTGAAAAAGGTAACCTTTCCCCACATTAGAATCATTTCTTTTTCTTTTGAACTGGATTCAACCACGTAGGCTATAACAAAACTAAACTCAACACTGTGAGATAAAATAATATTTTATATTGACATCTCTTAATCAACCCCGAGTGTCTAAGACTTTTCTCCATGAGAAACATGAGCCGATTTAATGAAAACAACAAGTGGTGGAATCACATTTGATATCACACGTGTAGGTGAACGTATTGTTGTTCCCTCCATTTTTGTTACAAAAAGAGAAGATAAACAATCATTCACTTATTTGGTTTAATCAATTCTATAACAAAATTAGAATTTGTGTATGGTTTCCACAAATCAAACAAGAGTTCTCATTTCCAAATAAGACTCATAAAATTATACTAGAAAACAAAGAATGGAAATTGGTATCTAAACGGTACTAGATTACCATTATCAATTTCAATACACATTAGTCTGTAGTAAACTAGTAATATGATGAAATAGTTTTGACAAAATTGAACACAAATATTCAAAGTTGACATAATATATGTTTCTGAACCAAAATTTTATTAATAAATCAGAAACATAGACTCTTAATACGAGATTAATACTAAAGTTCAATCTGAATTGAAATCAAGTTTGAATAATAAAACCAAATAGAGTCAATATACAAATCACGACTCAAATTTCGGTTTCTGAATTTACTAGACATTATTGTAATTCCCAAATACAGAGTCAAAACAGATTAATATAGACAATGATAATACATCATTCTAATTTGATGACGCCCGAGCCGAGCTAGAAGAAATTAATCAACGCCATTAGCCCAGCACACATCCGAGTGGAGGGCCTACAGGTGACGTCAGTAACGGTGCGCGGTGACATGTCATGAATTAGGCTCGCCTGCTACCGAGCCCAACCACAGCATGACTGCTGTTCTATTTTCTTAGCTTCACCGCAAGTGTACGGATCAGTTTATAGAATAGGGTTTGCAAGGTCGAATCCACAGGATTAATAAATTAATGTACTAAGTATTGGATTATAATAGTCCTATTTTTATCTAAACTATCGAAATTTGAAGGTTTGGTTTTATTACTACTACAGCAGAAATTAATCCTAAAATAACAAAGCAAAGAGCGATTAAAAGATCAAGTATGGATGGGTGGATTCCTGGGTTATGGTTTCAATTAATATCCCACTTTTATGCTCAGGTTAAGCAAACCAAGGTTAAACGTATTCTTCTCTATAGACCAATCACCAAAGTAATTTATCCCCTCTCTCGAGATGTATGTAAAAGCGTTGATTGGAATATCTATGTTAGCATCTCTATTCAACATGAGATATCCAACTCCCAAAAGTTCAAAAGATTAAAAGATCTCACAAATATTCACGAACTTCTCAATCATGCAATCCATTTGTGTCAAGTACTCAAGATCTAGTATTGAAACTCATCGGTTAGAATTATGAATCAATACATCAAACAAGTTTAGATCAAAGGCCTTTTGATAAAACAAGAATTAAAGCAAAGTACTTGAATAGAGCAAGAAAGCATTAACTTCAATTATCCTTAATCATCACATAAAAGTGTTTATTAATCTACTTCCAAACCCGGGAATCACAAGATGTTTAGCCAGACATTGAAGATAAACAATTCATAGACAAATTATTCATAATCAAAATCTAACTAATTGAAATAACGATACGATGGAATGCGTGACTCGGGGATGACGACGATCTCTCGATCTATCTTCAATCCTCGAAGGTGTGGTTGCGGTCTTGATCAATCTCTCGAAGTATCCGGTGGGAAACTGCTCTTTTCTCTGGTTTCTAGGGTAAAAATCAGCGTCCCCTCGTTTGTGGCCGCCCCGGGTCTATTTGTACTCCGTTCGGGTCGAAACCTAGTTGAAATTGGATAAACTCTATTTTTCCCGCAGCACGGCACGGCCGTGCCCTTTTGGCACGCCCAGCCCGTGCTGGGTGCCGAACAATTTGTAATCTTTCTTCAGAGGAGCACGGGCGTGCCAATATGGCACGGGCTGCCCGTGCCCTAGGCCGAACTTTGAGTCCTCATTTCTGGGTTGAGCACGGGCTGTGCTAGAGGAGCACGCCCTGCCCGTGCTCACCTGGAACAATATGCACATAGACTATTTTCTTCCGTTTCTCGCCGGTTCGTCCAACTTCTTCTCGATTTGACTCCAAACTTCGTCACTCATGTCAAGTATTGGCGGTTGCAATGCCCGAATTGTAGCCATTATGCTACAAATATAGATAAACTCCTACAAAACGAGCAAAGCGTAATCCAATTCCACAAAACAAGAATAATACCCAATTTACTCATATAATGCATGCATATCCATACATCCTAGCCAATCTTAAGCCCAAAATACATGCAAAATACCAGTCAATCAAACCCCCAAACTTAAACTGTTGACAGTCCCGATCAACACTCTATAAACAAGACAACACAACTGGGGAAAAGAAGAGCAACTCAAGAACACCGCATCATAATTCATGTCATCTATCCGTAGACATCAAGCACAAATCAACCAAGTTTTAAAGAGTTAACACGGAGCACAAGTTTATAAAAATCAAGGTAAAACACTTCAAATCACGCCTCTCAAGGGTAAAGTGTATACTCTTCTCACTAGAATGATAAGGGACGTGTATTCGCTCAAGTCATATCAATGTTGATGAATTACCATATTCTTGCAACTCGTCTCACATCTCCGCCACTCGTTTGTATGCAATTCACAAATCATAAAGGACTTTATTTCAGGTTGTAATGGAGGCTCTTTGGTTAAGGTAGGGAAATATGGATAAAGTGACTCAGCTCTAGCGTATAGATTGGAAAACACCTTTTTTCTAACCATTTTTTTCTAATTCCACTCGACTATGTTCTTCCAATCATCTTATATCCTCTTCACTTTTCTATTTCTCCCTTCTTTTTCATACACATTATTCCCTTCGCCTTACATCCCGATTCTCAGCCTATTTTTCACTTCTGGCCGACTCACGTTTCAGTCGTTTTTTTTTTCGACTTTTGTGAGTATTTTATCCTTTTTCATCTTTTCTTCCCAAGTTCCCAACATGTACACATTTTCTGACTTATGACACTCCTCCATTCAATCCTTTATTGATCGCCTTTTTCTCAATTCTATACGCTTAAGCTCAGGGTACCAATTATATTACATAGGATTCGAAGGCTTAAAATGTGGCTATCAAAAATCAGGCAATAGGCTCAAATTGGCTAACTAGGGAAATCAAATATCATAGGTAGGCAAAAGGCTTCAAAGGCTTAACAAAGATGGCCTAAAATCATTTTCATGAATGCATACAACATGTGACTTTGACGGAGAAACCATAGCAAGTTCTAGAATTCAAATCAAACATGAATGACACACTCAATCACAAACAAGACTGCATATTATGAAAGCAGTAAAGGCTCAAAAGCTCACAGGCTTGTACGTGCATAATTCAAAGTATGTTCACCAAGATTCAATAATCACATGCTCCACGTAAACCATTTTCAACCCGATCAACTCACACTCAACATCTACTTCAAAACAACAAAAATCAATTCGCAAATGCACCCAAGGTCAAGATCTCAATCAAAACACAACAAACATACAAAAGCGGTCAACTCACTCCCTAAAATCTAGGAAAGCAATAAACGTGCTAAAGCGATAAACGTGCTAAAACCATAAAAAAAAATTAAAACATCTAATGCAATGCAACCTATATGCTCTACATGCAACTAAATGAATGCAAACGCCACACCCATCAAAAAAAATACTACCTCTCCCCCCCAAACTTGAATGAAATTATAGCTCATGCAAGAGAAGGTAGAATTTCAATGAAAAGTGTGGAAAGGACTTGGATCACTGTGGGGGTGGCGGCGGGTAGTGGCCCTGGGAGATATGCCAATTCTCGATCCGTAGTAATGCCTGCAATATCTCCGACTCATTTGCTCGTGTGCTTGGTTCCACAAGCTCTGCCTGGTACCTTTGATCTTGGACTTCTTGGTAAGCACGGAAATCACTCCTATGCTGTCGCAAGCTTTCCACAAATGCACAAAACCTGTCATGATCATACTGTCCCCCACGCTCCTCGCCTTGGCGGAGCTCTGAATATCAGCCGCCCTCGTGGCCCGCCCTGATCGAAACTTCCCTGTTGGAAGCCTTGCTCAAACCCTCGCTCCTGTCTATCATACTCTTGCGCCTCCATGACCAAGTCTTCTTTGTTGGGTAACCCAGCTACCCTTCGCCTCTTTCGTGCCGCCAAACCCTGCATGGCTCTGATATGCTCCTCAGAGTACATAAGCCAGTTGATTTGGTTATCAATTACTGTTGTGAGCTGCGGGTTAGGAAGGGGAAACGAAGACCCGACTTCTTGTTGAAAACAGAGGATATTCTCCTCATTACTGATGATCTTCATGGTGTGAAGGGCGCTCATGTTAATGCTTCGGCTGCCCGCTAATGGTTCCATACGATTTATGTCAACCCCAAAATGTTATGCGATTGGGGTTATCATTCCCCCAATTAGTATTTTCCCCGCGTCATGCTGTTGTACATAGACGGCGTGTTCCACAAAGTACGCCGCCATGTTATAAGAGGTGCGGTTGAGCATACACCACAGTAGGTATAGTTCTCTCGCTTGCATACCCCCATTGTTGTACCGGGCGAACACAGAATGGGCCGTTACTTTTTGAATGTATCGGAATATGGGGTTGCGGAGTGAGGAGGCCTTGGAGGAGCGTGTTGCGTATTGCATGAGGCCTGTTTCGGGGGTTTCGGTCAACAATCGCCAAAAAGCACGCGAGTCGTAATTTGCAGCCGTTCGGTATGGGGCGTCCGATGGTACCCCAAAAATCCGATTCAGTTCGGCAATAGTGACGTTTCTCCATTCGTTGCCCAACTTGAAATGGATTTTCCGAGGCTCATTCCGTGGTCGTGTTTCTGTGACCTGAACCGTGCTTAAGAACTCTAGTGCGAGTGTCTTGTAGGTTGGCCACCGCCCTTGCATGAATGCGGTTCATCCAACTCGATCAAACATTTGCCACACCTCCTCGTGTATCCCGAGAGCTCGGGTACATTCATCGTCGGTATAGCGTGTAGGTGCGAAAGAACGAGGGATGAGCCGGTTCCACCTATCCAGTATGTCATTCTCGTCAATAGTGAGCCTGTAAGCCTCGGGGCTATCCGGGTGTGGTGGTGCTCGAGCGGCAGCGGCTCCCCAACCTCGTCTACCTCGGTTTGGTCGTGGTTCAGCCATTTTTTTCCAATTGAGTACCTAGCAAAACAATCGTGAGAACCCATACGTGCCAAGTAAAACGAATGACGAATTAATACATCTATCCAACAAAGGCATAGTGGCTCATCTCAACAATTTAATCCACAATTAAGCTTTCAACTCACATATCAATATAATTGCCAACATTCTTAGCCACTAACATCCTAAACAATCTAGCACAAGTATAATCCCTCAAGCATCAATCAAAATCATCACAATTCACCAACCCACAAGGTGTTCGATATAATGCCCCATAGAAAAGTACAATCAAAATCATGACATAAGTATCAAACAAGCATCAAAAATCATCTCTAATCCTTAATGCACAAGAAATTTGACATAGAAAGTTCAATTCATACCTTATAATCCGAAAATAGGAAGAGAGTTGAATTTTTGAAACCCTAGGTGCTATCTACCCCAAATCCTTGCTCCCAAGCAAATTTATAAGTGTAATTCGTGTTTAGAGTAGTGTGGGAGGTGAGTAGTGATGATGTCTAGGAGAAATTTTCGAAAAAAATTTGGAGGGAGAGTGGCTCTTGTTCGTCCGTGCGCGAAGGGAGGGAGGATTTGTGAAAAAAAATTGACTCTGCCCGTCTGCTTTAAGCCTCAGCAGGCATGAGCACGGGCGTGCTCAATTGGCACGGGACGCCCGTGCTGGGGGCCGAGAAATTGAGCCCCAAAATCTTGAAGGCGCACGGGCCGTGCCAAACGGCACGGGTGGCCCGTGCTAGGGCCCGAAGTTTTGAACCCTGAATCCTGGGAAGAGCGCGGGCCGTGCCATATGGCACGGGTTGCCCGTGCTAGGGTCCGAACCTTGTGTTCGATTTTTCAGATTTTTTTTTTAGGGAAAACTTCTAACCTATGAAAGCAATTATATCCTAACTTAGAAAAGGGAAATGAAACAAATTAAGAAACATGGGAAGAAATAAAACAACAAAACCATTGGGTTGCCTCCCAACAAGCACTAAATTTAACGTCTATAGCTTGACGCCTGTTTAGTCGATCATGGCTCTAGCAATGTGAGGCGTGTCACCTCCTCCTTTTTCTCCCGGCTCAAGTAATGATTGATTCTCTGGCCATTCACCATGAATGTCTCCCCATCTCTGCTCACTAGCTCCACTATTCCTGGAGGATTTAACACTTTCTTTATCACAAACGGCCCCGACCATCTAGACTTAAGCTTTCCCGAAAAGAGTTTAAAACGCGAGTTAAACAAAAGGACTTGTTCACCTGGTAAAAACTCTCTCTTCTTTATCATTCGATCGTGCCATCGTTTGGTTCGCTCCTTGTAAATTCGGGAATTTTCATAGGCTTCATCCCGGAACTCCTCCATCTCATTTAGGTGCAAGAGCCTCTTTTCACCCGCTGCTTGGAAGTCAAAATTTAACTTCTTTACAACCCAAAACGCCTTATGCTCCAATTCGACGGGCAAGTGACATGATTTCCCGAATACTAACTGATACGGTGATGTGCCCATGGTGTCTTGTATCTTTGTCCGATATGCCCATAGTGCGTCATCTAGCTTCATGGCCCAATCTTTGCGATTTATGTTTACCGTTTTCTCTAAAATCGCTTAATCTCGCGATTGGCTACCGCTGCCCGCTTGCTTGCGGATGGTATGCTAATGCCACCTTGTGCTTAACCCCGTATTTCGCAAGTAGAGTGCTCATTAATTTATTCACAAAGTGTGACCCCCGTCGCTAATCAAAGCTCTCGGGGTTCCAAACCGAGTGAATATATTTTTCTTTAGGAATTTGAGCACTACTCGCGCATCATTGGTCTCGGGGCGGAATAGCTTCAACCCATCGAGATACATATTCCACCGCAAGTAGAATGTATTGATAACTTTGATGAAGATGGGAAGGGGCCCATGAAGTCGATCCCCACACATCGAAGAGTTCAACTTCCATCACATTGGTCATTGGCATCTCATGTCGTCTCGAGATGTTTCATCCGCCGGCACCTATCACAACTTTGCGAATAGATAGCAATCGTTAGATAATGTAGGCCAATATAATCCACTTTGTAATACCTTAGCCGCCCCGTCTTGCGCTCGGACCGAAAATGTCCTTCGGAAGGTGAAGAATGGCATCTTCTTTGTAGAACTCCCTCCCACTCTTCTTGAGGTACACATCGTCGAATGATGGTGTCGGCGCACCTCTTAAAGAGCAGGGGATCGTCACACATGTAAAACTTGACATCATGGAGGAACTTCTTCTTTTGATAGGATGATAAATCCGGAGGCAAAACCCCTACAACCAAATAATTAACAAAATCGGCATACCATGGGAATTTAGCTTGTAGCATCAGAAGTTGCTCATCGGGGAATTCCTTCTTAATTGCCTCCGTGATTTCTTTCTCCTCCTTCTTGTATTCTAGTCTGGACAAGTGATCGACTACTACATTCTCGCAGCCCTTTCTATCCCGAATCTCCACATCGAATTCTTGTAGCAAGAGGATCCACCGAATCAGTCTCGGTTTAGCATCCTTTTTATCAAATAGATATTTAATTGCCGCGTGGTCGGTGTGGACTATCGTCTTAGTGCCAATCAAGTAAGAGCGAAACTTGTCGAATGCAAACACCATAGCCAGCATCTCCTTCTCAGTGGTGGTGTAGTTTTGTTGGGCACTATCTAAAGTTCTGCTCGCATAGTAGATGGCTCGAACATCTTGTCTCTTTTCGACCCCAAAAAACAGCCCCAACCGCAAAGTATTTGGCATCACACATTAGTTCGAAGGGCTGACTCAATCAGGAACTACTAGAATCGGTCTTGTCACCAAAGCCTTCTGAGAATTTCAAACGCCCGCAAACAATCATCGGAAAAATTGAAAGCAGTATCTTTTTCTAATAACTGACTTAAAGGTTTAGTGATTTTAGAAAAGTCACGGATAAACCTTCTGTAGAATCCGGCGTGCCCCAAGAAACTTCGAATGGCTTTCTTGTTTGTTGGAGGTGGGAGTTTCTCTATTGCCACAACCTTCGCTCTATCAACTTCCAAACCCGCGAAGGAAGAAACTCGGTGGCCTAAAACAATGCCATCTCTTACCATGAAATGGCACTTTTCCCAATTTAAAACAAGGTTAGTCTCCTCGCATCTCTGCAAAACTAGAGAAAGGTTATCCAAACAATGATCATATGAATCTCCAAACACAGAAAAGTCATCCATGAAAACCTCCATTATTTTCTCAATGAAATCATGGAATATAGCCATCATGCATCTTTGAAAAGTAGCGGGTGCGTTACAAAGTCCGAATGGCATCCTGCGAAATGCAAATGTACCATAGGGGCATGTAAAGGTCGTCTTCTCTTGGTCTTCCGGGGCAATCATGATCTGATTATACCCGGAATAACCATCGAGAAAACAATAATAATCATATCCCGCCAAACGATCAAGCATCATATCAATAAAGGGGAGGGGAAAGTGATCTTTGCGAGTAGCATCATTTAACTTCCTATAATCAATACAAATTCTCCATCCAGTTACTACTCTAGTCGCTATAAGCTCATCACTCTCGTTTCTCACTACCGTCATCCCCCTTCTTCGGCACCACTTGTACCGGACTTACCCAAGAGCTATCAGAAATAGCATAAATAATTCCAGCATCTAACCATTTTAAAACTTCTTTTCTAACGACTTCTTGCATTATAGGGTTTAATCTTCTTTGATTTTGCACCGAAGGTTTGTAGACATCTTCCATTCTAATCTTATGCATCACAATCGATGGACTAATGCCTTTTAAATCAGAAATTGACCAACCTATCGCCGACTTATGTTTTCGTAACACCCTAAGCAATTTATCGAGTTGAACTGAAGTTAAAAGAGATGATACGATTACCGGACTCGTGTTATTCGCTCCAAGGAATGCATATTTGAGATGCTCGGGCAAGGGCTTGAGTTCTGGGTTCGATTTGGTCTCTTCGGATGGGAGCACGGGCTGCCCGTGCTGATGAGCACGGGCCGTGCCGTCTTCAGCTCCTTCAGCGTTCTCTTCGACCTTAGGCACGGGCTGCCCGTGCCATTTGGCACGGGCCGTGCCGTCATCGTTTTCTTCAATTTTTCCTTCGGCCATATGCACGACCTGGGCGTGCTCAAGGGCACGGGCCGTGCGTCCCTGTAGAATTGACTCTCGTACGTTTTTCAGCGTGTGTGCGCCTCTTGCGCTCCTCGGTAGTTCCTGCATATTATCCAAAGCACAAACACAATCATACAAGTCTTGGTTATCAATATCAATAGTCACGTTCGATGTTGAACACGAATGTGTCAAACCAAACTCCAAAGTATCCCTAAATAATGTATGATCCGCATACTCATCAATACAGGATTCAACTACGTCTATGAAATTACAAGTCTCCACACCATCATGAAATTGAAGTGCCTTATATATAATAAATAGAACATGCTCATCATTAACCCGTAACGTGAGCTCTCCCTTTTGCACATCTATTAAAGCCTTCCCCGTCGCTAGGAATGGACGCCCAAGTATCAAAGGAACGTCTTTATCTTCCTCCATGTCCAACACTAAGAAATCCACAGGGAATATGAATTTATCAACTTTGACAAGTACATCCTCGATGATTTCCTTTGGATACGTGAGTGATCGGTCTGCGAGTTGTAAGGTGACCGTAGATGGCTTCACCTCTCCCAATCCAAGTTGCCTGAAAATAGACAAGGGCATTAAGTTAATACTCGCTCCTAAGTCACAAAGTGCTTTCTTAAAGAAAACATCACCAATAGCACAAGGGATAGTGAAACTCCCGGATCTTTCAACTTCGTGGTAGTTTCCTTTGGATTATTCAGACCGCACTCCTCTGTCCAGTTGATTGTCTCGAAACTAGTCATCTTCCTTTTCTTTGACATAACATCCTTCAAGAACTTAGCGTAATTGGGCATCTGCTCCAATGCGTCTGCAAAAGGAATGTTAATATGCAGTTTCTTAAAAATATCTAAAAACTTAGCAAATTGCGCGTCTAACTTTTTCTTTTGAAAATGTTGGGGAAAAGGAAGGGGAACATTAAGTTTAATTTTTGTTTCAGCAGGGCGCACGGGCTGGCCGTGCGGTGGCGCACGGGCCGTGCCGTCCTGCGATTCTTTGGAATTTTCTGGTATTTTCAGCCCCTCGTATTCCGTTCCACTCCTCAAACGAATGGCTTTACACTGTTTCTTTGGGTTTACCTCAGTGTTGCTCGGAAACTGGCCTTTTTGATGCTGCCCACCAATAATCGTAGCTATTTGACCAATTTGGGTCTCAAGATTCTTCATCTGTGACCCCAATTGGGTGACATGGTTTTCGATTTTATCCATCTTTGCCTCATCCTTGGTGAACCTGTTCCTCGTCTCATTCATAAACGAGGTGAACATGTCCTCCATGGTTGGTTTAGGATCTGCAGTAATAACCCCATTAGTCACATTAAACCCTGGTGGTGGTTGCATCACGTCCTTTGTGTTCGCGTAGTAGAAGTTTTCGTGGTTCCGCAGGCTCGGATGATAATGAGTGGGATTTTGATTGTTCCGGAAATTGTTGAAGTTCCGGTTATTCACATAATTTGCTTCCTCTATCAGATCTAGAGGAACTCCACCATTACTTGTACCAGCGTTTCCCTCGTTGGCCTTTGTCAAGGCACTTAGTTGATTTGTCAGTACGGCCATCTGGGCTGTCAACTCCTTGATTGGCTCAGAATCAGACACTTCGGCCACCCTTTTCACATTAGTTCTTTCGGAGGGCCACTGATAGCTATTCATGGCCATCTCTTCCAATAAGTTGAATGCATCTTCTGGAACCCTTGCGAGAAGCGCGCCCCCCACTGCAGCATCCACGAACGATCTAGTCTGCCCCATCGAGATCAGAGCTGGCTTTAGCTCAAAATTCTTAGCTTCACCGCAAGTATACGGATCAGTTTATAGAATAGGGTTTGCAAGGTCGAATCCACATGGATTAATAAATTAATGTACTAAGTATTGGATTATAATAGTCCTATTTTTATCTAAACTATCGAAATTTGAAGGTTTGGTTTTATTACTACTACAACAGAAATTAATCCTAAAATAACAAAGCAAAGAGCGATTAAAAGATCAAGTATGGATGAGTGGATTCCTGGGTTATGGTTTCAATTAATATCCCACTTTTATGCTCAGGTTAAGCAAACCAAGGTTAAACGTATTCTTCTCTATAGACCAATCACCAAAGTAATTTACCCCCTCTCTCGAGATGTATGTAAAAGCGTTGATTGGAATATCTATGTTAGCATCTCTATTCAACATGAGATATCCAACTCCCAAAAGTTCAAAAGATTAAAAGATCTCACAAATATTCACAGACTTCTCAATCATGCAATCCATTTGTGTCAAGTACTCAAGATCTAGTATTGAAACTCATCGGTTAGAATTATGAATCAATACATCAAACAAGTTTAGATCAAAGGCCTTTTGATAAAACAAGAATTAAAGCAAAGTACTTGAATAGAGCAAGAAAGCATTAACTTCAATTATCCTTAATCATCAAATAAAAGTGTTTATTAATCTACTTCCAAACCCGGGAATCACAAGATGTTTAGCCAGACATTGAAGATAAACAATTCATAGACAAATTATTCATAATCAAAATCTAACTAATTGAAATAACGATACGATGGAATGCGTGACTCGGGGATGACGACGATCTCTCGATCTATCTTCAATCCTCGAAGGTGTGGTTGCGGTCTTGATCAATCTCTCGAAGTATCTGGTGGGAAACTGCTCTTTTCTCTGGTTTCTAGGGTAAAAATCAGCGTCCCCTCGTTTGTGGCCGCCCCGGGTCTATTTGTACTCCGTTCGGGTCGAAACCTAGTTGAAATTGGATAAACTCTGTTTTCCCCATGAAGACGGCACGACCGTGCCCTTTTACTGCCTTGACCCGTCTTTGGGTGCCGAACAATTTGTAATCTTTCTTCGAGGAGCACAGGCGTGCCAATATGGCATGGGCTGCCCGTGCCCCTAGGCCAAACTTTGAGTCCTCATTTTCGGGTTGAGCACGGGCTGTGCTAGAGGAGCACGCCCGCCCGTGCTCACCTGGAACAATATGCACATAGACTATTTTCTTCCGTTTCTCGCCCGGTTCGTCCAACTTCTTCTCGATTTGGCTCCAAACTTCGTCACTCATGTCAAGTATTGGCGGTTGCAATGCCCGAATTGTAGCCATTATGCTACAAATATAGATAAACTCCTACAAAACGAGCAAAGCGTAATCCAATTCCACAAAACAAGAATAATACCCAATTTACTCATATAATGCATGCATATCCATACATCCTAGCCAATCTTAAGCCCAAAATACATTCAAAATACCAGTCAATCAACTGCCGAGCCCCGACCCCCGAGCCCAAATTTCAGCGGGAAACGCATGCGCGACAGATTCATAAAAATAACCATTTGCCCATGCTTGCCCATGCTTAGTGCTTTATTGGTATCAGAAACTGCCATGTGTCAGAAAGTTATAGAGAGGAGTCACCAAGTGGCAAAATTTGGCTGACATGCACGATTAGAAAGGGACATGTGTCCTTTTTTAATTATTTTACTGATTAGTGACTGATTAATGCAAAGATGACTGTTCAAAACCCACTGACTCGGGGGGTATAAAAATCCTCATTTTGAGAGAAAAGGGGGATAGAAAAAAAGGACCTGTAAACGCGAGATTGTAAGAAAGACCGACCCCAATAATCCGGCTCGGCATTACGCTAAAAAGGCAGAATTAGCCATAAATAAACGCGTATTACGCATACTTATATTTCCACGTGTTAAATTTCTTATATATTTTGCTTGTTGACCAAAACGCACGTCAACAAATTGGCGCTAGAGGAAGGGGGCCCCGTATTGGTCCAGTCAGAGTTCCAGGCAAAAGAAAGTTAAGTGAAAACCAGACATGCCCGGAATTGACCCTAAGCATGCATACCACCGCCTTAATATTGATCTAACATTCCGCCCAGTTATCCAGAAAAGGCGCAAACTCGGCCCCGACAGACAAGCAGCACTCGAGGCCGAGGTTAACAAGTTGCTAGACAATCAATTTATCCGAGAAGCCCTCTATCCCCGATGGGTTGCCAATCCTGTTTTGGTAAAGAAAAGCAATGGCGATGGCGCGTGGCGTGGATTTCACCGACACGAATAAGGCATGCCCTAAGGGCGATTATCCATTACCAAACATTGACTATATGGTAGATGCCACGGCGGGACACGAGTTAATGAGCTTCATGGATGCTTACTCAGGTTACAACCAAATACGAATGCACCCAGATGATGAAGAAAATACATCATTTTTTTCTGCTCGTGGAATTTACTGTTACAAGATGATACCCGAAGAAAGTGTACTATGGAAGTTTACGTAGATGACATGCTGGTGAAATCACTGTATATATCTGATCATCTAAACGATCTTAATAAAATGTTTGCTATTTTGAGAGAGTACAAGATGATGTTAAACTCGAGAAAGTGTACGTTTGGGGTCGGCTCGGGTAAATTTTTGGGATATATGGTCAGCCAAAGGGGAATCGAAGCTAACCCAGAGAAAATAAAAGCCATCATCGATCTAGAACCCCCAAACTCTGTAAAAAGGGTACAAAGCCTAACAGGCCGATTGGCCGCCCTTAACCGATTCGTTTCACGATCCACAGATAAGTGCAAATCTTTCTTTGAAATCATAAAAAAGACCAAAAATTTTGAATGGACCGAGCAAGCACAGACTGCCTTTGAATCCCTCAAACACCACCTCTCTTCAATTCCTGTGTTGTAAAAACCTACCCAAGGGGATAACTTATATTTGTACTTGGCAGTTTCCAAATACGCCGTCAGCTCGGTGTTAGTCAGGCTAGATAATTCTATTCAACATCCGGTCTATTACACCAGCCAAGCGTTACATGACGCCGAGCTCCGCTATCCGCCAATGGAAAAGTTGGCTTATTCATTAATCATCGCTGCGGCGCGGAAACTCCGCCCATATTTTCTAGAGCACAAGATTATAGTCTTGACGAACTACCCCTGAAGCGGTACTACACCGACCCGATACTTCCGGGTCGGATGATCAAGTGGGCCGTCGAGCTCGGTCCGTTTGATATTCTATATGAACGCGTCTGACAAAGAATAAAAGGTCAGGCTTTAGCCGACTTTGTGGCAATTCACACCTTCCATACGATTGGAAGTTATGGAAGACCAAGAATAGAAGT
Source organism: Rehmannia glutinosa (assembly GCA_016081115.2). NCBI lineage: Eukaryota > Viridiplantae > Streptophyta > Magnoliopsida > Lamiales > Orobanchaceae > Rehmannia > Rehmannia glutinosa. The sequence goes on from JABTTQ020002677.1 coordinate 861,414, forward strand.
TGTTCGTTGTGGCTCCTCCACCGCAGCGAGGCCAAGCGGCGGAATCGTGATAATCGATCCAAATCGAAATGCTCTTTGCTCGGCCGTGCGATTTGAGTTCCCATACGAACAACGGCCGAATACGAGGCACACGGCGGGCCTAGATATGGCGGCTTCTATGGGCCTAAAACAAAGCTGTTGGTACACAAGTGATTCTCGGTGGTCGTTCATCAAATCAACGGTGAGTACGAAGCGAAAGAGCAAAAAATCGCACAATATTTGGACTTGGTCAAGAAGAGATTGTTACACTTTAAGACAAAAGTCTTACATGTGCCCCGAGCCGAGAACATGCAGGCAGATGCCTTAGCTCGGCTCGGTCCCAGCCCAGGGATGGATGCCATCGTGGATGTCACTGTCACACAACTGTCTGCCCCGTCACTTGGCGCAAAGAAGATATATGCAACTAAAACCACCGAGCAAACCTGGATGACCCCGATCATTCAGTATTTAGAAAAAGGAGTTCAACCTGAAAACAAGCTGAAGCCAGAACACTACGAACTCAAGCGGCTCGGTTCACACTAGTAGACGACGTCCTATACAAACGAGGATACTCCGTCCCACTCCTGCGGTGCCTTTCCGAGATAGATGCGGATTATGCACTTCGAGAGGTTCACGAGGGAATATGCGGAAACCACGACGGGGGCCAGATATTAGCCTATAAATTAATACGGCAAGGATACTATTGGCCATCCCTAAGAAAGGATGCAACCGATCTCGTCAAAAGATGCGAGAGGTGCCAAAGATTCGCACCGCAGGTCAGATATCATCCTGAGCAACTTACCTCCGTATTTAGCCCATGGCCGTTTGCCAAATAGGGAATGGACCTTATCGGACCACTCCCTTGGCAAAGGGGCGTCAAGTATGCCATTGTGGCGGTGGATTATTTCACAAAATGGGCGGCGGAGCCTGCAGCGAAAATAGATGAGGAAAAGATTGTGAGTTTTGTATGGAAGTCCATTATCTATAGATTCGGGATACCACATTCGATTGTTACGGATAATGGGAAACAATTCGATAACCTTAGGAGGTTTCGAAATTTTGTGAAGGTTTCCACATTAAAAACCACTTCTCGACTCCATACCATCCCGGTCGAATGGACAAGTTGAGGCCGTTAATAAAATACTCAAGTATACCTTGAAGGCGAGATTGGAGGAGTCTAAAGGTAATTGGCGGAAGAATTACTCGGAAGTCTTTGTGGTCATACGAGCGACACATCGAGCGGCCATTGGAGAAACACCTTTTTCTTTAGCGTATGGAACCGGCGGTGATTCTGTTGAGATTGGAGCCCCTACCTTGAGTGTAAATTTTTCCGAAGACGGCAATGAGGTGCGCTCGAGCCGAGCTAGATCCTTTCGAAGAAAAAAAGTGTGATCGAGATGAAAACGCCGTGTATAAAAGAGGAGTGAGAGGTACTACAATTCGAAAGTAAAGGAAAGGAGATTTGGTCGGCGATCTTGTATTGAAAAAGATAACGGGTGTTGAACCCATCCCATTGAAGCCAACCAGGAGGGTCCATTTGGTCGACCCACGTCTTATACGGTGGGCGTACTAGCTAGAATATTTGAGTGGAGAAAAATTTATGCATCCATGGAATATAGCATACCTGAAACGGTACTATCAATAAAGATCTCGGTTTACGATCCAGATAGGATTCCAGGGAATTATCCTTTCATCTGATATTTTGTGAGCTCTCTAAAGGGAGACGAAATTCTTACTCACCTCGGCTATGTGCCGAGGACAATAAAAATCGCCTCAGCTGAAGAAGCTGAATGCCGACAAGTCGTCTCGGGTACGTCCTTTGCACGCTGATAAAGGGCAACTCGCCCACAAGGCGGATCTATCCTTAAAAACAAAGACTTGGTTACACACCGAGCATAAAACAAAGACTCGGTCACGCACCGAGCACAAAACAAAGACTCGGTTACGCACCGAGCACAAAACAAAGACTTGCTTACGCACCGAGCACAAAACAAAGACTCGGTTATGCACCGAGCACAAAACAAAGACTTGGTTACACACCAAGCACAAAAATAAAGACTTGGTCATGCACCAAGCACAAAACAAAGACTCGATGTACACACTGAGCATAAAAATGAAGACTTGGTTTATACACCAAGCGTAAAATAAAGACCAGGTTCATATACCGAGCGCGAGAGTCAACTAAAGCGGGTAAAGTCTCTTATTCAGAAGCACTGGGAACCGAGCCCCGTACTTGGGAATATAAAAGGAAAAAGAGGATAGGCAACAATCTTACAAAAAGGAGAAGAGCCAAGCATATACAAGAAGCTTAAAACAAATACACAGGTGATAGAAAGAAAAGTTCATTTCTACTTCAAAAGTATTTACACAGGGGGGGCCGGAGCCCATTACATTCTAAGGCACGAAACCAAGTCATTTACCTACGAATACATATAAAAGCTTATAAATAAAAAGGGGCAAACAGCACCAAGACTAAGACGGGGGCGGAGTTTCAACGGCACTCTGGAGGCGACTTCTTCCGCGTCCCGGAGGAGGTGAACCCGAACATTGGGGGCCTCGGCAAAGTTCGGGCGGAGAGCATCGAGATCGGCCTCGGGAGGGCCAAATCTTCTTCAAGGTGAGCAATGATCCGCGGCCTTAACCGAATCAAGAATTTCTTTGAGGTGGTCGCGTGGGTCGCGGGTTAACATAAATGCATACTCCTCGAGTCCTTATAAGCTTCAACGGCTTCAGCGGCGTATGCGAGCTTCCTCAACTTGCCGATGAGTAGCCTCTTTGGCCTCTCGCACATCGGCTAGACGCCTTTCCATTTCTTGGCCCAACGGCAAAGACGCGTTCCAACTCGGCAACCTTAGCCCTAAGATCTCTTGACCTGCGGCCCGATCTCGTTCTGCCTCGGCCCTCGCAGCAGCTTCTTTCTCAGAGTTGGCCCGAGCCGTAGCTTCATCTGCCTGGGTCTTTAACGATTCTTGTACTCCTTGAAGGGTAGCATAGGCCTCCTGCAGGTCGCCATGCCGCCTTTCCGGATCGGCGTATTTCTCTCCAACTCGCGAGTTCCCACAATCGCATGCCATAGGAGCCCAATGATCCGCCCCGGACATTCCCATGGCGTCGACCGCTCCTCAAAGCCGTCTCGAGCAAAATTGCTCAATGCCTTTTGTCCAGGCACGAGCTGGGACATTCATTGTGGCCCGACCCGCCTCCGGTAAAACTCTCGACTGCTCCTCCGTCGGCGTGGCACATCGGATAAATTCCACAAACTATTGAGGGCGTATTCCAATCATTCCCTCGCAGTACTCGTCTCTCACCCGACTTGGAGGGATGAAGTGGCCCTCCCGGCCGAGGTCGTCCGAGAAAGTTCGCGGACCTCCCCCTTCTGGGGCCTGTTCAGGATACTCCGGCACCGTCTGACCAGCTCCTTCGGTCTGCCCGGGCTCTTCGATGACAATCCCTCCTCTTCTCCTTTGAAGGGAGGTTCAGCGCTCGAGCACTCCATCGGCGGGACGTTTGTCGGCCAGAGATATCTGCTCTCCGAGCCGCCTCCGCATCCGCGGGTTGGTCTGCAGTCGCCCGAGTCCGACGCGTGGCCGTGTTCCTCACGCTGCGAAGGCGTGCACGCAAATCCAAGCCACGCCCTACAAAAAGCAACCTCCGTTAAAAGGTCAAAAGAAAACGAAGAGCATTTCGAAAGGAAGAGAGTGTAAGAAATACTATGTTTACCTCGAACGGCAGCCACACTCGGCGGTTCTGAAGTCCGCGTTTGCCCAGTGGGCGCAGACGATCTGCCCACAGGACTGGCCGCTGCAGAAGACGGCTCAGCTCGCTCTATTCGCGCCGGCTGCTCCCCCGGAGAGTGGGGCCGTACTTCTTCAGTTCCGGGAGGGTTCTGCTGAGGCTCTCTTCCAGCCTCCCCTTCCCGCTCTGCCGCCTCGTCCCGAGCCGCCCCCTCGGCCTCGAGGTTGGCGGGCAGAGCAGGCCTCAAGCCGGCTGCGGCCAAGTTGGCCTTAGTGGCCAATCTCTCAATCCACCTATCTCTGATGCCCCTGGCTTGGATATTCTCCAGCCTGCGGATAAAGGTGGCCGACAAAGGCCCTTTCGATGCTCGGTTCCCTATAAAGGTAAAAAGACGGAAAAAGAAGCAAAGTCAGTCACATAGAAGGAAACAAAGACAACAAAAGCAGAGAAAGGAGAAAAGATAAGACTTACTATAACCAAAAACAAAATTTGAAAGAGTATGAATGACAGTTTACCTTGTTCCATCCTCCACGCGAGCTTGCCACTCGCCGCTCACCCAGAGCCACTTTTCTTTCCATTCCTTCAAAGATGAAGGGAGACCTTCCACTAGGCCGTCCGGATACCCGATCCCGGGTGCATGCGTAATACCATCCAGGCGGTGACCCGAGATGAAAGAGTCGCTCGCGGATAAATAGCTCGTTCATCTCTTTGAACTTGGGGCGAGGATATTTTTCTAGGTGGAACATCACCAGGAGGCCGATGATCCTACCCCAAGAAATAGGGTGCACCTGGGTCAGATGTATACCCCACTTGCAAAACCACCGTGTGAGGAAAACCGGCAGTGGAAATCGCAACCCATATAGGAGGCTGGCGGCATGTATGGCCACGCAGCCCGTTGGTGGGTACTGAGGAACCTCCGTACCATCCGGTACCCAAGAATTGATGCCACTTGGAATACGGTACCTCCGCTGGAGCTCTCCCATCTCCCGGATCATCATCATACTAGGAATGTCGTTTATATCACACGGCGTCCACTGAGGCTCTACACGAAGGTGAGGTCCTCCTCCCTGCTGGCCATCGCCGTTACGATGGCCCATGGGCACTTGAGGCCTCTCAGGCCTCGAATCTCCGGGAGGTTCGTCTACCCGCTCCGCGTTATCACGCTCCGGCTCCGATGGATCCATATCTTCTTCTTCCCCGCCGATCATCGCTAAGATCGCACTTGGGATCCTTCGTTAGAACTCTCTCGTGCGGCCCGGCCGATACACCATGCATTCTCGCTTGGGCCATCGGCGCGGATTAAAAATAGTATGCATCCGCTCTAAAGAGCGTTCCACCTTGAGAAGAATGCGGAGAAGATATCGAATGATGCTCGGACTAAAGGCGGAGATGGCGTCTTTGGTGAGAAATAAAAGAAGGTTGAGGGGGATCTTCGATATCAACCTCTACGGTATAACTACGACTTCTACTATCCTCAAAAGAAGACATTTTATAGGTAAAAGGAGAATATTTCGAAAAAATACCTAAGTTTGAAGTCTCGAACTTTGGAAGCCGACCGAAATTTCGCTCGGTTTCAATCGATCTAGCTCAAAGGATAATGGATGCGAAAGTGAATAATGGAGGGAAAAGGGGTATTTATAGATGGAGTTCCCTCGATAAACGAAACGTTTATTCGAAAAGACGCGCCTTTTCAACCTCAAAAGTCGAAAATGTCGTAAAACGTCACATCCCCACGACATCACGAGCGGAATCGATGCGTCTTTTCAATTCTCGCACAAGCGTGGTCCAACCACAAGAAGCCACGTGTCTGTCGCTATTATGGCACCACAATTAATGCGCCGCTACAGGCATTAATAACTACGCGACGAGATGTCGGAATGAACAAAACCTTTGAGAATTCCGTTTCCCCATTAAATGTTTATCATTAGCATTAAAGTTTAACTCCGACTTGTAAATTTTTCTCTCGGAATTAAACTTGGGGCCTTTGATGACGCCCGAGCCGAGTGGAAGAAATTAATCCACGCCATCACCCCAAAGACACATCCGAGAGTAGGCCTACGGGTGACGCGTCGATAGCAGTGCGTGGTGACATGTCATGAATTAGGCTCGCCCGCTCACCGAGCCCAACCACGGCGATGACCGCGAGCCCCGACCCCCGAGCCCAAATTTTGGCGGAACGCATGCGCGATGTGATTCATAAAAATAACCATTTGCCCATGCTTGCCCATCTTAGTGCTTTATTGGTATCGAAAAGCGCCACGTGTCGAAAGTTATAGAGAGGAGTCACCAAGTGGCAAAATTTGGTGACATGCACTATTAGAAAGGGACATGTGTCCTTTTTAATTATTTTTCTTGATTAATGATCGATTAATGCAAAGATGATCGTATTCAAAACCCACCGACTCGGGGGTATAAAAATCCTCATTTTAAGAGAAAAGGGGATAGAAAAAAAGGACAGAACGCGAGATTGTAGAAAAGACCGACCCCAATAATACGGCTCGACATTACGCTAAAAAGGCAGAATTAGCCATAAATAAACGCGTATTACGCATACTTATATTTCCACGTGTTAAATTTCTTATATATTTTGCTTGTTGACCAAAACGCACGTCAACATAATTTAAATTAGAAGCATAATAGACAGATGTATTCAAGTAATGATCATATTCAAGTTTGATTAACAAATCAATCGACAAACATAATACCCTATTCAGATCACAAGTGACATTAACTGATAAGGTTGACTAAATTAATCTCAGTAAATGCTCAACTTTCAATGTACTCACGTGAATTGTAATATAAAACTAAGAATATGAAATTGGAACAGAAATACAATTTATTCATTAAAAATCATGATTGAACACATGAAAGTCACAAGTAGAATATAAATTATAAATACGCCACAAAAAGATTTTCACTACCAGAAAAATCCAACATCAAGGCTGAATTATTAAATTAACCCAGAATTTTATTAAATTTCAAATCAGCCCCAAACACACATAAGATGGTCAAAAATATCATCTTCTTCACCAAATCAAACATGTCGTCACCAAATCACACGCCACTGGTCAAGCCCAACAATAAGGTCACCCCGCTGCAAACATTAGCGACATATGACCTCCACCGTGACAGCCTCGCACAGTCGTGACGAGGAACCACTTATCCCGTCAAGGTTGGCTCCAAGCCGCTGGACATCATTCCCCGCCACGGGCCACCATCACTATCTCTGTCAGAGACCAGAGGACATGGTGCTTTACTGCTTTATTGGCCGTGATTGAGTCCTTCACCATCTGGACATTGGAGTTTTCCGATGAAATTTGGGCAGTTCGAAGTTTGGAATCCTAATTTCTGATTTTTCTGTTTTTTTCTTTAACCTAAACCCATGTAATCCACAATCAACTTAAAATACAAATTTGTACTCTTCAATTATCAAACTGTAAAACCAAACTCGGAAGAAATATTCTAAACAATTCAATTGAAGTCAAACAATTCAATAACTGGAACTGAAGTGGACTAATTCTAAATACACGATGTTCGTAAACATTCCACTAACCATAAAACACAGAATACAATACGCACTAAAAAGTGGACGAAACAAATTCCATCTTAAAACTGTTGGAGATTTACGTGCGATATTATATTTTGAAATTAAATTTGAAAACTTACTTGAATTTTAGAAAAATAAAATTGCAGAAAATGCATAAATTTTAGATTGAGACTAGAGTTCGACTCTATGTCTTTAAGATAATCGCCCGCTTACGCGTGCACAATGATTGAATAGCAAATGTCTCCCAAGTTCTAACATGATCTCCTCTTTACTTTGTAGTAGACTCCAAACAATAAGAGACGGTGAACTTCGAATATTTTGTACTCTCTCTTTTACGAGAAATTTTTGACATAAAATATGCTTGTGTTTGTATGCAAAAATAAATTTTTGAAAAATCTACAGATTCTTGGGATATATATAGATTACCAAAAGTGACAAGTGAAACAATACAAATCTATTCGAACAACCATGTCCATTTATTTGAACATACATGTTCATTGGTTTCAAATGAAACAACACAACTATTCGAATATACCATTTTAATCCGAATAGTTTCATATGAACAGTCACACCTTTTGACAATAATTTCTTATTCATCCAGAAATATCTATTATTTCCAACACAGTTCTCATAGTTATGTTCATTCATGACCCTGAACATACATATATGGTTTTGCAACAGGTTCTAAGAATTGAGCCTCACACAATTCCTTTGAAGCGACCCCACTTCTCTCTCACATAGGTGATTCTCATTTAAGAGTAGCCCGTACTACCCTGCTCGACTTACCGATACACAAGAATCATTAATTGCCAATTGCTTATCCACTTCTCCACGGGCATCACTATTAAGGAATAGACAAGGGATAACTCCCCCACAGTGATCATCATAGAGTCTTTTTACAACTAGGTTATCTCTTTGAACCTAAATCTTGGGATCTCGAGTCAACTAGGTTGGGTTTCCATTGTATCAACTCATTTTTCCAGAGGCTTAAGTCCCCATTCATCTTAATGATTTCACAACTAACTCTCGATTCAACCATTTGGTTAACGGATTGACTTTACGTAGTCAATAGAGATAACACTAGTTGAGAGTAGTTGTCTAATTGTATTATGTCTACGACGTATGTGTCTAGGCTTACCATTATACATATTGCTCTATGCCTTGTCAATTGCAGATTGACTATCACAATATATACAAATTGCCGGCATATGTTTCGACTATCTTGGAATATCTTCTAAGAAATTTTTGAGTCATTCAACTTCTCTGCCACACTTGTCTAGAGTAATAAACTAAGACTCCATTGTAGACCTTGCTATAACTGTCTGTTTAAAAGATTTCCATGATATTACTGCACCTCCTAAAGTGAAAACAAATCCACTTGTATACTTAGAGTCTTTAATATCAGATATCCAACTAGCATCACTGTATCCTTTAATAACAATAGGATATCTTGTATAGTGCAGTCCAAAATCATGAGTATATCTTAAATATCTTAGTATTCTCACTATACCTTTCCAGTGGTCATGCCCTGGATTACTCGTGTATCTGCTCAATTAACTCACTGCATAAGCAATTCCTGGTCTTGTAACTCATTAAGTACATCAAACTTCCTATGACCCATGAGTATTCAACTTGAGACAAAACCTCACCTCTATTCTTCGATAGATGTTTGCTTGTGTCTATCGGAGTTCTAGCTAATGATGTGTCATCTTTACTAAATTTCTCTAGAATCTTTATTCTGAGGATCACTTTTGCTTAACCCATATCTTTAATGTCAAACCTCGAGTTCAACATATCTTTTGTGGATTTACTTATCTTATCATTACTTCCAATGATAAGCATGTCATCTACATACAAACAAAAATGACATAGTAATTTTCAGTCTCTTTAACATATACACATTTATCACATTCATTTATTTTAAATCCATGTTCTTTCATGAAATTATCAAATTTTTCATGCCATTGTTTTGGTATTTGTTTCAAGCCATATAATGACTTTACCAACTTACACCACTTTGTTTTCGTGCCCTGGTGTAGAAAATCCCTCAAGTTATTCCATGTAAATCTCCTCTTCTAAGTCTTCTTTCAGAAAAATAGTTTTTACGTCCATTTGATGTACTTCAAGATTCTGTTAAGCGGCAATTAAAAGTACAAATATGATGGAGGTTATTCTCGTAAATGAATCGGAGAATATGTATCAAAGTAATCAAGGCCCCTCTTTATCAGTAACCTTTAATTACAAGTCTAGCCTTGTACTTATCAATTGTTCCATCTCCCTTCATTTTCTTCTTGAAAATTCATTTATATCCTGAGTGGTTTACTTCCTTCGGGAAGATCCACTAGTTCTCATGTATGGTTTTGCAACATGGAATCAATTTAATTTTTATGGCCTCTTTCCATAATGGTTCATCGGAAAGAATTAATAGCTTCTTGGTAGCTTTGAGTAGGGGTGGGCATTCGGGGTCGGGTTTTGGTACCCAACCGACCCGATCGGAATTACCCGATCGGGTCGGGTATTTTAAAAATTTGGGGTTGGGTAACCCGCACCCGACTTTAAAAGTCGGTTGGGATCGGGTTCCTTAATTGGAACCCGTATAACCCGATCGTACCGTCAATTAAAAAAATAAAAACTTATGTTGACTAGCCTCCCCATTTGGTGACTCATGACTAATTGACCATGAAATAAGAACAAAAAAGCGATATCTTTTTGCTTGTCTTTGCTTGTGCGCGACTCGCAAACACAATTACACAAACCTCATTAGGGTTTGGAGAGGAGAAAATCGAAATAGAGATGGAGAGGGCGGCGCGGCCAATAACGCCGACGGCACATCCATCCTCCGGCCCGATTCCGGCGGCGGGTAATCTTCTTCCCCTTCTCCTTCTCTTTCTCTTCCCTACTTATTTATAATCAAAATTCGAAAATTATGAGTTTTTTTATTTTAATTTAAGTGTGAATTCGAATGGGCTCATTAACAATTATCTCAAATTTTAATTATGTTGTTAATTTAAAATCAAAGAATATTATTGTTTGATAATTTGATTTTTTTGTGCTTCTTCTGGCCGTGTATTTTAGCCTCACAGTGAAACAAGAAAGTATTATGTCATGTTTTTACATCCTTAATTTCAAGGGTTAAATTTTACATGTTTGAAAGATGGAAATGAAAATTCTTATACTGACTACTGAGTGTAAAAAACGAAATAGTAAAAATAAGAATATAAAATTTACATTATTTTTAGGGACTAGGTTGTGTAATTTTTTTTTTCTTCTGGCCGTGTATTTTAGAAAGACTTTGAGCAGGAAATTTAAGTATTTTATTATGTAATGTATGCTAAGATGATTTTTTTAATTATGTAATGTATGCTAAGATGAATTTTTTTTATTTTATTTTTTCAGTATGTCGGTTTCGCAATCGGAAAATCAAGCTGCTGCCGTTGGGAGTGGAAATTTACCAAGAGAAGAGATTGGTAATATTTCTAGTCAAAATGTTTTTGCTCATTCTAATGAAATGGAGGATTTGGATCTTGATCAAGGTGTAGGGAATGAATATGATCGAGAAGATAGGGAAGGCACACCTCAATCTAAAAAAAGAGTTAGGAAAGAAGTTTCATCTAGGTCTCAATATTGGGAACATTTTGATAAATACTTTTGTGACGTTGAGAAGATAGCTCGGGATATATTAGGTGTTCCTGTCTCCACAGTTGCTTCAGAGGCCGCGTTTAGCACTGGTGGGCGTGTTCTTGATGCATTCAGGAGTTCTTTGTCTCCTAGAATAGTTCAAGCTCTTCTTTGTGCTCAAGATTGGCTTCGTTTGAATGCCAATCCATTAACTGTGGAGGAGGACTTGAGTGAAGTGGAATTGATTGATCAAGGTACGTGTCATTTATAAATTAAATATTTATTGTTGTTTTTTTAATTCAACTTATTGTGTCTATATTGTTAATTTTCTAAACCATAACTTACATCTTGATTCTTTATTTTTCTTTGTAGAATTATCGAAGTTGGGGATAGATTCAAGCATTGTCGATATTTGATTGAGCCACACGTCTTAGTTTAAAAAGGTTTTCATTTGTTTATCTTCTACATCTTAGTTCCATGCTTATTAGTTAATAATTAGTAATTACCATATTGTTCCATTTTAGATTAAGGTATTACTAATTAAAATTGTTATTCTTCTTTATATATTTGATAGGAACAACCGAACAAGACGTTGACGGTTGATGCATAATGTTGGTGGAGTTGGATGGTGGCAATTGGAAAATATTCAAGTGTTGTAATTTTTATGTTGAATTGTGCTTGGTTTGTTAACATTTTTATGTTGTGTACCTTGGATAATGTGGTGATTTTTGTACCTTGGATTATGTTATTTATGTGGTACCTTAGACAAATTGTGTATCTTGGAGACTTGGATTATGATTTATGACATTATGTGGTGATTTTTGATCTAGTTGGCTAGTTGCCTATAATTGGAGTGTGTTTCTAGTAGAATTTTAAATTGTGCATTTTTTTTGTGTAATTTGTGCAATTTTTTGGCAATTTTGCAATGAAGGATTTTATAAAAAAAACAACCACAGGATTGTGCAATTTTTGGAGTGTGTTTCAAGCAATGAATGATTTGGCCATTTTTCCAATTCCAGTACAGTGGTTCATAATTCATTGAAGCTGTAAAAACTAAAAGCCCACAGGTTTTTAAAAAAAAAAAAAAAAATTAAAAATAGGTACCCGAAACCCGACGGCGGGTGCCGACTTTTCGGTGCGAAAAGTCGGGTACCGGGCTTCTCGGTTCGGTTTCAGTACCAAAATTTGCTACCCGACATAGTCGGGCACCACCAAAAACCCGAAACCCCGAAACCCCGGCCGATGCCCACCCCTAGCTTTGAGGTTCACTTTCCAGCATGTAGGTTAGAAAATTTGGACCAAATGATTTTTCTATCCTAGCTCGTTTGCTGCGTCTAAGTTCTACATATTATTCTTTATTGTCTTGCTCGTGTTCTATTGAATCATGTATCCATTTAAAAAAAAATTCTTCTTTCTATACGGAAATATATTTTGAAAGGATGATGCATTTCTCGATTCAATTATCGTGTTCTAGTCTATATCTTCAATCTTTGATTCATGCACAAGAAATCGATAAGTACTACTATTATGTGCATATCCAATAAATATGCAATCAACAGTCTTGGGTCCTTACCTTCACCTTATTTGCTGTAGGTACAATCACTTTAGCAAGAGACCCCCACACTCGTAAATATTTATAGGTATGCTTTCTTCCTTTCCACAATTCGTAGGGGCTTTTATCTTGGGAATTTTATTTAAAAGATAATAGTAATAGTCGAGCGTCAAACTAGTTGTTTGACCAATGTAATTCACACATCGCATGCTATTTTTGCCCTACATACATTAAAATGTCATTGCATAATTCATTTCTTTTTATAAGTGTTTTAGCCATTAGACTTTGGAAGATCTTGCACCATACTAGTTTGAATCCCTAGCCTATGCGGTTGATTATACGTTAAAATGAAAGGAGAATTAGGTGTCACTATGTTAATTAGAACTAAAGTATTTCTAGTTCTACTCTAAAAAATAGAAGTTAAGTTATCAAATGAATGTGAATAAATAATAGATCAAATATAAATGTGCGGTATAGTAGTACTTTAATAAATTAATTAATAAGTAATTTATATATATACTCGAATGAGAATCGAGTATCCCATCTAATGTAATTAAATATATGAGAGAAGTTATAATATTGTTTGAGAATAATATTTTATTAAAAGAAATAACAATATTAAGAACAATACTTTTGGTAAAAGAAAAAGAAGAAACAAAAATAATGTACTAGTAATAAATATAAATAGGTAATTTATATATATATATATATATCTTATTTAACCAAAAATGTGTGCTAACCATTTATATATAATTGTAACTGGTACACTCAAATCACGGATTTGCACAAAATCCATTTTTTTCATTCAACCGCTACAAGATCAACAATTCCATAAGCTTGGGCTTCTACAAGTACCATAGATAATATTATCTATTATTTGATAATCATACATATTATATAGATATATGTAGTAATGAAATATAGAGTCATACAATTGATTGTGGAGCACATATATATATATATATGACATATACATAAGTAATGAAATAATGGGCTGAATCATATAATTATAGTTAGAAATAATTTATGTAATGTTAAACTTGCTTAACTTATAGGATGACGTGTAATAGATAAGTATAAAATATCTATGCCAATTAGCACCACACACATGATTAATAGATATATATATATGTAATTTGATATATACAAATACACTTGCACCGCCTTAGCAAAATAAAAGGATAGACTAACAACACATCATATTTCTGGAAACTACCCACATGGGTTCACCACAATCAAAGATAAAAAAAAAAACAGAAGCATAAAGTTTGAAGGGGTAGCTTTTAGTTTCCCTTGTTGAATCGGTAAGTTTCGTATTTTATGTATTTGAATCACTTTGAATTTTAGATTTTTATATTTGCTTAATTAATTAAAAAAAACATCACTTAAAGCAAAACCACAGTAATAGAAGTGTAACGACCCAATTTTATGAAATTAATTTACTCTAAAAATATTATTAAAAACACACAAATTTATAAATTAAAGTAATCCCAATAATTATCAAAAAAAATTGATTGAGAAATTTTAATTCTTAAAGAAAAAAATAATAATAATAATAATAATAATAATAATAATAATAATAATAATAATATTAGTGGTAATAGTAATAGTAGTAGTAGTAATAATAATAATAATAACAATAATATTTCCACTAATATTATTATTATTATTATTATATTTTTTCTTTAAGAATTAAAATTTCTCAATCAATTTTTTTTTGATAATTATTGGGATTACTTTAATTTATAAATTTGTGTGTTCTTAATAATATTTTTGGAGTAAATTAATTTCATAAAATTGGGTCGTTACAAGTGGTATCAGAGCAGACCTACGTTTCTGTAGGCTTGTTAAAAAAAATTAAAATTAAAATGTATATTTTTTTTAAAAAAAAAATAAAAGTCAAACTTTGTATAAGATAAAATGGTGTAATAACATCCACCTCCGTCATATCTTGTCGGTATCCTCAAGGTAAGAATTATTAATGCGAGTGAAATTATACAATATGCTCAGTTATGTCATGATGTATTTTATTATGATTCCATGTTATTATATTCTGCTTTAGAAATATAATACCAGTTTATATGTTAGATGAATAGAAATCTTGTATTCCTTTAAAAAAATGTAAAAATAGACTTATAGTTGCAAATGCACATGTATATAGATGGCAGGAACTCATACTCGCCACACTGCAAGAAAGAATAATAATAATAACTGGGGTCCGAACCATCCAATTAACCGACTCAATCATTATTTCAACTACCAAATTGAGGAGGGGGATAGTATTGGAGAATATATAGTTAAAATTCACAAGTTGTGGTACAATGTGAGGAATGTCATCGGGGCTCCAAACGAACGCGCTGCCTCCCGTAGAATGATTGATAGCTTACCCTCTTTTTGGAACATCAAGGCTGAAAAGCTTTATGCCTCATTATTGGAGTATGATGAGCATGATGACCGACCCAAAATCAACTACGGGATATTTACTGCCAGGTTATATCATAAATGGATTGAGTTTTTGAACAATGAGGCAATGGTAGAAGATGAGGAACCGAAAGGAAACCTGGAAGAAGATCCGGAAGAAGATCAGAAAGAAGATCCAGGAGGAAGATGAAGACATGGATCGATAGAGATAGATGGGTCTATGTATTGCAATAATTGATAAATAAATCCTTATTATATAAAGCTTAGTTGTCCTTTAATTGATCTTAATTTATTTGACCATTATATTATGATATTTAGATTTTAAGTTAGATATTTCATGCAAAATCCATTAATAAATTGAGATAAATAATAATAATACATTATGTATAAGCTTAGGAATATGGCTCCCATCGTGGAAATCAAGTCAATGGTGAGAACTCCACTAACACAAGAAATCAAACCATCGCACTCTTTCTTTGGAGATATAATTGCTAAGTTCCTCGAGAGGTGTGCGAACAACGCTAACAACAACAACAACAACAATGCACGAGTTGTGGAACAATTTCGCCACTATCGTCCACCCACATTCAATGGACGTGATGGTCCGACAGCAGTAGAAGAATGGTTTCGATTGTTAGAGAGGATTTTTCGACTTATTGGATGCACAGACGAACAAAGAGTCGTATGTGCTGCCTTCCAACTTAATGAAGACGCTGATCATTGGTGGGAAGGGTATTGGAGGACTAAGACCGAGGAGGAGCGAAATGCTTTAACATGGGATGAGTTCAAAGTGATTGTAATGGAAAAGTTTTTCCCACAATCATATCGGGACAATAAGGAGACAGAATTCGTTAACTTTAAACAAAGAAACATGACTGTCACAGAGTATGAGAGACAATTCAATCAATTAAGTCGGTTTGCTCCACACATGGTGGATACTGATTTGAAAAAGGCTCTGAGGTTCAGAAGGGGACTTCGAGCACAACTATCAGGAATACTATCTGCTCAAGGAGATTTGGAGTACTCGGTGATGGTGAGAAGGGCTCATGAGGTGGAAGCAAGTTTTGCTGGGGACGAAAAGGAGCAAAAGTTGGTCGTTTTACCTAAGAAAAGAAAATGGGACGGGGCAAGACATAATAAAAATGGAAATCAAAATAAATAGATAAAGACTGATGGAAATGCACGTCCAACTAATAACATCCACCTCCGTCATATCTTGTCGGTATCCTCAAGGTAAGAATTATTAATGCGAGTGAAATTATACAATATGCTCAGTTATGTCATGATGTATTTTATTATGATTCCATGTTATTATATTCTGCTTTAGAAATATAATACCAGTTTATATGTTAGATGAATAGAAATCTTGTATTCCTTTAAAAAATGTAAAAATAGACTTATAGTTGCAAATGCACATGTATATAGATGGCGGGGAACTCATAATCGCCACCTTTGCAAGAAAAGAATAATAATAATAAGTGGGGTCCGAACCATCCAATTAACCGACTCAATCATTATTTCAACTACCAAATTGAGGAGGGGGATAGTATTGGAGAATATATAGTTAAAATTCACAAGTTGTGGTACAATGTGAGGAATGTCATCGGGGCTCAAACGAACGCGCCGCCTCCGTAGAATGATTGATAGCTTACCCTCTTTTTGGAACATCAAGGCTGAAAAGCTTTATGCCTCATTATTGGAGTATGATGAGCATGATGACCGACCCAAAATCAACTACGGGATATTTACTGCCAGGTTATATCATAAATGGATTGAGTTTTTGAACAATGAGGCAATGGTAGAAGATGAGGAACCGAAAGGAAACCTGGAAGAAGATCCGGAAGAAGATCCGAAAGAAGATCCGGAGGAAGATGAAGACATGGATCAGTAGAGATAGATGGGTCTATGTATTGCAATAATTGATAAATAAATCCTTATTATATAAAGCTTAGTTGTCCTTTAATTGATCTTAATTTATTTGACCATTATATTATGATATTTAGATTTTAAGTTAGATATTTCATGCAAAATCCATTAATAAATTGAGATAAATAATAATAATACATTATGTATAAGCTTAGGAATATGGCTCCCCATCGTGGAAATCAAGTCAATGGTGAGAACTCCACTAACACAAGAAATCAAACCACTGCTACTGCTGGAGATATAATTGCTAAGTTCCTCAGAGGTGTGCAGAACAACGCGAACAACAACAACAACAATGCACGAGTTGTGGAACAATTTCGCCACTATCGTCCACCCACATTCAATGGACGTGATGGCCCGACAGCAGTAGAAGAATGGTTTCGATTGTTAGAGAGGATTTTTCGACTTATTGGATGCACAGACGAACAAAGAGTCGTATGTGCTGCCTTCCAACTTAATGAAGACGCTGATCATTGGTGGGAAGGGTATTGGAGGACTAAGACCGAGGAGGAGCGAAATGCTTTAACATGGGATGAGTTCAAAGTGATTGTAATGGAAAAGTTTTTCCCACAATCATATCGGGACAATAAGGAGACAGAATTCGTTAACTTTAAACAAAGAAACATGACTGTCACAGAGTATGAGAGACAATTCAATCAATTAAGTCGGTTTGCTCCACACATGGTGGATACTGATTTGAAAAAGGCTCTGAGGTTCAGAAGGGGACTTCGAGCACAACTATCGGGGAATACTATCTGCTTCAAGGAGATTTGGAGTACTCGGTGATGGTGAGAAGGGCTCATGAGGTGGAAGCAAGTTTTCTTTGGGACGAAAAGGAGCAAAAGTTGGTCGTTTTACCTAAGAAAAGAAAATGGGACGGGGCAAGACATAATAAAAATGGAAATCAAAATAAATAGATAAAGACTGATGGAAATGCACGTCCAACTACGCAAGCAGACATGCCAACTTGCCCAAAATGCAAGAAGAATCATTTTGGAGAATGTTTAGCTGGACAAGGAAAATGCTTCAAGTGTAAGAAGCCAGAACATGAAGTCTCTAATTGTCCTCTTTTAAAAGCTGAGCGGGAAAGAAGAGAACAAACATCTGGAGGTAGAGCTCGAATGTATGCTATGACTCAGGAAGAAGCTGATCAGAATCCGAGTACAATGTCAGGTATGCTAACCATATCTGGAATACCTGCTCTTGTACTTTTCGACACTGGTGCCACACATTCGTTTTTATCTGCCAAATTTCATGCTATATTAGGACACAAGAGTGCTAGAGTAAGTGAACCCCTTGAGGTTGGCTTGTCATCTGGAGATTCCATAACAACTGACTCAGTAAATAAGGATGTTGAAGTGAATATAGGGGGAAAATATCTTAAAGCTGATCTATACATAATTAAGATGAAGTATTTTGACTTAATCTTAGGTATGAATTGGCTTAGTAGATATCAGGCAGACATTAAGTGTCACGAGAAAAAGATAATATTCAAACTGCCAGGAAATGATGAGATAAAATTCTATGGGATTAAGTCTAAGGCAGTACCACGAGTGATATCGGCAATGAAGGCAAGAAAGATGTTGAAAAAGAAAAATTGTCAAGGATATCTAGTGAGTTTAGTAGATACCTCGACAGCCGAAGTGACACCTAATGACGTACCAATTGTGCAAGAATTTTTGGATGTATTTCCAAAAGACTTACCGGGAATTCCTCCAGATCGCCAGGTTGAATTTGGAATAGATTTGGTACCTGGGGCAACACCTATATCTAAGGTGGTTGGAATTGGTGAATGACTATGATTTCACTATCAACTATCATCCGGGTAAAGCTAATGTTGTAGCCGATGCATTAAGTCGTAAAACAAGAGGAGAAATGTCAAGTTTGATATCTTAACAAGAACATCTTGTGAGAGAATTCGCTAGGATGAGAATTGAAGTAGTGGTACCACCAAAAAGCACAGAGATAGTACTAGCATCTTTGGTGGTGCAACCTACTCTGAGAGAGAAGATAAAAGAAGCTCAACCTCGAGATAAATTTTTGAGCAAAATGAAAGAAAAAGCTTGTGAAGGGAATGTAAAAGGATTTGTTATAACAAATGATGGTACTTTGACTTATGAAGGGAGATTATGTGTTCCTAAAGAAGAAGGGCTTAGAAAAGAAATTCTCGAAGAAGCTCACTGTACGCCGTACACAGCTCACCCTGGAGGTACAAAAATGTATCGAGATTTAAGAGAAGTATTTTGGTGGTGAAGTATGAAAAGAGATATTGGAACTTTTGTGGAAAAATGTTTGACTTGTCAGCAAGTTAAAGCCGAACATCAAAGACCATCTGGTTTGCTCAAACCACTTGACATTCCAGAATGGAAATGGGAGCACATAACTATGGATTTTGGGGTAGGGATTCCACCATCGACCAAGGAAACAAAAGGTTGTTTGGGTTGTAGTAGATCGGTTAACAAAGTCACTCATTTCTACCAATTAAGATGACATTCAAAGTATGGAACGATATGCACAAATTTATATTGAGGAGATAGTGAGACTTCATGGAGTTCTGTGTCAATTGTTTGGACAGAGATACGCGTTTACTTCTAAGTTTTGGAAAAGTCTACAAAGTGCCTTGGGAACAAAGCTAAACTTTAGTACGGCTTATCATCCACAAACAGATGGGCAGTCTGAAAGGACTATACAAATATTGGAAGATATGTTGAGAGCATGTGTGCTCGACTTAGGAAGTAATTGGGAAACATTATTAACCTTGGTAGAATTCGCTTAAAACAACAGTTATCAAGCGACTATTGGGATGGCTCCATACGAGGCGTTGTACGGAAGAAAGTGTAGATCACCATTATATTGGAACGAAGTTGGTGAAAGAAAACTTTTGGGGCCAGAATTAATTCGGCAAACTGTTGAGAAGATAGCTATGATACAAGATCGAATCAAGATGGCTCAAGATAGACAAAAGCCGTATGCTGATAGGCGGAGAAAACATATACAATTTGATGAAGGAGAAAAAGTATTTCTGAAAGTAGCTCCTATTAGAGGTGTTATTCGATTTGGTGAAAAAGGAAAGTTGAAACCGAGATATATCAGACCATTTGAAATCCTTACACGAGTTGGAGATTTAGCTTATCATCTAGCATTATCACCGAGTCTATCAAGTGTGCACAATGTTTTTCACATCTCTATGCTAAGAAAATACGTTCACGATCCAAGTCACATCGTGAATTATAAGGATCTGACAATCAACAATGATTTAACTTATGAGGAAGCACCAGAAGCTATTTTGGAACGCAAGATTCACCATTTAAGAAATAAAGATATTGCTTTGATCAAAGTACAATGGAGACGTCATGGCAGAAATGAAGCTACTTGGGAGCGTGAAGAGGAGATTCGTGTCAAGTATCCAAGTTTTTCAATTCCAGGTATGTTGGGAAATTTATTGTTTAGATTTTGATAAATGCCATGTAAAACTTAGACTAGAAAGTTGGCACTCCATTTTCTTTATAATTTGCATTGTAATAGATAGGGTTGTACGAGCTTAGTCAAGTCAGCTATGCCTAGATATGCAAGAAGTCAACTGGAGACTAGAATGAAGACTCCGCTGTGAGGCAGCTGAGTATGGCAAGGAAGAGAAGACAGAAACTCGACTGGAGAAGTATCACCGGTGAGATGCACGGTGTGTGAAGAAGAAGTCGATCAAGTCAACTCAAGATAGCCAAGTCTCAAGTTGAAGTGACATATGAGTCTTCCATGATTGGGAGCCGACTCAAGTCACCTGGGGAAGTTAAGGAAGCTATGATCACGTCAAGACAATCGAAAAGAGTCTTTGCACATAAGTCAAGAAAGTTACTTAAATAAGTAATACTTCCATGCTGCAATATTCTAAAGTGCTCAGTCCCAGAAGCGTGCAAAAGGAATAAACCAATGGGAAGCACTGCACCGTGTCGAACTACGAAAAAGTGAAGGTTCATTCAATACGAGGAAATGTCAATTTCAAGGACTGCAACAAGAAAAGCCAACGACCACAAGTGTCTTTTGAAAATTAGCCTATCTCTTCAACGGGCATTTTTTCAAAAGAACACTATAAAAGGCTGAGGAATCAATTTGAGAAAAAAGAACCTTGCATACCTGAACCACGAACTTTCAAGTTATTATTCGATTTGTAACCCGCAAAAGTATTCTCAAGTTATTCAAGCAAATCCTCAAGCCTAAACTTGAAGGAAATCGATCCAACACCAAGTTTGTGAAGGAAAGACAACCTCATCTTTGTTGAAGAGGAAACTTTTGAAGAATCAAAAGGGGTCTACATTCCAAGGAGGATTGTAGAAAGGTTCAAGGTCGAACCGAGTCTCAAGTTATTGGAGGGCTTCGTGATCAAATCCAAGAAGCTTGAGCAAGTGAGTGAAGTAGCAAAGCAGCCGCCCGTGAAGAAGGTCGAGTCGGACGAGAAGCCGGTGTGTGTGACCAAGGCATCTCCGCATCGAGTCCCAAAGGATCAAGTCATTTGTGTAATCAAGACTTGCAGATCCTGGATGATAACCACTTTGTACTCGATCAATACTTAGTGGATTCCTCCGGGAGTTGGAGAAAGAGAGGATTAGAAGAATTACCCCATCTTCGAACCTCTATAAAATTTATTATGTCATTTACATTTCAAAGATTTACTTATTTGCATATTATTTAATATCTGGCGATAATTTGCTACCCAATTGATATTTAACAAAGTGCTAAAACCAAGTGTTAAAACAAACTTAAACCAAATTCAAGGGTGTTAAGTCTTTCGTTGAAAATCTTATCACCGCCAAGTTAAGTATTAGACTAAACAGCTGAGTTATTCTATCAACCGCTCGATCGAGTGCGTTGAGTGGCTAACTTTGGTTAACTAACTTAGCTGTCCATCAAGGACTTAATTTTGTGAAATTAACTCGAATAATTTTAAAAGGACTAAAATCGAAAAGTTGGTAAGGTTTATTCAACCCCTTTCTAAACCTTACACCCACACCCCTTGGGACCTACAAGTGGTATCAGAGCGGTTGGTTCATTGAGCCTTCCACACTGGTTACTGAACTAGATCTCCAATCTTTCAAAGAAGTTGTTAACACTTGTTCTTTCAATAGCCATTTTTTTATAACAGCAAAGTTATTATCATGGAAGCAAATTTGACACGCATTCCTATGTTTACCATTGAAGAATTTGATGATTGGAAAATACGTATGCAGGCTCATCTATCAGCTTTACATGATGAGATGTGGATAGTGATAGAGGATGGGCCACTGCAAATAATGAAGGTGAACACAGCTGCAAGGAGAGGCTGCTGTTGAAGAAGATGAGGATGCCCCTCCCGGACGGCTATGGTTGAAAAGCCAAGAGTCGAATGGACAAATGATGATAGAAAAAGATATAACCTTGACAACGTGGCCAAGGATATACTTTACAAGACTTTGGACAAAGCTATGTTCAACAAAGTCAAATCTTGCAAAACAGCCAAAAAAATCTGGGATAACCTTAATTTGTGAAGGATCTGAGCAAATCAAGGAAAACAAATTATATGTTGTCGTTCAAAAATTTGAAAACTTCAAAATGCTTGCAGGTGAAACAACGGATCAGCTGGATGCTAGATTTACTGAAATCACAAACGAGCTCTCAGCACTTGGGAAAGAATACACACAGAAGGAGATGTGTATGAAGATCGAGCGAGCCTCCCGGTGAGTGGGAAATGAAGACCATGGCTCTAAGGCACTCGATGGACCTATCAAAAATGTCCAATCATGAACTATTCTCAAACCTCAAAGCTTATGAGTTTGAGCTGAGAAGAAAGGATCAAGAGGAGATAGCTGTACCCAAAACAGCTGCACTCATAGTCAATGAAGGAAAGAGAGCTGAGACCAAAGAAGTCATTGACCAGGAGGAAATTGCCTTAATGGTTAAAAGATTCAACAAGTTCTTCAACAAGAACTACAAAAGAAACAAAGGTGAATCCTCCAGAAGACATTCAGCTCCCTCCAAGTCAAGGGAAGATAGACCACCAAAGAGAGCAGAGTATCAAAAGGTCGAATATCAAAGAGCTGACAACCCAAGAAATGAGAGAGCTGATCAAAAGGTTGAAAACCTGTGTTGGAATTGCAGACAACCAGGACATTTTGTAATTGACTGTCCATATCCTGTAGTCAACAAATACAGGAACGAAGAGGAAAGAAGAGTCTTCAGAGAAAGAAGACAAGAAAAGAAAAAGGCAATGTTGGCTCTTTGAAAACAAAGCCTAAGTCGAAAGATACCGCAGATTCAGAGAGTAGTAAAGCTGATTACTTAAGTGACTCTGAAGAAGAAGCCTTAATATGTCTAATGGCTAAGGAACAAGATCAACCTGACCAGGAAGATGAGGTACACTCTAACTCATCTCATTCAGATTCTAGTGATAGTGATTGTGACACACACACTTCATCACCCACTGATCTTTATGATTCATTAGGCAAAATGATGAAAGATTTTGAGCACATTAAATCCTCACACTCACTATTAAATGAGGAAAACATCCAGCTCAAAAGCCAAAACTCACAGCTGACTAAGGAGCCTGAAATCTTGTAAGTCACATAGCCGATGAGAACAAAGAGTCAAGGCTGAAAATGCTAAACTAATAGCAGAGATAGCTGCTATAGAAAAGAGAGAAAATGATCTCAAAAATGTGATTGCTTCATTCACAAAGGCATCTAAATCATTGGATGACCTTATCATGAGCCAAAAAGGATGTGGAGACAAGACAGGCATATGATTCAATTCCTTTGTGCAGAGTCAAACTCCAAGAGTGATCTTGGAAAAAGGATCTTCAAGTAATGAAGCATCTCAAAAATCCAAAACACCAAATATTGCACACACATTCATTCCTAAGCACAATAACAAACAAACTGGCCTAGGATATAAGGGAAAAGGAAAACGCCGATTGAGTACGCCCGAGAGGACAAAGTGAGAAGAAATCCACAGAGTTCCTCAAAGCAAACTCCAAACAGAAAGTACTCTGTGAAAAAGAAACAGAGCTACCAGAACCCCCAGAAGTTCTATCAAAGAAAAACAAATGATGGGAATGGTAGAAATTACCCAAGTCAAGCTGATTGGAATAATATGGAATATCAGCCAAGAACTATGGAATACATGCCAAAATGGCAAAGACCTAGAACTCAGCAAACGCCATTCCAAAGGCAACAAAGCTATTATCAGTACACATACACACCCAAGCACTACACTCTGAAATATCACAATTACCCAAAGAAGGCAATTGCTAAAACACACACACAGGCATACAGACAAAAGAGACAGTTGTATGAGCCTAAAGCCCCCAAGCAATTTGCCAAAGTGAATTATGATTATGGCATAGATAGATGGCAACCCCTTAGAGTCAAATCATTTGGCTATAGGTTGGTTGGATCATCTTACAGCACTAACCCCTCAGGACCCAGGCAAGTATGGGTACCTAAAAACTAATTTCTTTGATTGCATGTTCAAGGAACATCTGAGTGCCAAGGAACCTGGTACATGGATAGTGGCTGTTCCTGACACATGACAGGTAACAAGAAAAATCCGTCAAAGTTCAAGGAAATTAGAGGCGCAAAAGTTATATTTGGAGGAAATGAAGCTCCATGGGAAATAAGAGGCACTTGATCCATCAAGAAAAATGGATTAGAAATCACAGATGTTGCATATGTTGAAGGCCTAAATTTCAACTTACTAAGCATCAGCCAACTCTGTGACAATGGCTATAATATTGGATTCAATATGGGAGTGTACCAAATCAAAGACCCTGAATTAAATGAAGTAGTGTTGCAAGGATCCAGACAAAAGAACATGTATGTGGTAGACTGGTCGACTGCCACACCAAGCACTTGTTTATTAGCAAAGAGTACAGCCGAATCAAGTTGGCTGTGGCACAAGAAGCTGAGTCACCTGAATTTCAAGACAATTAACAAGCTTGCAAGGAGTAATCTTGTAGAAGGACTCCCAAACTCAGTATATAAGAAAGAAAGTGTTTGTGATGCATGCCAGATGGGAAAGCAGATTAAATCATCATTTAAAGAGAAGTCAAGTCCATCTTAAACAAGGATATTACATCTACTGCATATGGATCTATTTGGTCCTGTTGAGCCAGCCAGTATAAGTGGAAAGAAATACACTCTAGTAGTGGTGGATGATTATTCAAGATATACGTGGACAATTTTCATGTGTAAAAAGAAAGAAACCTTGCAGAAGTTACCACAGCTGATGAAAAGAGTTCAAAATGAGAAGAGTCAAACCATTATAAAGATAAGATCGAGGAACCGAGTTTGTAAATGGAATAATAACTCAAGATTGTGTTGAAAATGGTATTACTCACGAATTATCTGGCAAAGCAAGGACTCCACGGTGAGAATGGAGTTGCGAGAAAGGAGGAACAGAACTCTCAAGGAAGGCTGCAAGGACCATGTTAGTCAAGCAGGTCGCTTAAAAGATTTTGGGTCAAGCTATAAACACCGCATGCTATACTCAAAATAGATGCATGATCAATAGACGGTGACAAAGACTCCATATGAAAACGGACAGGAGAAAGCCAAATGTTGCATACTTTAAAATATTTGGTTGTAAATGCTTCATCCACAACAATGGGAAGAATAATCTAAAGGCATTTGATGCTAAAGCTGATGAAGGTATCTTGTTGGGATACTCAGCTGAAAGCAAAGCCTATAGAGTGTTGAACAAAAGGACTATGGTCACAGAAGAGTCTATCCACGTGGTTTTTGATGAACCTAATGTAAATGGAGAAGACATTGAAGAGTTAGCTGACAAACTGAATTAGCCAACTATACAGAAGAGTCCCTATGTTGAAGTCGAAACGGAGTAATTAATCAAGGTGAAGATGAGATAGTGAATCTCAAAGACAATTTGGAAAATCTGCTGACTAAGTGATGATGAGAGAGCTGCTCAAGATAACACAAATGCTAGACGATCGAACCGGCTAACTTACTCCAACCCGATGTGAGATGGCTGAGAGACCATCCACCTGAGCTAGTCATTGGAGATGTAAGAGACGGTGTAAGAACCAGACCCAGAGCTCAACAAGAAGCAATGTTCACTTGCTTTATTTCCCAAATAGAGCCAAAAGATGTGTCCCAAGCATTGGATGATGCACATTGGATTCAGGCCATGCAAGAAGAGCTGAATCAGTTTGAAAGAAACAAAGTATGGGAATTGGTTCAAAGACCAACTCATCAAAATGTTATTGGCACAAAATGGGTTTTCAGAAACAAAATGAATGAAGAAGGTTCTGTGGTAAGAAACAAAGCAAGATTGGTAGCCAAAGGGTATTGCCAAGAAGAAGGAATAGATTTTGATGAAACTTTTGCCCCTGTTGCAAGATTAGAAGCAATAAGGATGTTTCTTGCCTATGCTGCACACAAGAACTTCATTGTATATCAAATGGATGTAAAAAGTGCATTCTTGAATGGATTATTGGAAGAAGAAGTCTATGTTGAACAACCTCCAGGATTTGAGCAGAAGACTCTTGGAGATAAAGTGTATAAGCTCAAGAAAGCTCTTTATGGATTGAAACAGGCACCAAGAGCATGGTATGATACATTATCTCAATTCCTAACAGATAATGGATTCACCAAAGGCAAAGTGTGAGAACACTCTTAAGAATTCAAGATGGAGAGAGTATACTGCTTGTTCAAATATATGTGGATGACATCATTTTTGGATCCACAAACAAAGAGTTGTATGATAAATTCTCAAACCTCATACAAGGCAAATTTGAGATGAGTATGATGGGAGAACTGACATTCTTTCTAGGACTTCAAGTTAAACAACCAAGGATGGAACCTTCATAAGTCAAACAAAATACACCAAGAGATTTAATGAAGAAATTTGGTATGGAAGAGAAGTCTTCGTGAAAATACCAATGAATACATCGGTCAAGATGGATATGGATGCAGATGGCAAGGCTATGGATCAAACAAGATACATAGCACTTATTGGTTCACCGCTCTATCTCACAAAGAAAAGTAGGCGGACATCACCTTTGTTGTATGTGTATGTGCAAGATTTCAATCGCACCAAAAGAAAGCCATATGATCGCAGCTAAGAGAATCCTAAGGTATTTGAAGGGATGCCGAGGAAAGTCGGCTTATGGTATCCAAAGGAAGGAGGATTCAAGCTTATTGGTTACTCGGACTCGACTATCTTTGGATGTAGAGTGGACAGGATGAGCACTTCAGGCACATGTCAAATGCTTGGAAACAGACTGGTTTCCTGGTTTAGCAAGAAGCAAAACTCAATTGCCACATCCACCAAGCCGAGTACATAGTCATGGGCAATTTGCAGCCCAAGTCTTATAGATGAGACAAAACGGTGAGAGACTATGATGTTGAAGAAAAAGAGATTCCAATTATGTGTGATAACACAAGTGCTATTGCAATCACTCAAAATCCCGTGTTGCACTCAAGAACAAAACACATTGATGTCAGATATCACTTCATAAGAGATCATGTTGAAAAGAAGAACATCACCTTGGAATATATCTCAACCGATAGTTAAGCGACATATTCACAAAACCATTATGTGAATCAAGATTTGAAGAACTCAAGCATGAGCTAGGGTTAATTGAGTGAGTTAACACTCGGAAGATTCAAGGAGAAGAGATGAAACGAGAAAAGATAAAAATGAAGTCGAGTTTATAAATCGCCTAAGTAAGACAAACCAGATCGGAAAATCACCGCATCAGTTAGTTAGGCGAAAGTGAGTACCTATGTGAAAAGAGAGAAGAGTTGAATCAACTAAGGAGTAAGCTGAGTTATTTATGAGCTAAGTGACAAAAACGCAGTCCTTTTTATTAAGCGGGAATGTTTTTAAGAATGACATCAGCGCAATAATGACAGATATAGTCAAAAGCTGCACGACCAAGCCTATGATTGGTTATAAATGCTGCCGCATTAAATGCGAGAAATTAAATGCTAATCGGCGTGCTAAATCTGAGCCGTTGATCTCGATCAAATTTCAAAAACCGTATGCACGTCCTTTCATAACCCATACATATACCATTTCATCCGTTTTTCTCTCACTTTACACAAACTGTTCATCTCTCCCAAAAGCAAAGAAAAAAATTTCTCTCTCAAAACCCTACATATTTTCAAAGTTTCGTTCAATAAATCTTCAAGAAATGGCATCTACTTACAATTTTGTTAAGTTGGGAAAACAAATCCACACTGGGTCTACCGTGGATTTTGAAGGAATGATCAAACTGGGGTTCGACGAAACCCTTGTGAAGAAAATAGCTGAGAAAGTGGAGAAGTCTGGGCTAAAACCCTTTCTCACAATGGAGTTTCAAATGACCTACGTGGAGGAGGTCGCGCAGTTCTATCTTAACGCTGAAGTTCACGACGAGGGCATCAAGTCCTCTGTTCACGGGAAAGAATTCACAATCACTGCCAAGGATTTGGCAGAACACTATTTGCTACCGGCGGAAGGAGTGTCGGAGATCTATGAAGCTGATGTAAACCTGGCTGCTGCATGGAAGGAAGTGGCCAAACCTGACTGTGCTGCGAAGATTGTCTACATAGCTGATAAGAAGCTGCTGAAGGAAGATTACCATAAGCTGTTGGACATTGCTGCCAAGTGTGTAGACATCAAATTTGGAAGCTTTAATCAGCTGTCCAAAACCAAGCTGATCGTGATGGCTGTGATCATGGATGAGAAGAAGGTAAACTGGGCTGAGTTTGTATAC
Organism: Rehmannia glutinosa; assembly: GCA_016081115.2. Taxonomy (NCBI): domain Eukaryota; kingdom Viridiplantae; phylum Streptophyta; class Magnoliopsida; order Lamiales; family Orobanchaceae; genus Rehmannia; species Rehmannia glutinosa. Next base: position 889,977 of record JABTTQ020002677.1, read on the forward strand.
ATCAGACTCTGCCAAAATATTGGGAATAAGTCCTTCAAGGAAGATGGATCGTTCGGAGGATCCTTGGGGTATGGCCTTGTGATATGGTCGGCTGATGGAGGTGAAGTGAGTTCCACTCCGACATGGAAAAGCGTTCTATGTCAACAATAAGATGTTCCGATCAAATCTCTCCGGAGCACAGAAGAGAGCTTATGCCAAGAAGGCGGACACAAGTGAGGGGAATCACCGACTGAAGAAACAACTGCTGTCTCCTCCCCTCCCAAGAAGAAGGCCGCCTTTGTAGCCGCAAAGAAGACGCGCCCGTGTAGCAAAGAAAAAGAAAATCGCACTGTTCGCAGCCGAGTCACCTCCGCCCCGCAGCGTCGTGTCTCCCGCCCGCAGCCGCAAAGGAGAAGGAACGTTAATCCCTTCTCCGGTGATTAAGAAGAAGATGATCGCCACAACAAGGAAGGCAATCGCCTCTAAGACAATCGAAGGCATTTACCTTCGATGAACCGGAGGAAGTGGAACCTGATATTCCTCTGGTGAAAACCAAAAGAAGAAGAAGAATATTCAAGCGTTCCGAGCTTGAGAAAACAGATGAGTCGGCCACTCACCTAGAGCAGTCTTGAGACGGCCAATTTTGGAGAAGTAGAGTCTCCGTAAATTATAGATGAAATAGCCAAGTCTGCTGAGGCCGATCAGCAGAGGCAAGTTGAAGACCCAGCTGTAGTCAGAACAGCTGAGGAGCAAGATGCAGCTAAGAAAGCGGATTCACTTGTCGACAGGGCTGTGTCCCCACCTGCGACAGATGCTGGTGAGGGTGTTGAGCAGCAAGGTCTGCTACCCTCAATCCCTGAGAGTAAAGGACAACAAGCGAATGACGATGATGATTTGATGATACTATCCCCACCATATCCAGACATTCAAAATTGTCTGCGAGAATGGAGAAAGTGGAAGTTGAGTCACTCTAGGGTGTAGTTTGAACACCCAGAGTTTATTGAGGAGGAAGAAGAACTCTCCAGGTTCCTTGAAGTTGATACACTGCTGCAAGCCCTTGATGAGGATAACTGCATCAACATGCTGCAAATCCGAAAAGAGAACGAATGCACTAAGCGCAAAGCAGAGGAAGCAGAAGCTCGTGAGAAAGCCAGTATATGTCCTCTAACTGGAACCACTAATCATACTCATCCACATCTTGACATGCTTTCAGAGAGCGATGAAGATCTGGACCCTGGCCGGCGATCAAGAATTGGAGATGCAGCAAGCCATGCGGGAATCCAGGATCCTACATGAGCAACAGCTGATGGAAGGCCCTGGAGAGTCTTCCAAATCACAACTGGAGATTGATCCTATGGGAGTGGTGTAAGTCCAAGCGGCTACGATAATCTAGAGGGGGGGTGAATAGATTATCTCCTTCTTTTCGATTTCGCCCTCTTTTTCTAACCGAAAGCTCAAACACAATAATAAAGGTGCGGAATGTAAACAACACGCGTCGATTTATAGAGGTTCAACCCACCTAGGGCCTAATCCTCTACCACCCCAGTATATCCGGGATGGATTTCAAAAAGAAAAAAGATTTTATTAATTTACCACAAATTAATACAACACCAACTTACAACAACACCTTGAAGAGCACAACACTCTTCTTCAACACCACCTTTGAGATTACCACAATCTTACTTGAAGATTACCACAATCTCCAACGGCACCTTGTGAAGATTACCACAATCTTCAACCTTGAAGAATACCAAATTCTTCAACACCTCAATAAGAAGATTACCACAATCTTCTTACACCTAACACCTAGATCACCCAAGTGTGTTCTTACCACAAGAACACTCACAAGGATATCTTGTGTTGAATGATTACCCAAATTCAAGATTACAACTCGATAATATATAATACAATAGAGTGCAAGTGTAATCAAGAAAAGCCTAGACCTCAAGAATGTGAAAGTGAATAGCTAGGCAAATATACAACAAGAATAATAACAATGAAAGACCAAGTATTTGCTTGAAGTGTATCTTGTTGTGTTGTATCTCAATTGTTATCTTGGTTGCTCCAAAACTTCCTCTATTTATAGGAGATGATTGATCAAGCATAGGCTCTCTTGGGGATTGAAAATCTACAGAAAAATACAATTAAAATCGAGAATATAGCTGTTAGAAATCAATCCCACAAATTAAGGAAATGTGTCTCATTGTGAAACGGTCATATTTTTGCTGTCAAAGCATAGAAGCGACCGGGTCGCATTTAAATAAGAGAATTGAAGAACACTTTGAAAATTTCAACAGGGCGACCGGTCGACATAGGCTTCAACCGGTCGACCCCTGTTTCAACCGGTCCCCTCATTCATTTTGTAGAAAAAAATCAATCTATTTCAACGCTAACTTGCAGGTGTACCTTGGCCGACCCCTAGCGACGGCCGACGACCCTGCTTTTTCCTTCCGTCTCATTTTCTGCTTCAAAATCATCTTGTGCACGGGTTGCCCTATAGGGCGACCGGTCGACCACGAGACATAAATATTGTCCAATTTTTGTCGAAAATAAAACTCAAGAAATACTCCGAAAAATAGTAAAAACATTTTAAACCAATCGGGAGTATTTAGACAACATTTAGAAATCTTGTTTTAGGAGTAAAAAACCATTGACATAAAATCATTAAAAGTGTTGTCCAAATTTATTGAAAATAAACTTGAGGAGATACTCCGGAAAAATATTAAAACCATTTTAAATCATTTAGGAGTATTTGGACCACTTTTAAAAGCATTGTTTTGGTGATAAAATAAAATCATCAAAATTAAAAAACATGTATCAAACAATCTCCCCCTTTTTGATGATTACAAACCAAAACAATTTTAGAAATGATTTTCCGGTAAAAACATTTGACCGTTTGGAAGCAACCAAAATTTCCAAAAATATTAAAGCAACCAAGTAGGGAGTAAATATTTTCAATAATAAGCACAAGCTCCCCCTATCAACAAGCATATCAAGAATAATGTAAAAGCAATTTTCCATAAGCTAAAAGCTTTAGCTTTTACAATTTGTTCAAGAGCTTATAAGCTCCCCCTATCACAAAACATCATTAAACAATTATATAAGTCCATCAAGCAACAATTGGACTAAAAAAGAATCACAACTTATGGCTTTTATGAGCCATAGCTTATAGCTTCTTTTCGTTTGAGCTTATCTTAGCTTCTTTGAGCTAAAGAGCTCATAACCTGTTTCTCCCCCTTTGGAATCATCAAAAAGAATGTTAGCACGATAAATACATCATATATTCATATCAAAGTGCGCAACTAAACCGATGTATCGAGCTATTTGAACAATGAAGCTTATAGGCCAAATGGAAGAGAAAAGTCGATCATACGACTTGAAGAAGCTTATGAAAAATCATTTGATTTGCAAAAACATGATCTCTATAAATATATGAGACTTTTGAAATCGAGAGAATCATGTAGGTGATGAATTTTTCATTGAGACATTTTATCGAACACTTGGCGGGCGTCAAAAGTAGAAAAAAATATATATAGCCCTTGTAAATGAAATCAAGCCAAGTTTTTCATCACCAAATGCAATCTTATAAATATCATTCATCAATAATCAATAAGCTCATCACAAATATGTATGAATTGCATCAAGAAAAATACATATAAGCCACAAACTCAAGGGTTCAACCCAATTGAGCTTAAGAGAGTGCATTTCTTACCATTCAATCGGTAAAGATGAGCATCAATGATGATAACCGAGCTAGGTAGTCCCCAAAATATTTAATTCATGCATCAAAACTCATTTGAAGTGAATCTTGTGTGAAAATTGCAAAGGGGACGAAATAGAGAAGAAAAACGCCAAAATGGCTAAGTCTGGAAACAAAACTCATTTTAACCGAAATATCACAAGGGCGACCATCCAGGCATGGGCGATCGGTCGAGCCGGGTGGGCGACGGCCGTCCCGCCCGGCAGCCCACTGTTTTGGTTCTGTTTGAAAAATCCGAAGTTTGATCCAAAAATCCGATTTTTCGCCCCTAAATTTTAAAAACGTGCAAAATGCAAGCGTAGACCTCATTCAATATACATTATGTCATAATCAAGCTCGAAATGAGGTAAAATACTCGGAGGTAAATGAACAAATATTCGCGAGCTAACTTTGAGACGGGATTTAATCATATCTCAAGTTTTTGTTAAAAACGCAATCCCTTAGAAAGATATCGAATCTCAATATGTTTAGTTCGATTATGACGAACCATATTTTGAATAATTTTCACCGGACTTGTTATCCCGAAAAATGAGAACATTTTAAAGCTTTGGATACACAAGTCATACGAAGAAGTGCCTTTCAAATATTTGAAAATTTCTTTTAACGGCACTTTAGTGAGATTCGTTGGGATAGTTTTTGAAGTCGAGCATATAGACATAAGGCATATGGAATGTCGGGTCTATAGGAATAATATAAGAAAACATACCTCGAATTTGTTTGTCAACCGACATGCCTTTCTCAACCTTTGTCAATCTCTTCATTGGTAGCCATAGAGGTTGAGATGATTCTTCCTTCTTCAATGCCTAACTCCTTCAAGAGTTCTTTTAAAATGTAACCATCTACTTGGCATTGAATGATTTGAAGTCCAAGCAAGAAATTGCGCTCCCCCATCATGCTCATTTCAAGTACACCTTGCATCAACTTGGAAAAATATCTTGCACAAATATTCATTAGTAGTACCAAAAATATTCTCATAAATATGCACAAGTAAACAATCTTGCCCTTTTTCAAAACAAAGAGAGTAGTATCAACTTTACCTCTTGTAAAATCATTTAGCAAAAAATAGCTAAGTCTATTATACCATACATGGAGTACTTGTTTTAAACCATACAAGGCCTTTTATAAAAATCATTTGGCCTAGAAATTTTAATCTCCAATAGACTTCTATTTGAATAAAACCATTTTGATTGGACTTAACATCCATTTGGTAAAGCTTGAAATTTTCTCAAATCAAGAATGGACAAGTAAAGTGCAAATAACTTCTAAATGTGCTATGAGTGCAAATATAACATCACAATCATTACCTTCTTCTTGACAATATCATTGAGCTACTAACCTTGTCTTGTTCATCAAACTTGTTGCGAAATATCACAAATTTCTGCAAAATCTTAACAAGATATTTTGCACACGAACATAGTAATATCGAATAGTAGATACATTATTTTAAACACCACATACTATGTATCTAGAAGATCATCAAGAGTCTAATAAATCATGCAAGTTCAAATAAGCTTAAGAAGGCTACAAAGATCTCTTTTGAAATTTGAAAATCCGAGTTAAGACCTCATTTAAAAGAATTATTTGAACAAGAGTTGACAAAGCAATTATGTGCAATCAAATATCGAATAGTGCCTTTTTTAAAAAAAAAAAAAAAATCTAAAAGTCCTCTTAATGGCACTTGTATGAAATACTATGAAAACAAGCACATAGGCTCATGGCAAAACATATATCGAGTCTATAAGAGTAAGACTAACACAAGTAAACGTACCTTGATAGTTTATGCCTTTCTTGACAAATAATGACGTAAATGGCCATATGTGAAAATATGTAGATCCTACACAATTCTTAAAACAAATCTAGCACAAATCATAATGATAAAAGTGTAGGCTAAAAGATATCACAAGTAAGCTCATGCCATAAAAATCCATAAGAGATGATAACACACTATAGTCTACAAAAGTGCACAAGAGTTTTAAAGACATCATATAAGGTCTTCTTTTTCAAAAAAGATTTTAAAAGCACAAATATATATTGAAGACCTAAAAAAAATACTAGAAAAACTCATTTTGCAATTAATGCACAAATAAAAGCATGCATAAAAATAAAATGCATATTTAACTAGGGAGATACGGGTTACCAATTACGCCATTTCAATGGGTTGTGCCGTTCCCATTGTTGATGATATCTTCCCTTTGAGAAGTCACTTTGTTGATGATGACTTCTTTGATTACTCCATTTCCAAGGTTTGTTGCCTTCCCATTGTTGAAAATCTCTTCTTCTTTGAAAATCATCTTGTTGATGATGTCTTTGCCATTTCCAAGGATTGTGTTCTTCCCATTTTTGATTATACCCTCTTCTTGGAATTTGACTTTGTTGAGAGTAGTTTCTCCTTCTTTGATCAAATGAAATGGTCATTTGATGCCTTCTTGGCGGTATGAATTTTCTTTGATCATTATTTCGCCGGGTACCTATCAAGAAATTATTTTGTGGTACCCTCAAGTGTTTGGGTCCTTTGGGATTAGTCTTGAGACTTTTAGGTCTCCAACAATAATTAGAGCTATTTCTAACCCGACAAGAATTAGCCGTATGACCCTTTTTACCGCAATAAAAACTAGTAATAATTTTAGGAGCATAATGACCAACATGCTTAGAGACTTGATCCTTTTTCATATGATTGACAACATTAAACTTATGATCAAGTTCTAGTTTCGAATTATCACAATAATCAACAATTTCGGTCATATCATTGGTACTCAAGTTGGATTTAGCTAAATCCTTTTTCATGCCTTCAATATTCTCAACAAGATTACTATTTTCTTTTTCAAGGTTTCTAACCTTGTCAAGTGTGGTGGTGTGAGCACATGATAGTGATTCATAGGAGGTAAATAAACTATCATTATCATTTTCCAAAACATTGAATTCCTTTTTCAAATTTTTGTATTTAACAAGTAAGCTTTGGAATTCATTTTGAAGTTCATCATAATCATTTTGCAAATCACTATAATCATTTTGTATAACAATATCATAGGAAATAGAAGGTTTAAGACATACCTCGTTTTCTTCTTCGATACCCATAAAACAATATTCAACTTCTTCATAGTTGGAAGTTGTAGGAGGCTTGTTCCTTAGATTTGAACTTGTATCCCTTTGAGAAGTAGATGCTTTTGTTTGACTCCTTTCATTTGCAAATACTCCATAGATGGCTTCTAATTTTTGCCATACTTTATGTGTCGATCGAGTTCCTACAATATGTTCATATTCCAAATTAGTAAATGAACAATACAAAATATTTAGAGCCTTACCGTTTAAGGAGATGATTTTCTTCTCTTCATCATTTAACTCTTTGAGGCCTTTGGAGGTGTGTGGTGTATTCTTCGTTGGAATAGATTCTCCATTTATGACGGTGTTCCAAATATCAAACTCGCAACCTTGTAAATAGCATTCTATTCTTTCTTTCCAAAATATAAAATTTTTGGAATCAAACCGATGTGGCTTGGTGGTGGAGGTGCCGGAAAGATGAGCTTCGTTCGTAGCCGACGATCGTTTCTCTTCACTCGCGATGTGAAATGAGCTTGCCAAAGAGTTTGGCTCTGATACCACTTGTAAGTCCAAGCGGCTACAATAATCTAGAGGGGGGTGAATAGATTATCTCCATCTTTTCGATTTCGACCCCTTTTCTAACTGAAAGCTCAAACACAATAATAAAGGTGCGGAATGTAAACAACACGCGTCAATTTATAGAGGTTCAACCCACATAGGGCCTAATCCTCTACCACCCCAGTATATCCGGGATGGATTTCAAAAAGAAAAAAGATTTTATTAATTTACCACAAATTAATACAACACCAACTTACAACAACACCTTGAAGAGCACCACACTCTTCTTCAACACCACCTTTGAGATTACCACAATCTTACTTGAAGATTACCACAGTCTCCAACAGCACCTTGTGAAGATTACCACAATCTTCAACCTTGAAGAATACCAAATTCTTCAACACCTCAATAAGAAGATTACCACAATCTTCTTACACCTAACACCTAGATCACCCAAGTGTGTTCTTACCACAAGAACACTCACAAGGATATCTTGTGTTGAATGATTACCCAAATTCAAGATTACAACTCGATAATATATAATACAATAGAGTGCAAGTGTAATCAAGAAAAGCCTAGACCTCAAGAATGTGAAAGTGAATAGCTAGGCAAATATACAACAAGAATAATAACAATGAAAGACCAAGTATTTGCTTGAAGTGTATCTTGTTGTGTTGTATCTCAATTGTTATCTTGGTTGCTCCAAAACTTCCTCTATTTATATGAGATGATTGATCAAGCATAGGCTCCTCTTGGGGATTGAAAATCTACAGAAAAATACAATTAAAATCGAGAATATAGCTGTTAGAAATCAATCCCACAAATTAAGGAAATGTGTCTCATTGTCAAACGGTCATATTTTTTTTGTCAAGCAGCAGATAATCGGCCGCACGTAAATAAGAGAATTGAAGAACACTTTGAAAATTTCAACAGGCGACCGGCCGACATAGGCTTCAACCGGTCGACCCCTGTTTCAACCGGTCCCCCTTATTCATTTTGTTGAAAAAAAATCAATCTATTTCAACGCCAACTTGCAGTGTGCACGGCCGACCTCGGGCGGGCGGCCGACCGGACCGGCCGACGCCTGCATGCACTTGGCCGACTGCCTGGTTTTCCTTCCGTCTCATTTTTCTGCTTTCAAAATCATCTTCGTGTACGGGTTGCCCTATAGGTATAGGTTGACCACAAGATCGAAATGTTGTCCAATTTTTGTCGAAAATAAAACTCAAGAAATACTCCGAAAAATAGTAAAAACATTTTAAACCAATCGGGAGTATTTAGACAACATTTAGAAATCTTGTTTTAGGAGTAAAAAACCATTGACATAAAATCATTAAAAGTGTTGTCCAAATTTATTGAAAATAAACTTGAGGAAATACTCCGGAAAAATATTAAAACCATTTTAAATCATTTAGGAGTATTTGAACAACTTTTAAAAGCATTTTTTTGGTGATAAAATAAAATCATCAAAATTAAAAAACATGTATCAAACAAGTGGTGCAGCAGATTGCAACTGTTGTTGCTGCGACCACTTCCCCAGCTCACTCTGATGAAGGCATTAAGGGAACTGGCGATGAAACTAGGATTTCGGGACCCAAGTCGAGCCAACCCCTATTTAAGGTGTCTTACCACCTGCCCCAACGGCTGAACACTCAAAGGAAACAGCCGGGAGTTTGGAGAAGAGTGACCCCATTCCAAGTCACTCAGCTGGTGTGCCAGCTGAGGGGGAAACTCCCTCCACTGCAGCTAGGTCGGAGGTTGCTGCAGACAACTCCATCATGAATCTCAGAGGCGAAGTGGAGACGGAAAAAGAAAAAGATACACAGCAAGTTGTCACTGACGAAGCTCGGACAGTTGAGACTATCTCAGCTGAAGTGCCAACTGCTCTGCAGCCGAGGACGCCATCGATGCAAATCGAGGCACACAGGATGGATCTGCCCTGGGAGTTAACACTCTGGGCCATGAAAGTGCAATCCACGGAGTTGAGATTCCTGTGGATGCCACCTCTGAAGACCCCAACACAGCTGAGACTGTCGAAGGGATTGTCCCAGGCCTCGCTGTTGTTGAGATTGCAGGAGGTACTGAAGGCCTACGAGAGGTTGAGACTTCCCGAGGTAAAGAGGCAGAAACACAGAACATCCCTCCTACTATCATCGATGAATATGAGAAGGAGATAAGTGCCCTTCATGATTCCCAAGACAATCCAGACGTAATGTTTCTGGGATCTGAAGGTGAAGATGAAGCTGAGTCATCCCCCATTGCAAATCCAAAAGACTCAGCTGAGGATGTTCTCCCAAGCACGAGTAAGTCTGATCTTAAAGCTACTCGCCAAACTTTCAATTTTGATGATGAGCTACCCCTACAAGTCTCATCATTGTCCGATGACGCTACTGATACGGCCGAGGACCAGACAACCCATATGGAAAAACCAGCTAAGACCGACGAATTTTGTTAAGACAATTGAGGCTCGGCCACTGGTCAATACCACAAAGACCCCATCAATCACGATACCAATCTGCGCAGCTCCCAAAGCTGCAGCAGAATCGACTCAACCAGGCACATCACGGCCGCAAATCACAGTTGAACAGATTCTCTATGTTCGTGATGATGCGTTTGAACAAACTTTCCCTTTCACATTAGAGCTGCCTGATCTTGATGAAGAATCCGTTAGAGATCAACGACGTTTCCATAAACCTGATCCCCTCATTCCAATAGATACCATCGTTCCAGCAGACTTTGACTTTGACACTGCTTGGCCGCCAGTTGAGACGGAGGTAACAGATGAGGTTCGAGAAGTTTTCAAGGCTATATTTGCGGAGATAGAGAATATGGAAAGGCACTAGGCCTCATTATATATGCGGCTGGATAACCAAGATGCTAATCTTACTGTTGATCTGCGTGGAATAATAGTCAGGATCCGGGAATGGTGGCAACAGCAGCAGACAATGAGCGTGGAACAAGTTCGATACTTCAAAGCGTTGTACAAAGAAGATGCTAACTGGAGCGCGATAATCTTTGACATGAAAAAGAGGATGCAAGAAAACATTGATAGAATGTATACCTCTCATACCACGTAAATGGAATCGCTGCGCGAATTTCATCGTAAAGAACTTCTCGCGTCGAGGAGAACATGAATGAAAAATTCAAAGATTCTTATGGCCGAAATGAAGTTGGTGACAATGAGAATCCAAGCGTAACTCAGCTATCGCCGCCTAGATTTCATGCTTGTCGGGCATGTTTCAGGGGTTCCTCTCTCCTTTGATGATGCCAAAAAGGGGGAAGAGGAATACCTAAAGACGTTGGAAGGGTCCGCAGACTAAGAAGAAGGACACAAATTTGTGAAGGAGAAGACACCAAGAGCGTAGAAGAAAGAAAAGGGAAAATCGAGTTGAGGGGGAAGGTTCGAAAGACATGACTTTAATGGTTGCTAGAGCCCTCAACAAGGACTTGTGTCACATGACATAATCAAAGAAACTTCCAGTGATTTCGCCACTCCAACACTCTGTTGTGCCCATGTCTGAGAAAAGGAAAATAGTAGAAGCAGAGATGACGGAGATTGAAAGAAAAATGGATGCCCGTGCGATGGACATACTGAAACAATACGGAGGCATTCCGGCAGGAAGAGACATTGATGCCATTTCAGACGTCAGAACCGAGCCGAGATCTGTTGATGAATTGAAGACGCTCGCATCCGAGGGATACTTTGAGAACATGACCATGGCCCAAGCGTGGGACTTGTATTGGGAAAAAGGCCTCAAGCTGTGTGAAGAAGCTGATAGGCAGTAGACTCCGAGCAGTCACTCTGCTGGTCACTCTACTGGAAAGAAGAAGGCCCCAGTACAATACACGCCCAGAGGAAGAGGTAGAAGCAGTGGAGGAAGAGGTTTCAAACCTAGATCTCTACCCAAAAACATCGAATATATAGATCCAGGGAAGAAAGGAGGGATCTATTGGGCTGGGTTTGACGAAGTAGCCAACTTGCAAGTGGCCAAGAACAATGCTGAGTTTGTAAAGAGAATCGAAGAAGAAAATAAAAGACAAACTCAGCTGTGGGAAGAGAGACAAGAAAGAAAAAGAAGAGATGAAGCCGCCACAAAAGCCTATGAGAAAAAGAAAGCAGCTGAAGAAGAGAAGAAGAGAAAAAGGTCAGAAGACGACAGAGCTGATGAAGAAAGAAGGAGGCAGCAAAGGAGATGAAGTGTTGATGTCCACCCCTTCATGTAATTTACTATTGTAAATGCATAAGTATGTAAGTCTTCTGTACATTGAATAAAAAATCTGTAATTTCTCTTTTTTTTTTTGCGTAGACATAGGTGCTTGCTCTGATACACTTTGTAAACAGCTGTGTAAAGGACAAGAATGTTATGATCAATAAAAAGATTGATTCTACGCATACATTCTCTGTTACTGCACTGCTTGTATGTATCTTTGATGCTTATATTTTTGCATGTATGTTTTAAGTTTTGGCATCATCAAAAAGGGGGAAATTGTTGGGAAATTTATTGTTTAGATTTTGATGAATGCCATGTAAAACTTAGACTAGAAAGTTGGCACCCCATTTTCTTTGTAATTTGCATTGTAATAGATAAAATGCATAAGCCGAGTCAAGTCACTATGCCTGGATATCCAAGAAGTCAATCGAGACTAGAATGAAGACTGTTGTGAGGCAATTTGAGTATGGCAAGGAAGAGAAGACATTTAAACTCGATCGAGAAGTATCACCGAGATGAGATGCATTGTGAAGAGTCGTCAAGTCAACTCAAGATAGCCAAGTCTCAAGTTGAAGTGATGATGAGTCTTCCATGATTGGGAGCCGACTCAAGTCACCCGGGAAGTTAAGGAACTACGATCAAGTCAAGACAATCGAAAAGAGTCCGTTGTACGTAAGTCAAGAAAGTTACTTAAATAAGTAATACTTCCATGCCGCAATATTCTAAAGTACTCACCCCGAAGCGTGCAAAAGGAATAAACCAATGGGAAGCATCGCACTTCAGGTCGAACTCGAAAAGTCAAGGTTCATTCAATACGAGGAAATGTCAATTTCAAGGATCGCAACAAGACAAGCCAACGACCACAAGTGTCTTTTGAAAATTAGCCTATCTCTTCAATGGGTATTGTTTCAAAAGAACACTATAAAAGGCCGAGGAATCAATTTGAGAAAAAGGAACCTGCATACCCGAACCACGAACTTTCAAGTTATTATTCGAGCTGTAACATGCAAAAGTATTATCAAGTTATTCAAGCAAATCCTCAAGCCTAAACTTTGAAGGAAATCGATCCAACGCCAAGCTGTGAAGGAAAGACAACCTCATACTGTTGAAGAGGAAACTTTTGAAGAATCAAAAGGGGTCTACATTCCAAGGAGGATTGTAGAAAGGTTCAAGGTCGAACCAGTCTCAAGTTATTAGAGGGCTTCGTGATCAAATCCAATAAGCTTGAGCAAGTGAGTCAAGTAGCAAAGCGGCCGCTCGTGAAGAAGTTTCGAGTCGGACGAGAAGCCGCCTATATGACCAAGGCATCTCCGACCGAGTCCCAAAGGATCAAGTTTGTGTGATCAAGGCTTGCATCCGGACTCGATAACCACTTTGTACTCCGATCAATACTTAGTGGATTCCTCCAGGAGTTGGAGAAGAGAGGATTAGAAGAATTACCCCATCTTCGAACCTCTATAAAATTTATTGTGTCCTTTACATTTCAAAGATTTACTTATCGCATATTATTTAATATCTCACGATAATTTGCTACCCAATTGATATTTAACAAAGTGCTAAAACCAAGTGTTAAAACAAACTTAAACCAAATTCAAGGGTGTTAAGTCTTCCAATGAAAATCTTATCACGTACCAAGTTAAGTATTAGACTAAACAATTTGAGTTATTCTATCAACAAATCAGTCTGTTGAGTGGCTAACTCTATTTGGTTAACTAACTTAGTTTGTCCATCAAGGACTTTGTGAAATTAACTCTGAATAATTTTAAAAGGACTAAAATCGAAAAGTTGGTAAAGTTTATTCAACCCCCCCTTCTAAACCTTACACTCACACCCCTTGGGACCTACAAGGTAAGATATCAAATTTCGAGGACGAAATTATATTTAAGGAGAGTAGAATGTAATAACCATTAATTAATTATAGGGGTTGTATAACTTTTTAGGGGACAAATTAGGGGTTAGTTTCTTTTTAGGGGTTAAAGTTAGGTTTAGGGGGTAGGATTATTTAGTATAAATAGGTTAGAAAAATTCATACGAATTTATACCTAAATTTGCATATTATTAAGGTAATTATATTTTCTCTCTAATTATCATTCAAGTTTCATATATATCTATATATATATTCAAAATTCACAACATTCTTTCAATATTTTTCACAAATTCTTTCATTAATTAATTTGATTTGTTAAAATCACATATTAATTATAATTTTATTTAATATAGAAAACGAAGGGGTCGAGGATTAGGACTTTTACTGTTCATTTTCTACATCGAATATCTGCGATTATTAAGGTAGGGATTTCTATGTTATTTGTCTTTATTTAAAGTTTCATGATTGTACTTCATTTATTGCAATATATGTCAAGAGGAAATAAATTCAGATAAGCTAGGGGCTATGAAATGGGTCCGGGATCAAACGTATCTTCGGGGTGAACCCGCAATGCTATATGCAGGAACTGGCCAGTCAGAGAAAAAAGAGGAAATGAATGAATTTACTGTTGTAATTATGTGAATGTTTTTCATGTTATATTAAATATTGACAGATATATCCCTACTGAGCAAGATGAAGTTCACCCCTATTATTATCATGACTTTCAGGTTGAGGAATCCGGCTGAAGATATGATGTTGTGGATGATGGAATAAATCATGCTATATTTTAAATAATTATAATCAGACTAAATTTTAGATTTATGTCTTTAATTTTTCTGGTTTATGCTTGGAACGATTGTTGGATATTTTAATTTGGAAGATGTAATATTATTATTATTATTATTATTATTATTATTATTATTATTATTATTATTATTATTGCTACTACTACTATTACTATTACCACTATTATTATTATTATTATATTTTTTTCTTTAAGAATTAAAATTTCTCAATCAATTTATTTTTGATAATTATTGGGATTACTTTAATTTATAAATTTGTGTGTTCTTAATAATATTTTTAGAGTAAATTAATTTCATAAAATTGGGTCGTTACAAGAAGTAAACTTATGGGATAGAGAAGTAAGGAATTTTCTTTCTGTAACATAAATGTTGGATAAATAGAAATGCTTTTAGGCATAGTTGTAAATTGCTTGAAAAGTTAAAGATGCTTGTAATTCACTTCATATAACAATATAATTGACAAGGGAATGATGCCTAACTTCTAAAAAAAAAGAATGAAAAGATGATGATGATGATAATTTAAATTCATAAGAGAATAATTACAATAATGTGGTTCTTATGATAACCCATATTTAATTAATGATTTGATTAGAGGTTAGTATAGAAGTTATATTAGGAGTTAGTTATTTCAGGGGCTAATTTTAGATTTAGGGGTTATTATAAATTAGTATAAATATGTATAACTTTGTACACAAATTTTACACCATATGTCTAATAATTATAAAGTAATAATAGTTTTATATTTTTTATTCAAATTTCACACACACACACACACACACACACACATATATATATATATATATATATATATATAAATTCCCAATTCATAAGATTTCTTTCAAATTTTTACAAATTATTTCATTAATTAGTTCGATTTATTAAAATCACATATTAATTATATAATTTTATTTAATGTAGAAAACGAAGGGTCGAGGACTAGGACTTTTATTGTTCATTTTTATACATCGAATATCTACGCTTATTAAGGTAGGGATTTTTATATTATTTGTCTTTATTTAATGTTCCATGATTATATTTCATTAATTGCAATATATGTCAAGAGGAGATAAATTCATATAAGATAGGGGCCATGAAAAGGGTCCGGGATCAAAAGTATCTTCAGGGTGAACCCACAATGGTATATGCAGGAACTGACCAGTTAGAGAAAAAATAGGAAATTGATGAATTTGTTGTTGTAATTATGTGAATGTTTTTCATGTTATATTAAATATTGACAGATATATCCATACTGAGCGAGATAAAGCTCACTCCTATTATTATCATGATTTTCAGGTTGAGGAATCCGACTAAAGATATGATGTGGTGGATGGTGGAATAAATCATGCTATATTTATATTATAAATAATTATGATCGGACTAAATTTTGGATTTATGTGTTTAATTTTTTTTCCAGTTTATGCTTGGAATATTGTTGGATATTTAATTTCGAAGATGTAATATTATTATTATTATCATTATATTTTTTTTCTTAAGAATTAAAAATTTTAAATCAACTTTTTGATAATTATTGGGAACACTTTAATTTATAAATTTGTGTCTTCTTAATAATATTTTTAGAGAACTTTAATTTCATAAAAAATGAGTTGTTACAAGTGGTATCAGAGCCAACGTTTATGTAGGCTTGTTAAAAAAATTGAAAATTCAAATGTATAGTTTTTTTAAGATTTTTTTTTACTAAAAGTCAAACTTTGTATAAGATAAAATGGTGTAATAACATCCACCTCCATCATATATTGCCGATCTCCTCATGATATGAGAATTATTAATGCAAGTTACATTATACAATTGTATCAGTATGCTCATTTATGTCATGATGTATATTATTATGATTCCATGTTACTATGTTATGCTTTAGAAATATAATACGAGTTTATATGTTAGATGAATAGAAATCTTGTATTCCTTCAAAAAACAAAAAGGGTACAAGAAGAGGAACTTGAGAAAGATTCGAAGTTTTATAAAACTTAGTGTCTTGTAAACTTTATGGATTAATTAATAGACCCATTATCATTGATAGAGATGAGGAGTGAGACATATTGTCTATAGTAAGAGATGATTGGCTTATCGCCATTAGCTTTATGTTAGTTCTCTAATCATTATTGTTAGTTAACTTTTGGTTGTTGACTTTTATATTTTTAAGTATGAACCCTGGTTATTCGAGAAATATTATTATTAATAAATTTTTTTTCTCTTTAGGATTACACGTCTTGATTTGGATTATGAGAAACATATGGGAACTATTAAATCGATATATGCAAAAGGATAATCTCTTGATTTTAGTTGTACAGTGAATTTAATTAAGTTTTTATTAACCCTATGATACAAGACTCAAGTCTAGGTTTGTTTTGATGGAGGCCCAGAAAGGACTTTACTACAATCCAAGTTAAATAGACAAGTGATATAATTAGCCTCGTATAGAATTTGTGATAAGCTATTGCTATTGATTTTCATGTTTAATTATGAGGCTTGTCACCTAAAGCTTATTATGATTTATTTGTTGTGTAAATTAGATTGTTATTGCTGAGTTAGCTGATTACTGTGTTATAAGCTTATTCCCAAATGAAGATGATAAAGTTTACCCAATTATAGCTGAAATACTTATTATAGTGTTTTTCTTGATTAATGTTTGAGTATATGATTTACTCTATAAAGTTTGAGTTATTGAATATACCCTTTTTCCTATGAGGTTTGAGATATTGAACCCAAGATTTCGCCCTATAAGATTTGAGTCATTAAATGTAAGATTTTCCCTTAAAGGATTCGAGTTATTTGAATATAGGGTTATCTCGTGTATTTGAGTGAATGATTTTTCCTAATTACAGTTTGAGTATTTGGGCATATTGAAATATAAGATTTTCTCAATGAGGTTTGATTATTTTAGTTGTGAGTTGACAACCAATACGGTTAGTTATTTGATGAAAAGTTCTCCTACTAAGAGTTAATGTATTGAATACAGAAACAAATTTGGATTTGAGATGCGTTTTCCCTAATGAGATTTGAACGTAGGATTTCTGAAATTACGTTTCGAGCATGTAAGGTTTCCTTATTTAAGAGTTTGGTTGTATTAAACATAAGATTTACCCTAACTACGATTTAAACTATGAGACCAAGGGTGAGTGACTTGTTTGCTCGCAGAGCAAGAGCAGCTGATAAGAGAGTTATTATGGTGGAGAAGTATGAAAAGAGATATTGGAATTTTTGTGGAAATAATATTTGACTTGTCAGCAAGTTAAAGCCGAACACCAAAGACCATCTGGTTTATTCAAACCACTTGATCCAGAATGGAAATGAGATCACATAACTAGGGATTTTGTGGTAGGACTTCCACCATCAATCAAGGGAAATAAGGTCATATGGGTTGTAGTAGATCGATTAACAAAGTCAGCACATTTCTTACATGTTAAGATGACGTTCAGTATGGAGCGATATGCACAAATTTACATTGAGGAGATAGTGAGACTTCATGGAGTTCTTGTGTCAATTGTTTCAGACAGAGATACACATTTTACTTCTAAATTTTGCAAAAGTCTACAAAGTGCCTTGGGAACAAAATTTAGGTTTAGTATGGCTTATCACCCGCAAACAGATGGTCAGTCTGAAAGGACTACACAAATATTGGAAGATATGTTGAGAACATGTGTGCTCGACTTAAGACGTAATTGGGAAACATTATTACCCTTGGTAGAATTCGCTTATAACAACAGTTATCAAGCGACTATTGGGATGGCTCCATACGAGGCGCTGTATGGAAGAAAGTGTAGATCACCATAATATTGGAGCAAAGCTTGTGAAAGTAAAATTTTGGGGCCTGAATTAATTCGGCAAAGTGTTGAAAAGATAGCTATGATACAAGATTGAATCAAGATGGCTCAAGATAGACAAAAGTCGTATGCTGATAGATGGAGAAAACATATACAATTTGATGAAAGAGAAAATATAATTCTGAAAGTAGCTCCTATCAAAGGTGTTATTTAATTTGGCGAAAAGGGAAAGTTGAAATCGAGATATATCGGACCATTTGAAATCCTTACACGAGTTGAAGATTTAGCTTATCAGCTAGCATTACCACCGAGTCTATCAAGTGTGCACAATGTTTTCACATCTTTATGCTAAGAAAGTACGTTCATGATCCAAGTCACATCGTGAATTATAAGGAACGCAATATTCACCATTAGAGAAATAAAGATGTTGCTCTGATCAAAGTACAGTGGAGACGTCATGGCAGGAATGAAGCTACTTGGGAGTGTGAAGAGGAGATTCGTGTCAAGTACCCAAGTTTATTCAATTCCAGGTAAGATATTGAATTTCGAGGATGAAATTATATTTAAGGAGAGTAGAATGTGATAACCCGTATTTAATTAATGATTTGATTAGAGGTTAGTATAAGAATTATTTTTGGAGACAAGTTAGGGGTTATATTAGGGGCAAGTTATTTTAGGGGCTAATTTTAGATTTAGGGGTTAATATTGATTAGTATAAATACATATAATTTCATACAAAATTTTTACACCATATTTCTAAGAATTATAAGGTAATAATAGTTTTATATTTTTTTTTATTCAAATTACATATATATATATATATATAAATTCCCAATTCATAAGCTTTCTTTCAAATTTTACAAATTATTTCATTAATTAGTTCGATTTATTAAAGTCACATATTAATTATATAATTTTCTTTAATGTAGAAAATGAAGCGGTCGAGGACTAGAACTTTTATTGTTCACTTTTCTACATCGAAATCTGCGATTATTAAGTTAGGAATTTTTATATTATTTGTCTTTATTAATGTTCCATGATTATATTTCATTGATTGCAATATATGTTAAGAGGAATAAATTCATATAAGCTAGGGGCCATGAAAAGGGTCCGAGATCAAAAGTATCTTTGGGGTGAACCCGCAATGCTATATGCAGGAACTGACCAGTCAGAGGAAACAGAGAAAATTAATGAATTTGTTGTTGTAATTATGTGAATGATTTTCATGTTTATTAAATATTGACAGGTATATCCATACCAAGCGAGATAAAGCTCCCCCTTATTATTATCATGACTTTCAGGTTGAGAAATCCAACTGAAGATATGATGTTGTGGATGGTGGAATAAATCATGCTATATTTATATTTTAAATAATTATGATCGGACTAAATTTAGGATTTATGTCTTTAATTATTTTTCCAGTTTATGCTTGGAATAATTGTTGGATCTTTAATTTGAAAGATGTATTATTATTATTATTATCATTATATTTTTTCCCTTAAGAATTAAAAATTCTAAATCAACTTTTAGATAATTATTGGGATCACTTTAATTTATAAATTTGTGTCTTTTTAATAATGTTTTTAGAGTACTTTAATTTCATAAAATAGAGTTGTTACAGTTCTTCTATATTAGACTCTTAAAAACTCGTTATCATTGTGTTGGTATGGTACTTAATTTTAGAGACTTTAAAAGTGGGGTATAAAATATCAATTAGGTAATGTTAGAGAAAATCAAAATGTGAAATCTGAGGTGTGTTCTAAGGTTAATAATTACTTAGTTAATTCTAGAATTTAAGGTTATTTTTGAAATCTGATGTAGCAAATTTGGTGACCGAAT